>VWZY01000167.1:7237-56696 GCA_013399075.1 Chloroceryle aenea
GACGCCGGGGGAGGAGGTGCCGCCGGACAGATGGATACGGTGGTGGGCACCGGATGCCCGGCATCCCCAGAGGGACAGGCAGCGTTCCTCAGCGGGGATATGATGCCAGACACGGAGGTCGCTGGGAGGGATGCAGTGGCATTGCCCGAAGGGACATCATGAACACCGGGGGAGACCAGGACAACTGTCCCCTGGGAAGGTTATCCACCAGGAACTGCCTCAGGAGGGTTTGCTGGACACAGGGCCCTGGAGAAGGGACATGCAAGGTTCCCAAGGTTCCCACTGTGCCTGGAAGCAAATGCTGGTGCTCCCAGGGGGACAGGCTGTCAGTCCTGGAGGCACCTGCAGCCTGGGGAGCTCATCTTGCTCACCTCCCTGGGGCCATGGTAGCCAGAGACTGCTGACCCTAAGCCCCAGCAAGTGCTGGTTAAAAAGAGGTGTAAGACATCCAGGAGGAAGCTGCCTTGGGGTCATCACCTCCAGTATGATGACATCTTCTTCAAGATGATGACACGAGCTTCGAGTGGTGACAGAAAGGGCTGGTTGCAGTCGGGTGCAGCCTCCCCAGCTCCTCTCGCCCGGGCACGTGCCTCTGGGAATGCCAGGTTTGCTTGTCCATGGAAACACAACGGACATGACCGCACAAAGCTGGCCTGATGGGGTGATCCTTCCAGCTCCTGCACCCTCGGGTGGCAGGGGTAGGGGCAAGTGTTGGGGGGAAGCAAGATGAGGCTTTCCCCTTTGGCATCGCGCAGTGGTTGTACGTAGCCTTGCCTTGTCAGCAAGGCAGATGGAGAACAACCTCCAAAGCTTGCCAATAAAACATTAGCACCTTCTGGTACTGTGCTTTTTATTTCACTGAGGTGACCTGTGGCCGTTTCTGCTCGAAGGGACATGAGTGGTCCAGGCCAGCACAGGCCACACCAGACCTTGGGTGCTGATCACTGCCAGGTCTCCTGCTCACAAACCCTCTGAAAAACCAGTTACCTCTCTTTATGGGTCCCAGTGAGCATGGGACACCCCTCCTCCCCTCAGAGACAAGGCTGGTAAATAATTTTAGGTGCAAGAGATCTCATTCCTTAGGTTGCAGAACTAGGGCTTGGATATACATTAGATCCAGCTATGGGTGTAGACCTCAGAAAGTATCTTCTTTTTCTGGCTTCACTTGGGTCTTCTCCACTCCCCAGAGATGGAGACACGAGCCTGCTCGTTCACCTTTTTTGAAGGCTTATCTATCTAATCTCCAAGAAAACCTGAATGCTTATTTAGACCAGAGATTAGAATGCTTCCAAACTGCAGCATTCCAAGGAGCAGAGTTATTGCTTCACAGAAAGAAAGCCTTTCTTCAGGAAAGGCACAGTAGTAATCAACATGATATTCCCTGCACATCCAGCTTTTGTTCCAGGCACAGTGCCGAGCTCTGTGCCGAGACAGAATCCCTCTGGTTCCCTGAAGGAGTCAGACCATCCTATTTTAGCACTTAGTCCTCATCAGAAACATTTGCAGGAGGGTGTAGGTACCTGAATTCAAACGAGCAGTTTGCAGTTCAGTGTTTGAGGTGTTATAGCAGGGGGCAAACCTTGAGTGAATAAAAATATACCAGGAACCTGCTGAGCAGGAAGACTGGGAGGTAAAAATGACCATCCTCTATTAACAGATTATTGAGGTTTGTCACCCATGATCCTGCTAGAAGGGGGGAATAATCTGCCTATGTTAAAGTTATTTCCAAGCCCCTGTGCTAGGAGAGCTGAGGGTGATGTCTGGAGCACTGGGAAGTTTAACAGACAGAAGTGCTACCCCTGCCCAGGACATTTTTACAGTATATTGCTTTCCTAATTCAATTATGGCTTTTAAACACTTAGCTTTTACTCTTACCTCACTTAAAGATACATTTTTCACACCTCCATTTCAATCTCCCTTCTCACAAGCAGAGAGGATCTGCCACGGTGAAGGTCAAATGATCAATCTGAACTCCAACACCCATCCTGCTATGGCAGAAGAGGGGTTACATTTGAATCTCCATCCCCACACCAACTAAATCAAACTTCAATCCCATTAATCCTTAACCAGGCTTATGGGGTTTTGAATTAAATGGTTAAATAAGGAACTATTTAAAAGAGGTCTTCTTATACCAGTGAGGAATCAGTGTTCTTGCACTGGACAGGGATGGTCACTCATTGATTAGCTATTTTTCTGGAAGGGTTTAAATCAGGATTTGGACAAGGAGGTAATAATGACACAAACATGAAGGGTAGGGGGAAATCAAAGTTATTTTTATCTTATTTGGCACCTGCTAATAAGTAAATCTTCTCCCAGTACACCAGAAGTAGATACACAAGGTTAGGGACACACCAGAAACATCTGTATTTCTTTATACTTAAAAAAACATAATTCAATGAGCTATGAAAATGTTGGAGAACAGGTGCAGGTAAAGACAGTGCAGAACTTTAGAAACCCCCAGACAAACCAGCATGTAATTATCTTGGATGGGACAGATGGTGCTCCAAGGCTGGAATTGTACCTGTTTACCTGCATATTAGAATCCACCAAAAAGCAAAAATAATCAGTGCTTTTCCCAAATAATTGCTTTGCTTTGTTTCCTGGTCTTTGTTTTGGTATTTCACACAGAGATGCTCAGCAGAGCAGGTAGCCAAGGACTGGGTATTTGTGGGGAAAAAAAACAAGAGAAATCTATCTGATCAACAATAATCTTAAGGTCTTTGTTGTGCTTTGGCCCAGGAACTCAACCACGTTTCCCATCCCTGACAAATACACCACGTGTTAATTCTTGGTACCACTTCCCTTGAAGGACATTGGTACCAACCTGAAGGGTGGGCAGTCAAAGACAGCACCTCTGCCAACATCCATTCTGCTGCTTCCTCTCCAGTCTTTGCAACGCTGAACTGTTGCAACAGGCATTTTTAAGGAATTTTTAGGGAATTTGCTGCCTCGGCTGGACTCCCAGCTGGCCCAGGAATAAAAGAGCAAGACCGAGCCAAACCCCTGAACTTTGCATCCTCAAAAATTGCCTGTGTTGTATTACAAGCCTGAGCCAGGCTTCATAAATTTAACATCAAACACTTGCCATTAGTGATATTTTGGGGCTCAGTGCTGGAACTGGTAAGTGCTTTCTGCGAGTCAGTGGGAAGGGGAAGGTGTTCACTTCGCCACACGTCCGTGCACGGAGCTTCAGAGGAGCTGCAGCCAGAATGTTTTATTTAGCAGTCAGGTTAATCGATGGAGACCACCTAATGCATTAGAAAAAAACCTTGATTTCTTTTATTTTTTTTTTCCTTTGGTTGTTTGGGTTTTTTTAGGGGGTGTGTATGGTTTTTGTGTGGTTTCTGCTGTTGTTGTTGTTTTGGTTTGGGTCTTTTTCTAAGAAATCTATGCAAAAAAGTGCCATGTAGTGATTTACAAAACAGAAGATACAGACATGTAACATTTTGATGGCAACATTTGGAAAGTACACATCACACAGTGACAATTGTGAATCATCTGCTCAGGTATTTATAATGCAAGGGCTTCTACGAAGAACATATGCAGCCACTTTCAGATGTAAACCACAGAAAAATGTATTTTGAGGGCATGTAAAACCAGCATTTGCAAATCAAGTGCTTTGTGCAGAAGAAAAAAATACGTGGAAAGCTCTTCTTGATTTTAAATGAATATGGTATTTTAACATTGAGGAAGCTCAGAGTATCAATTATACACGTCAGATGCTACAAACCCAACCACCAATGCCTTTTGTTACTTCAAACAACATTGAAGGAACACTCTGTAATATTTTAAACAATTTACAGAATCTCAGAAAACACTTTTTATCACTAAATAGCTTGCCAGTGACCACCCTGAGCTGCTGAAGTTGTCTGAAATCACCTACAGAAGAACTTGCTCGTACATACGTAGGAGGAGAAATATGTATCACTGTAACTGCAAGTGAAATATTCTTTTGGATTTTAGAGCTGCAACCTCCTTTTTAATTTTTCAACACTTCACAATTTGCTAACTCTGGTTTTGGGCAATTTAAACAAGTCTTTTTAGAGGTCCCCGAGGTTGTAGAAATAACCAAGCTACTTAACTAGGTGCATGAACAGGGGGATTGGTACTTAATTAGAGGCTACTGAGGGAAAATAATTTTAATGGCAACGAGAATTTAAAAGCCACTAATGGAAGGACAAAAAAGTAATATTTCTTTTCTTCCCCTCACCCTCATACAGGTATTCTGAACTACAGTGTAGTTACTCACTGGAGTTGGGGCATCAGAACATAAACCCAGCTTAAAATGAGAATTGTATTAAAATAATTCTACCTGTTATCCAACAATTAGTGAGAACCACACATTATCACTTCTGTTCCCCTCAAAATGTTTGTTGTGGGTTTTATTTGTCAGATGACACCAGCAGAAAACACTCAAGCAGCACTTACTGAGGTGCCCAAAAGGGCAGTTATTGCTGTACAGTGACACTGGCTCTCACCACAGGACTGGCTGCTGCTCGTTCTCTTTCTTTAGCAATTTCCATCTCTATTTTGGCTTTGATTTTATTCCAGTCAACTTCCAGCTGTAAGAACAGAATGGAGAGTACATGGAGGTCAGCTAACATCACGGAGAGAGCCAGAGGTTGAGGAGATAGATGTTCACTAACGGGACAATCTGAAGCTACAATTAACAGTTGACACTGTGGCTTTGTGTCTGGTTCTTCACATTTAAGTGCTATCTTATACCAACAGAATGTATGGAGGCACAGCTGAGTTCTAACAAACAGAGCTTTCTGCCTTTAAAATAAAATCATATTGATATCTTTTAACAAATACTAACGCATCTTATTGTGGCTGGCAAAAAAAACCCCAAACCCCCACATTAAAGCACAAAAATAACTTGGATCAATTTGCATCTAATTTAAATGCAATGACATCTGTGGCCTATTACTGACAAGAGAGCCCTTTATCAGGAATACACGCAGTGATGTCTTTGGACTGCAAGTAACCCCAGCGAGTAAGCTGATAGCACATTACACTAGTTATCTGACATAACAGAAATCAGCTTTCTGCCTGAAATTTGTCTTCTACATCAAGAAAGGTTTTAGCTTTATCTTGGCCTTTCTCCAGCTGCAGAGAATCATCGTCTTCTGGGTGGATTCTATTTCAGGGAAACTTCAGACAATAGATATTACACAATATCCACGGTCCAGCGGGGTACAACTCTTGTCTTTTCTCTCCAAAAATGCTTGATGAGAAAGGATGGATTGTGGAGCAGTTGATGACTATTAGAAACATGTTCAAAACTATCATTCTGAAGTTCAGTTTCATTGCTGGGGAATGAAGATTGACAAAGATGGAACAGGGAAAATAATCTCGAGTGCTGCACGGGGAATTTTGGGAGTTGCCGCTACTCCGTTAACTAAGTCATGAGATAAGACTAAGGATTCTCTCTGAGGGAAGCTGTAACTGCAATACCCCCATTCTCATGTGAAAAGGTTAATCCCTCAATTCAGGAGGCACTTACTGGGTCCAGGTGCTTTGGATCTGATGACTGAAATCTTTATGGAGCCCTAAGAAAGAATGTGTTTGGTTTAACAGATGTCACGCAGATGCTGAACGTACCACGTGTAGGGCTAATTCTGCCACCTAGCCCCAGGAGCTACTTGCCAACGAGGCCAACAGCCCTTGCCAGTGACACCTGGTTAAGTGCCAAGGGTTCTCTGCATACACATGAGGCTCCTAATACCTTCTACAGAAAGATGTGAGATGTAACAACTAAGCATGTTGTTTAGATTCCGGATCTGACTGCAGATCGCTGCTCTCAGCTGCAGCATAGGGAAGAGGCAAAAATGCCTTGCTTAAGCAGGAGGTTTAGGTGGTGAGAGGGGAAAGTGAGGCCTTTTTTTCCCCACCCAAGAGGGAACAGCTGTACAAAATCTTGGTTTTCTCTTCAATGCCCTTCACATTTCCTTCTGACTTTGCTATATGAGTCTGACAGGCTGCGTTAAGGATTTAGTGATCACTGTAGCCAAGAGCTTAAAATCCACTTCCTTAAGCAGGTTCCCTCCTAGTTTCAGAGCCATCAGAGATGATTTCAAGAACACGGATGGGGAAACCAGCTTTTTGACTGTAGGAACCTTCTGTAGTCTGAGACCCAAGTTTTGAGACCGAGTGTAAAGTGAAACTGGCTCCACTCATGTCATTCTGTTCACAACTTGTCACTGACAAGGTGTTATTGCTTAGGAACCCTTCCAGAAACTACAGCTTTCTTCACAATTATAAGAGAAGACAGTATTATCTGAAAAGCATCAGGGGATTAACATGATTTTTGGTCAATAATGGATTTAAAGTATGTAGAAGACATACTTTCAGCACAGCAGCTGAAATTGCTGCACAGTAAGAGAGCTTGGAATCTGTTCTGTTATTTTTCTGTATTTTCTAGGTAAAGTGCTGCAGAATGGTTCATTGGGGGGCTAGATATGGTGCAGACTTTTATTCTTGTTTAGGAAATGAAACACCCTTAGAAGTGCTAAAAGCTAATGACTTACATTAGAAATTGAGCTTTACTGAAAGTGTAATGGGCACTGTCCAATTAAAGACACTGAGCAGTCAGCTCAGATGTATTTCCTGATCCATCAGCTAACAGTGGATGAAAGGATCTGACACAAAGTACACATCTCATCATTTCACTCTCAGAATGTTCAGGAACAGCAAGGGGAAGAGCAGGAAGGACTTAAGGGCTGCTCAGTGAAATCCCTGTCCAAGGTGCACATGCGGGTGCCTCTCAAAGATGTGCAGAAGTTCTCCAGGGGAATCTCAGATACTCCTGTAAGATCTGTCCTCAGCCTTTAAGATCTGTGAAATGCTAATAAATTGAAATGACCTACTGATGATGGTGAGGGATTACCAGAAATCAGAGGAACGTTTGGAGGACCATTTTGTGGTTCACTGTTAATATATATCCAGATACCTTCCAAGTTTGTTCTTGTTGCTATCCACAAAATTACATTAAAATGTTGAAGACATTTAAGAGGTACACATTCAGCTGCACTAAGGTCTAGCTCCCTGTTTATAGAACTTCCCTTGTAGAATCCTTGCTGGATACTAAATACATACATTCCATACCTGTGCCTTCCAATAATACATGTGCACAGCTACTATGAGCCAAGTAAGCACACATCAAGCTGTGAACTCGTACTCACATCTGAAATCTTAAAAGATTTTCGTCCACATTCGAACCAAAGATGGAAAACATAAAAGCAATGCCCCCACACCCTCCCAAACTGGCTACAAAGAGCAGGCTGGCCTAAAGCTGGAGGAATAATTCTGGGGAATACTTACACCTTCGGCGTATTGCAAAAATCTTTTGTTTGTTTCTTTTTTACCAAAGTCCTCTAGGAACTTCTGTCGATAAGCCAGGACCGTGTCAACGTGTGTCTTGTGCTTCACTGCTAGCTCTAGAGCCCTGGAATACACCAGAAATGGGCTTGTCAGGTTCTGTAAGGGTTCTGGCACGACTACAGTCAGCATGGTTGTGCAAAATGATGCGGTGAAAAGTGTCTGGGCTGCAAGCAAAGATTCCTAATCTATGGTGCCAACTGGTTGTATGTTAGCATCAGTCCCAGTGGGTTACAAGCTAAAAGTAGGAGACCATCTACTTTATCCCATGAAAAATATCCAGTGATTCCTGCTGTTGACAACCTCATCACATCACTGGAGTCTGACAATGGGAGTCTTTTATTTCATAGAAATCAGCCAGAATGGTTGGAGTTTAGCACTCAATATAAACCAGGCAAAAGCAGTAGTCTTTAAAAGTATTATAGTCAGGGATCACTTCTGAACAGTCATGCTATACATTGATGGTGCATGGCTCACAGCATTTATGGATAGGTGGGAAAGATCAGTCAGTGGATTTGTGTAATTGATTACTCTCACATTTGCTTTCTTCTCACTGGCGTAAGGAATACCCACGTTTGACAGATGCTGGTTTTAGATGAGACACATTGCAACAACATAATAAAACCCACGCACATGTGGGGGGAAAAAAACAACTTTTTGCCCCCAGAGAAATCAGTAGTAAATAGCCTCAGAAGATTCTGTCAGAAAACGTGGGGTTTTGTTTAAGAGAGAAATTCCTACTTTGTTTTCTCAGGCCTAATTTGTATTTCATCCACCTACGCAGTGCTGGGAGTCTGAGTAGCCAGATAGCTATTTTTAGCAACAAGAAATTTCAAAACAGCCTTAATTCTTTGAGGGTCACACATGGTTTAAGGTATTGTTAAGGACTTTTCTGTGTTAACAACAATGAGAAAAAGCCAAATGGTGTTTAGAAATGCTGCCAAGCATGCTCTGGAACTTTACCACAAGTATATAGATATGATATATATAAAAATGATGTATATTTTATACTTGCATCTTTTAAATATGACAGGAACAACAGTTACTTCTTTGGTCACTGTCAGGATATGATTTACTTCATCTGTTTTCAGCTCTAGGTGGTTGTAGATAAGAAATTACTCAGCTAAGTGCCTGCAGTCAGACAACTGATGTAAATAATTTACCAGTTACCAGTAAGACTTCCAAACAGTGTGTGTTTGAAGAGCTACTACCTGTCCCAATTGTAAAGATTGATGTTGACTTGAATAGCTTGGTAAATCAGGCCTGTTTGAAGCAGCAGGGTTTCAGCTTCCTGGGTGTTTCCACTGAAGAGCAGAATATGAGCCATCCTCGACTCTTTCGATGGGAGCTCTTTGATGGAATTGATATACTGGACTTTGTCAATCTGTTCAGGAGATGTACAATGGTTAAATAAGGGAAATTAATTTAACAAAATTAGTTTCACAACACTTTAGGTGGAAATCAATAGCAACATTTTCTTACCTCGCCGATCGACGCGTAGGCGATTTCTGCTGTAGCCATGTCTTTGTTGGCAACTGCCATAGCAGCTAAACATGCCCACAGAGTTTGATCCTGAAATTTATTTAAAAAATAAATAAAAAAGCAACAAGCAGCTCCTAAAACTTCACGTAGTTATTATCACACTAAAACTGACTTCTGAAAGGAAGAACAGAAGTCCTGAAAATAATATAGAACAATAGAAGAATTTGCCATTTATGGCACCAAGGTCTAAGTCTCTTATTAGAAAGTCACTGCTTAATTATTTTTTAGAACTCTTTCTTTATAAAACCATTGCTTTTGTGATCAGGTGAGACAGAGTGCAGCTGAATGAATTGAGTTCCAACATCTCAGCCAGTAATGAACTCTTGCTTTACGACCTCACTGGCAGTGTCCCTCTCATTACTTGTGGAACTATGCTGGAAACCAAAGCTAAAAATATTAATTTAGCCCAGATCATCTCAACCTGGTTTGGCAAATGTGCTGGAACAGTGATGCTGATAATAGCACTAAGTGGACATTTATCAATAACATACTACAAAGGAAAGAAAAAAAATTACTTGACTGTAGAACAGACTATTAAGCCTGCTGAAAAGGAAGTAAGAGCTTCAAAAGTTCTGTCTCCTTTGTGGTATTTTCAATACATTTTATGTTTAGAATTAAGAATTAGAAAAACTTAGTGGTAATAATAATAATAATATTACCTCCTTGGTTTCTATTTTCATGACTTTTGCATCATTCCTTTTTAATGTGACCTTAAGGAAACACCACTAACTGAGAAAACCACTTAGGAAGATCCTGACATTTTGGTATCTTCCCTTTTCAAGTCTGACAACACTATGACAAAGATACACTACTAAAAGGTATAAGTTAATACAGTTTATGGTACAACATCTGAAAACTCTAGATCAGAGAGGAAAAATAGATCTTTGAACACACTTGTAAATCCACACACACTGTTGGAATTAAGTGGGTTTTAATATTTTTAAGTATGTTCAATAACAAATTTGGAAATAAACTCTTTGGAGAGGTTTTTAGAAGCAGCATGGGATTGATACTGATTTAAATCATAACAAAGAGCCCAGAACACACTACCATGCCCTGTTTTACAATGGGTTTTGTATGAAACAAACTGGAAAGACCCACTAAAGCCAAGGAAATAGAGTACTTTAGCCTAAGGCTGTGGTTTCACTGGCACCAGCTCCAGTCACGTGTCCCTGCTCTTTACCATGATTCAGGACAAGATTAACCTTCCTGCTGGTAGCCCATGAACTGGGAGACTTACAATTGTTCAAAGAACCAAAAGCACATAAAATCTTTGCCATGTTCTCTTCCTATTTCCTCTTATTTAGGAAATCAGGTGATAAAATGCTGAAAGCTTAGCCTGAAATTATGCAAGAGAACAAGTTTCTAGGAGTGTCTACGAAAGCACTAAACTCTTTTCTAGGAGTAAATAGGAGAAAGGAAGCAGGGCTTGGGGTGGAGGGGGTTGGTTTGTCTGCTTTGAAGACTGCCAGACTCACCTCATCTGTTGCCGTTGCCTAAATACATACGAAAGGAAGTAAAGGAAAAACAAAAAGTGAAAGAAGATATGAAAAAATACTAGGCAACTGCACGTGGAGATGCAGTTCTAGTCCTAAAAACTGCAGCTTATTACTAACTTGTGTAAGTACCTGTGTCCAACTCACCCATCCAGGCTTTGGAAGGAATAAAATCAATAATTTTTATTATGTAGAACTAAACTGATGAAATTATGTCATTAGAAAAATCATCTAATTTTTCATAACCAGCCCCAAAAGAACCAGCAACAAAACAGAAGATGTAACATTTGATATGCAATTATCATTCAATTAATACTTGAAAATACACCTTGTAGTGAAATTCCAGCCGACCGGTCCCGCTACTCAGCGTTTACCTTGACAAAGCGACACAGTCTGACAGCATCTTCCCATTTGGAACCACTGAAGTACTCGTGAAGAATCGCAGGGTATGGGGAAATATTCAGGTGAATAAGGGACCCATCTGCTCTTCTAATTGTTATCTGATTTCCCACAAAATGTACAATCTGGGGATTTTTGCTAAATTCACTGGGTAGAGAAAGAAAGTTAAGTCAATATTCGCTTCTTATCGAAGGAAAAAACCAACCCCAAACTGATTGGAGTTGAAAGAAATCTTTTGTTTCCAAATTGGGACATGATTATAGTTCATTTTCTGAGCATAGAAAAATCTAAGCACCTTGTTATTCAACAGTTATATCCTAAAAGTGAAGTGATAGTTGTGCACAGTCACTGTCTCAAGCAAATGCAATTGGGTTGTTTGTGCAAAAATTTTCAATATACAATTCTCAGTAAAATAAAATAAATTTTGGCTCCTGGAGCTCTTGGAATGAGATAATGAATTGAGGTGTTCTTTGGGAAGAATTTTATATCCTAAAGTTACAGGTTGAAGTAAAGAGGTAAAGTAAACAAGCTGAGCTGGAAATAATATTATCTGTGACCTCATATCTTGATACTGTTCATTTCCAGCTGATAATTTAAAGTGATCTTTTTTTGTTTGGTTGGTTTTTTTGGTTTTGACAACCAACTAATTCACTGTTTCAAGAGACAATTACAATTTTGCTTCAGCATCAAGATGCTGTTCTACTTCTAAACTGTGTGTCGTCATCTCAACTCCAAACCTCACAATGCACCTTATAAATCACTTTTTTTTCCCCTCTAATTTTCTAATCCAGAAATAGCAACATGAAAAGAATTTTAACAGCTGCAACCCTGGTTTCTATCTCAACTGCCAAAATGAATATCATTCTTTAACAGAATGAGTAAAGCAGTTAAAATACGTATGAGGAATATTTTGATCCAACAAGGATTAATTACCTTGCATCTTTCTCATAGAGGGTTTTGGGGAGAAGATCTTTATCCACGTAGACTGTGTTGGGGTAGTACCAGACTGTCAGACGGGTATCTTGAATCCCACAGAGAATGTTAGATGTGTCATTCCAAGCCAGAGTTTGAACCATTGTCCCTTCATTGGAAGGTTAACAGAATAATACACGTTCCCATGAGAAATTTCAAGGTACATTTCTCAAATTGTAGTCAAAAGGTAATTAGGAGGTGTTCTTAGTTCCTTTTATAAGGTTTGGCTCTTGTAGTAGAGTAAAGTCTGCTTACCAGAGGGTAGTTCAATATTATTTGGAATTTTTCTTACCTATTTTGACAATCTTCTGCTCTTTTCCAAACCGTTTAACTGAAGTAATGTAAAGATCTCTGTTCTTATCAATAAAAGCTATTTTTCTTTCACTTGTAAGGCCTTTCTGGTCCAAAGCAATCTCCACAATTTCTGACTGAAAAGGAAAAAGGAAAGATCTGGGGTTTATTTTGGAATTTGATCTCACAGAAAGCAGGTGATATTCAAACCAGTGATGGCTTTCCTAAAAATGGGGCACAAAGCTCTTGAAAAACTGGATTGTGAAGACACTTGATGTGCATGCCCTCTGTTGAATGAAGCATTATATAAATGAAATTTTGTGCAGCTTAAAATAAAACTGCAAGAGGAGAGGGAGCAATTTAGGAATTTACCACAAAACTAAGAAATACAAGGGGCAGTCCCTAAACACAAGTTGCCCAAAAGACAAATGCTTAATTCCTCTCTTCAAAGAAGGTGCCCAATTTTACTTTTCTTCTATTACCAAAAAAGTAAAATATAGTTCAGTCAATCAATTTTGAAGTAAGACCAGTCCAAGCTCAGACTGAAGACAGAGAACTTGTCACTGATGGTCTTTTCTTGGGTGTTAACAGGTCAGCACTAACAGAGGTGACCTTGGAGTACATGCAAAAGACACTCAGTTGATCAGTTTTATTGCACCCATTATTGATGTTGTGGGGTGATTCTCCCCCTCTGCTCTGCTGAGACCCCACCTGCAGTGCTGAGTGCACCCCTGGAACCCCCAACACAAGGAGGACACAGACCAGATGGAGCAGGACCAGAGGAGGCCACAAAGACAGTCCAAAGGCTGGAACCCCTCTGCTGGGAGGCCAGGCTGAGAGAGCTGGGCTTGTTCAGCCTGGAGAAGAGAAGGCTCCAGGGAAACCTTGTGACCTTTCAGTACTTAAAGAGGGCCTACAAGAAAGCTGGGCAAGGACTTTTTACAAGGACTTGTAGTGATAGGAAGAGGATAGTTTGAGATTAGAATTTAGAACTCTTCACTGTGAGGGTGGTGAGACACTGGCCCAGNGGTGATGGTTTGAAACTGCAAGAGGGTAGATTTAGACTGGAAAGTAGGAAATTCTTCACTCTGAGGGCACTGACATCTGGCCCAGGTTCCCCCGGGAAGCTGTGGATGCTCCATATGTTCAAGACCAAGTTGGACAAGGTTCTGAGCCACCTGCTCTAGTGGGAGGTGTCCCTGCCCATGGCAGCGGGGCCTGGAACACGAGGATCTTGAAGGTTGCTTCAACCCAAACCACTCAATCCTAAAGTTCAAAGTATAATAAAAAAGGGAGACATTATATCCTTCACTTTACCTTATGGGTTAGGGGCTTTCCATCACCCAATGGCTTTCCAGCTAAAGCTTCAAATATGTAGATAACTGATGGAAAAAAAAAAAGAGAGGTTTTTAGTTAAAACCAGTAGTTCTTCATAGACTTTTCAACAGTCCCATTCATTTACAGCATAGAATTCACCTCCAGATTTACCAATGACTTTCACACTGGTGAAAAAACCATAATCTTACAGTTGGGAAACTGTCATAGGCTGCTGAGTTTAGGAATAGTCTCATTTTGCAAATGGGCTAATTCTCAAATACCATTATTTTCAGAGCATCGATGGCCACTGAAACAGGACATTATGGAGGGGTACAGAATTGAGAAAGCTAATGTTTTATTTCCCATCCCAGCTCAAGTGGTTGTTTACAGAAATGACACTGAGTTCCAGCTGATGTAAGTTTGGACCCTGCATTCTGAGTAAATTTCTTTCTCCCCCCTCTTTCTCCCCTTCTCTCCTCCCCCTTTCACCACCCTCTTTCTCCCCTTCTCTCCCCTCTTTCTCCCCCCTCTTNTCTTCTTCCCTTCTCTCTCCTCCTTTTTTTCCTCTCTGTGTGTATATATATGTGTGTGTGATGTACACACATGGATGTGTGTTCTGAAACTATTCAAACCTACTCTACATCTGGTCTGTCACTATAGAGATGAATTCAGAGAGATGTAGGCAGAGTGTTCAAGCCCAGAGAAAACACTGCTGTTCTAAGGAAGAGCAGCAAACGATTCCACATTCACTCATGGAAAACACAGATGCTACAGAAACATCTCAGAGGGTCAGTAACATCCCACCTGCAGTTTCAAAGCAATACCTGTATGTATAGATAAGATACATACAGAAATACAACCCAAGAGGCACGTACAGGTTCATTCCAAAGGATGGCACCGCTAACATGGGAATCCTGCTGGGTGGTTCTTTCACTAGGACATGGGAACTTGGTTTGAGGTCAATGGTTCTACTGGCAGAATTAAAACCCCCCCATCCCTCAAGCCTGGGAGAGCAGGTGTCCAGAAAGCACTGGGTGAGTTTGCAGAGGAGGAAAAGAAAGGGGATTTGCACGAGCGTTGCTCTTGGCAGCTGGCTGAATATGCAAAAGGAAATGAGCTGTTCCAGAGAAGTGCTCTTTTTCTCACTTTTAGGCATGGAATTTATTATGATCTAGGTATACAAGCCAATTTTCCTGCTACTATGCTAGCTCCAGGAAGTGAGGCTATGAGACTTCTAAAGAAAAATGCATCTAATTGACAACTAAAATTGGTTAACTGTTCATTAATCTACAATGCTTAAGGTATTTCAGAAAGCTGGTTGGGTTGGGTTGTTGTTTTCTTTGTTTGGGTTTTGTCTTTTTTTTTGTTCTGGGTTTTTTCTCCCCCTATTTGGAAGAAGTCCACATCACTTAGTAATCAGATAGAACCTAAACCACATCTTTTCTATTTTTCATCTAGATGGATAAAACCAAAGAGCATTTTCTCTCTCACACTGAATATCCAGAGCAAGAGAAGAGCTCCTGGGTCTCTTACCACACATGTTTTATTATGGAATAACCACTCCTAAGATCAGGAGACCCCTCCCCTCCCTCTCCCAGCATCACTAGAGGCTGAGGAAGGAGTGCAAGAGCAGAGGTACCAATCTTTTTTTCTAGATTATTGAAAGAGGAAGAATACCCCAGTAACACCAGTGAAGCCCAGCAAGTCGTGTATCTCTGTTGCAGAGTAAATCAGCTTGTAGGGAGCCCTGTGCCACGATGTGTGAACTGTTTCTTGTATCAAACTGAGCTCTCTCAGCTATTTCTCTAGCACAGTGCATTATGAAAAACAAAGCTGCCCTCAAAATAGGGCAAAGAAAAAAAAAAAGCCCTGCTTCTGCTGGGGTGAGCAGAGAAGAATGAACAGGCCTAGGTAAGCACAGTTTCCTGTGCCAAGAATCTGGTTTCCCACATGCTGGCATATTATAGAGTTTTTTTATCACTACTAGTGGGACTCATCTGAAAAAAACTAACCCACCAAACCAAACACCCACCCCTACTCATTGTCCTGAGGGAAACTCCTCTCACCAGGATCATTTGGAGGGCTGATCTTGAAAACGTAGCCAGAAAGTCAGCCTCTATAAATTCCAGTTTTAATGAGGATTAGCCTGGTGCAGAACCTGCTGAGAAGGTTGTCAGGACTGAGAGGAGTGGTTGGGAGGTGGAGGTGCTCTGCAGCCTGTTTAGGAAGATGGGCAGGGGAATGGGACAGGAGAGTGAGTTTACCAGCAAAACCTTATATATCAATCTATATGGCCAGCAGTCCATATTTACAGATTAATTTTCTATATAAGCTCCATTTATTTAAAATATTTCTTTTTTTTTTATTCTGACTGTATCAAGGAATCAACACAGCAATAAACCAAAGTAGCTGTGTTCTATAAATCAAGTAATAAACATAGGCTTGTGTGATATAAATACCCAGGCACACGTTGAAAAGTGTAGAAATCAGAAATAAAATGTAACTTTTCACTTATCCATTGATTATTTTTATTTATTATTGTAAACTGCTGCAGCAAAAAGGTATTTTTGCTGATTAAAATCCATTTTAATTACTACACTGGTAGTTTTGGTATCTTTAAGGCCTTCATGCTTGAGGATGTTTTGGGAAGTAATTTTCCTTAAAAATGAAATTCACATTACAGTTATATTACTACTTTTAAAAATAACTATTCAAAAGGAAAGAAAATATTTGTTCATGCACAGAAAAGAAGGATGTACACCCCCAAAAAAAGGACATACAAGTTGTATGGAGTAGCAAAAATGCTTTGTAACAAGGAAGTGAGAAATAATTCACCTCATTTTTCTTTTACTTGGGGAGGGATATTTTAAAGGATCATTACAAAGGTTTTTTTCCCTTCACCAAGTAATTTAAGTTGCAGGTTATATGCTGAGAAAACTACTGTGCAATCAGCACTAAAGGGCTAACTCCCTGCCAGGATCCTCTTTTGTACTTCACCCTGAAAGGCTTTTTCTATGGCAAAAAGAAGATAAATGTGGTGGCTCCTTGCAGCAAGAAAAAGAATTTTAAAATTCTGAAATTGTTTAAAACCTTATCATTATGTCTAGGATAACAGAGTTGTAGATAATATTGTATTGTGTCCAGTTCTGGGTTCCCTGGTTCAAGAGAGACAGGGGAGAAAGTCCAACACAGGGCTATGAGGAGGATGAAGGGACTGGAACATGTATTTTATGAGGAAAGAAAGGAGACACCTGGGGCTGTTTAGCCTGGAGAAAAGAAGCCTGAGAGGGGAGCTGAGCAATAGTTAAAAGTCAGAGGTCAAGAGGATGGGGACAGACTCTTTTCAGTGGTTCCCAGCAACAGAAGAAGGGGCAATGGGCACAACCTGGAATGCAGAAGGTTCCAGGTGAACAGGAGGAGAAAATTATTTGGTGTGAGGGTGTGGGAGCCTGGCCCAGGCTGCCCAAAGAAGTTGTGGAGTCTCCTTCTCTGGAGAGATTCCCACCCCGCCTGGACCCTGCGCTGCTGGGCCCCCTGCTCTCGGTGACCCTGCTGGATGGAGCAGGGGGGTGGCACCAGGTGATTCCCAGAGCTCCCTCCCAACCCCCACCATGCTGGGACTCTGGAATTCTAAGAGCAGCAGTCAAGCAGAAGAAGTTGCTGGTACTTTAGAGGTGGCACTTTAGAAAACTCACATGTCAGAGAGTGAAAATCTACTGCTGAAGTGTTTACTGCAAATACTCCCCTGTTCCCTGGTGCATTACACACAACTGTGGATCAGAGACATCCATCATTCTCTTTAAGTATTCTAATCAGTTAAGCAAGACTAATTGATTTTTATAACAAATATTATCTTTAGCTTATTTCATAAGTAAGCTGTTTATACTTCATGCTTTCTTTTTTTACCATAGCTATGCTAAGTTAAATATGAAGCTGTTGAAAACCTTATGAATTATTAGTAAATGTGGAACTATCAGAACAGAGAACTTACCCTTTTCATCAGCTTTGTCTTTTACTGCTAGAGTATCATTACTCAGGGATACTGTCTGGGCATTTAAAATGTCTGTTCTCATGCCTGGAAATTTTGGAGAGGAAATTAATCTTCCTTCATATGAATACAAATAAAGTCCTCCACCATCTACAAGAAGAAAATGCCTACAAAATAGAAACAAACAACCACCACAAACCACCTCAGATAAGTGAAGCATTAAACTGAGGAAAAAATAGTAATTTCTTGCAATAGAATTATGTAAGAAAAATTAAACTATTTCTTTTTATTCAGCACACCTGGCATTGTTTTCAATAAAAACTGGAGACCAAATTTCATTTACATAAAATATATTGCACTTCAAAAAAAGCAATATACACCATCAACCCCCCCCAGATGTCAGCAGATCTACTGTTTTCCATAAATAAGAGTAGAAACATACTTAATGTATGAAAAGATTCATTACCACCATCACAGGTCTCTAGCAGATGTTCCAGCTAAGCCTTTACTACATGCACATCACCACCACTGTCTACTTTTTGTCTCTTGCTAACATTTCAGGGGGTGTTTGTGTTCTGTAACACTGCTGTAGGACAGGCAAGTTCACATCAAATAGTGAGCAATGCAAGAAGGGAGCTACCTCTCTGCTTGCAGAATCAGACTAACTGTTCCTTCCTTCAGGTCAAAGATCAGGGGCGTATTCCAGTTCTTTGTACTGAAAAAAAAAGAAGATTAATTATTTTTTAAAATGATCCTCAGGCTAATCCTCATAAATCATTGCAAATAAGAAGCTTTTAAAAGGAAACCAGCATTTAGGAAGCCAACCACGCAGTGTGAGCCACTTCTGCCTTTGGTTTTGTGTCCCTTCACACTAGCAGCAGCTGACCTAGGAGTCTTGGTGAACAGCAAAATCTTATTTATAGGAAACAAACTTATTTTTAAAGGATTTCTTAATTGTGGTTCAACTCTTTGACAGTGACCCAGAGGTAGAGTGCAGTGCCTCTCGTGCGTGCCCCGTTACAGGCTGCATTATTGTTCAGCATTACTCATCTCTCTGAACAGACAAGTGCCTTTAGGAGTAAACTTTATAATCTAGCATATGAAAGAGAATACCATGTTCATAAAACATGATGCAGGATTGAATCATTCCTATTCTACTCCAAAATAATGGCATGCCAGAAAGAAAAAAAAAAAAAAAGGACTCCCTCGATGGAGTCACATCTACACTTGTGAAAAGAAAGGCTGCCAGATTTGTGTAGCAAAATGAACAGGCTGTAAAGAGATTCAGCAAGGCCAAGTGCAGGCTGCTGCACTTTGGTCACAACAACCCCGGGTATTGGGTTAGTGGCTGGAGAGTGGCCTGGCAGAGAGGGGATGGGCAGTGCTGGTTGATTCCTGGATGAACAGGAGCCAACAGTGTGCTCAGGTGGCACAGAAGGACAGCAGCATCTTGGCTTGTATCAGGAATAGTGTGGCCAGCAGGACTAGGGGTGTCATTCTGCNGGGCGTGGTGTTAGGCCATGGGCTGGACTCAGAGGTCTTTTCCAGCCTCAATAATTCTGTGATTCTGCAAATACCCTGGCAAGAAGATGAAATAAAGGATGATGAGGGCAACTGCACTCCACACATTTTGTTGCAGATGACGCTCGGTTCCATTGAATATTTTTTAAAAAGACTGACTGAAATAATAAATTACTGTGCTTCTGCTACTCTCTTACAACTGCTCAATCAACTTGAGAAGCCTTCATGAGCTCGTATTACTCACGAGAACACGTAACACTGCAGAGAAGTTGAAACAACCAAATGCCCGTAGTTCAAAGAGGCTTTAATGACCCTGTCGCGGAATTCCAACAAATCCACCGCGTCGTTAACGACGTTGTGCACCTAAGGAAAAGAAAACTGGGGGTGAATAAAAGACCAGAAGCTGAAGTGAAATCTAGTTAGTGAAATATCATTTTCTTAGGATAAGTATGTGCTGATAAGTCCTGTGGCATTAGGAGGACAGAGGTATGTGGGAACAGGCACTTTCACAGCACTGGTGAAAACTGAAAAGGTTCTGTAATCTCTGAATAAATAATGAGTAATTATGGAGGAGCTGGATGGAGTTCCTTAAAAGAAAGGAATAATTACTGTGGACTTGGGATAATAAGGGCATTATTGCACAGGAGCTTGAGAAAATCATCTGAGATTGAGCATGTCTAAAAGTTCCCATTTTACGGCCTGGTGTTCAGTTGGTGATGATTCAAACATTTGAAATACAACATTTGAGTGATTCCATCAAAACAATTCAGCAACACCCAGGATCTGGATAAAGATAAATTGAAGTCGAAGAGCTGCAGTATAGATTTCAATGCTGCCACCCTCAGAAATAAAGGAAATTTAGGAGATGGCCTTGGCGAGCAGGCCGAGCCTTGGCTGTTCCTGGGAGAATCTGCTCAAATGACAGCGTTTCAAGAAAATTACATTTTCCTTGTAAATGACACAGATTTTTGAGCTCTGAGATTTTCAGCAGCTAAATCAAAGCTAAATCTTACACCAGGTTTGTTGTTTGGTTGTTTTGTTTTGAAGATGTCACCATTCTGAGGGTGGCAACTTCTTTTTTGATTTTGTTTTTTTTTTCCTTATGCAACCAAATTGCAAAACAAGGACTGAACTCAATTATTATGAAAGCTTGGAAACCATCTCCAAAGACATACTCATTGCAATGTCCACCACAGTGATATGTCCCTAATTAACTTAGCCATTGTAGTACTCAAAAAACACCCCACCAAACCCATTTAGAACTTCTTTTGTGGGCAATATATTCTTACATAAATATATAGGAATAAAATAATGATAAAATAATAAAATAAATAGCTCCTGAATCAGGGTTAGCTCTACTTCCTCAGTTGTTTGCATACTGAAACACCCAGGAGAATATTCACAGAGCCCATCTGTTACGAGTCGATGTCTGGGAATGAAAGGAGAAATATGAATTTCTACCTGCTAATTTGTCTTCTGTGTTCCCAGACACTGACTCATGTTATCCCACCCACTGCACCAAACTGTAATACAGCCTTTCTGTTGTTACAACTTTTCCCAATTACATCTTCAACATGAAATAGAATCGAGAGGGGAAAAAAAAAAAAAATTTAAGGGCCTAATTAGGAATTTAGGAACTTGACATTGATATTGAAAATATTGGCCCTGTGTCCAATACCAAATGTGTAATTTGGAAAATTTGTAAGGATGGAAATCTTATATTATCCCAGTGTTTAGAGAGTGAATGTTGTGAGTCAGTGTCTGGGAACACAGAGGACAAATTAGAAGGTAAAAAATTCATATTTTTGTATTAATTCCCAGATATTTGGTAACCTAAATGTGGATTCAGGCCAAGCTTTTTCAAAAGAAGGATCCTAAACTTAAGCTCCAGAAACCACATGTAGGGGCCCGTTTCATTTCCAGCGGTGCTGAGACTTGGCAGCTCCCACTGAGGTCAATGCCTGGTGCTCAGGACTCAGCTGGAAGCACCACACAGGTACCTGATGAACATTATGCAATATAGGAGAAATTTCTGTAGCTTTGGAAGATGTGAATCCAGGCTGCAATACAATACGTGGTGCAGAAAAGCATGTTAAAATTCTTTACAGCCAGCGACCAAATTTATCTGGAAATGCCCTAAGACAGCAACATTCATCAGAGCTTCAGGAACAACAGGGAAAGGGGCTTTGGCCAATGTATTTGTGTTGTTTTCTGCATAAATATTTTCGTTACACTTGAAATTGTCTCTCTCTTGTAAATAGCCTCTTACAGCTAATTTCGGATGCTCTTCAAATGAGTTTTGCCTTTTTCTGGAGGATAAAGTACTTCTGAGTTAGGAAATTCTGGTCCATCTGGTTTACATGGATCTGATCTTCTGTACAAATGAGAATTATTTACAGCATTTGTGGCCATTTGATGATCTTAAATGTTTTCAGTCGTGTATACACAGAAAGAAAAAAACAGAGAGAGGAAGATAAGCATAGAATCATAGAGCTGTTTTAGCTGGAAGAAACCTTTAAGACCAAGCCCAACCATTAACCCAGCACTGCCAGGGCACCACTAACCCATGTCCTTCAGCACCACAGCTCCATGGCTTTTAAATCCCTCCAGGGATGGGGACTCCACCCCTGCCCTGGGCAGCCTGGAAGGATTAAAAACTCCCAATTTGTATTAAAAAAATAAAAATTAAAAAAGCTAGTAATTACAACACATAACTCTGAACTGTGAGCATTACCTCCATGGTTCTCCTCTTAATTAAAGTTATTTCAAAGTTCTTCCACTCCCAACGTTGCTCCACGACATGGGCAAAAATGACGTGGCCATTTCCACAGGCTCCGGCCAGTTGAGTGCCATCAGTAGACCAGGCAATGTTAAATATGCTGCCAGTGTTTGGCTTCTCCAAAGCATAAGACCACTTGCAGAAAAAGAGAAAGAAAGGGTTCTTAAATATGTGGGTACTTTTGGGAAATGATTTAGTGGAATAAATAGATTTACGGGGTTATAATTTTTAAGGAGCATCAATGAACTAACTTTCTTACAGCTTAAATAAGCAAACTGAAGAGATTAGATGAAGCCAGACTCTTGAAAATCCAAAAAGGAAAACCCTCAGGTATGGCAGAAGTGAAAACCATCCCGACACCTCAAGTACATGAGGCAAAAGTTAGCTTGTCACAATGCATTTGAAGTGGACTGAGTGATAAAGCTAGACAATCACTAGGTAAAAATGAAGTTATCTTCATCTAAGTTTAGCCAGATCCTTAGAATACATTTTTGACTAAAACCAGAAGAATTTGCAGACCTAGACACTTGTTTTCTCTTCCTTGCATCTCAGAAATAGTTCATACAAATCACCCTGAATCTCCAAACAAGTGGCTCCCTGAACGTGGATGACAAAACATGAAGGAATCTTTGTTATGGGTTTTTGGGAAGATGTTAAACCAGGTTTTAAAACAAGAAACCTGGAACCACGTAGTAGAATATTTTAGGAAACATCTAGCAATTGAAGAACTACCCAAATTCAACGACCTATATTCCAATCATTTGAAATCTTAAGAATCAAATCAGTAGGAAAACCCATGTAATTAAAGTTAAATGGAGACACTGGATTCTCATGACTTTTGGATACATGATATTATACCAAAGGGAAGAGAGTTGGAAGAAAATACTCACCTAATGTTTCTAACACATTTCACCTTCTGATTTCTTTTGCAGTGCACATAAACCCCAAGAAATACCATGTCCTTCATACAAAGTCTTCCTATGCTTTACAGGACATGAAATCACAATTGCAGTTAAAAAAAGGTGTCAGAGTTAAATGTTCAATAGTGAGGAAACACGACGGGCTGAAATGTAACCTGCCAGTTGTGCTGTGTGAGGTGACCTCCTGAGTCGAGGCTCTTTTCCTGCCCACACACATCAGGGTGAGGGAAGGACAATGGCAGTGCTGACTGAATTCCCAATTTCAAGCGGTCGGTGCGAAGGCTCCGGCTTCCATGCCTCTTGGCTGACAGACACACCACCCACTGCCCGGAGGATCTCCAGTCGGGGAAGGGAATTGCAAACCATGGAGAAAAAGTCCATAACCTACTCACTCTTCTGTCCCAGAGGGATGAATTCTGTATGAAACACTCTAGAGCAATTAAAAGTGTAATATGTAACTATGTCTGACATCCTCACAGAGAGAATGAGTAAGCTCTTGAGGTTGTAGGACAAACGATTGTAACAAGCACACTCAGAGAACACTCTAAACGTCCTCCATCTGAGACATATTTTTCACAGCTGGCCAGATGTAATCTATCTGAGAACAGTTTGAAGAAGCAGGGCTGTTTCAAAAGCGAGTATTGGGATCCTCCCAAACAGAAAAGGCTGTTTCTAAGGTCATTTCCCTTAGATCAAGAATCTCCCCATCAGTCAGAATGAATAATAAAGGGGCATCAAGCCATCGACTAAGAACCAGTTTAAGGAGCTTGAAGAATGTGGCTGTGGTGCTACTTTTTTATGTGTAGCAGATAAACTGCAGCTCTGAGAGAATACAATTCCAAAACTAATGTTTCTTTTTAAACCAGAAGTCTTTTTTTTTTTTTTTTTTCAGGTCATTGAAATAGTAAAATATTTCCAGATTACAACCTGATTTTTTTTTTAATATATAAGGCAATTACAAAGTTTTATTCTCCAGTTATTTTTGAAAGCTCCCAGTATAATTCAGACCACTCCAATGATTCATACTCCCTGCAGATGTCTGGTACATTTATCATGTACACAAAATGTTATAATAAAAATCATTTAGCTTTCCAGTTGTAAAATAGGAACAATTTTAAAAAGTCAAATGGCTGTTCTGTGTTTCTTAGATACACTGAGTTAAAAAAATAAAAGGGGGTATGAATATGACTATGAGTGACTGTATGAACATTGATCTAATGTTAGCTGCATTATTATACTTTGATATTACTGCTTGGCTTTGAATTCAAAGCAAAAATAATGATGAGAAGTAAAACTCTCTCAAGAATAAAACCAGGAGTTAGAGAAGTTCTATTATATATAAATAAATCCAGAAAAGCACTGACTTAACCTTCCCTTTTCTGATTGCTCAAGGTGGTAGAAAAGGTGAGGTACTATAGCCACCCAATCCTGTCTGACTTCCCTAAATGGAAACTGAAAAGGCTCTTGAGATGTCAGGGAAATTATTTCAACAAGATTTCTTAGAGAACTCTGTGTCCCAGGAACAGTCTTTCCCATGTGCAATATTGATGCTCCAAGACTCAGTAGGAAGGATCTAGCTCGTTATTCTTTCTGGATTGAATGCAATCACTTAAGACTGGTCATCCACATAACACCACAGTAGCAATGCTTTGAAAAAAACCAACTAGTGAAGAAAGAGTATTTTCTGGTATTTGAACTTCTACGAGCAATCCTGATGTCATCTGTGCAAAGGACAACTGGCTGCTCCTGGCTGGGCTCTGGTTTGGCTCCGTTTACCAGCACGTGGAGTTCTGAACTGGGGATGCTGACACAAGCTGAAGGTGAGAACCTCCCCACGATGGCAGAATCTACCCAACATACCTAATCCACTGACTTTCACAGGGGCCATTGCCCATTATTTTGCCCTTCCTTGTGAGATGTGCTGTCTCCCCATGATCCATGCAGGAATCGGAGCGCTGAACGGACCAACAGCACATACATGCTCTTGTCCTTTTATCCCCCAACTGATGTAAACCCAAAGTGACTGTACCAGAAACAGCCCTGATCCAAGTCTGACAAGGGAAGTTCCAGGTCATCTGAAGCCCTCTGTATTTTTTTAATTCTGTTTTTAAGTGAAGATTCAGTTTTCCTTGTGCTCCATAGGAGCTTTCACGTTACTGCTCAAGTAGCTGACATCTGAAAATATTTTATAGCCTGGATGTCCATCAAGAGCTGGCAATCAGCTCTCACTGCTTCTGAGTGAAGTGACACTTCAGGGTAAACTGCCCAGAAGCTTCTCCTTAGAAAACAACTGATCATTTGCTGATGTAATGGAAGGCAAACTGAATCCGAACAAGATGATGATAATCAATTATCATAAGTAAATCCACACTTAGGTGTGTTAGAGACACCTGAATATGCACAGAGATAGAGAATCCAGATGTCTGTGTACATCCCCACACATACAGATATTGTACTGAGTATAAAACCCAGGATTTTACAGTAGAAGATTTACTAGGCTTTCAATTCCCACCACACAGGAATCCAGAAGATTTGACAAACCAGGGAATATGTGTAACTAGGGGTGAGGAAATCCAGTGCTACAAGCAAATACAGGGCAATTTACCACAGAGGAGAAACTATCCTTGGCATAACTATTGAAATTCAGAATTAGGAAGGATTCCTTTTGCTTGCTTAAACTTCTCTTGGACTGGACCCCAGTAATGAATGTGAATTGTCAAGAGCTAAGGCACAGCCTCCAGGTGAGGTGTTAAGCTGTGTACTAGAAGAACAAACAGAAGGTCCCTAAAATTCTCCTGCAATTTGAGCACATTCACCCAATTTTTAGACCAGAGAATGAAAAATAGGATGACAAAGTGGCCCGTATGAATTCTTACCCTTAGAAAATGAAACACTGATGTAGCTCTTTAAATAAATTATTAATTCCATAGATGAGCCACATGTTTTCATTTTCATCCAGAAATTACATTAGCCAATTCCAGTAAATTCAAATATGCCAACTTGCAAAGAATTGCTCAACAACGTAGCTCCATGGGAAACCTATCTGTAATATTTCCCCTTTTACTGAGCTACAAAGAATTCAGGATCACAACTGTTAATAAAGGCAGATAAAAAAAGAGACAGGGCAGAAAAAAAAAACCCCACCTTATTTTTGTCACCCTGCCAAATGTATATCTCTGTGAAAGGAGACTAAAGCTAAATGTAGTGGGATCAAAGCTCATTGTAACTCTATAGAAAACAGATTTGCTTGGGTTTTCACAGTGCTCTAGTTTAGGACATTTCAGCACTATCAGAAAAATATGAAAACATATGCACTGCATAAATTCACTTTCAAAATCTTGCCCTCTCTTTTCTATTTGTTTAATACTTAATTTAAAGGATAAATGGTGTTAATTTTACAATAGTCACACAATTTACTGTCCTGTGTGAAAAAAATCAGGGGTTTAATGCTAAACAAATAACTTTCAAAGCTTCTCTGTCAATACTTGCTACACTGTACTGTAAAAATTCTCAAGCTACATTGTCCTCCCCTCATCTGTCAATCTTTTAACCAAGGTAAAAAGGACAAACCCTGCTAACTATTTAACATATGGTCAAGCCTGGACATCAAATTAACATAATCAACTTTCAATTAACTTCAAGTCTGTATCTTTTTGATAAAAAACTGAAGAGAAACATGTTACCACAGAGCTCTGTAGTTTTGACCTCTAAAACCATATTCACACTTGGTTTTAAATGGGGTGGTGGGTGGGGAGTAGTTGTTATGCTTGTGGAATGTTTACCTTTCTCTTCTACAGGTATTAGGCAATATTCCCTAAATTTTATGACTTTTAGCACATTTTTTAATAGAATTTCTAGCAAAATTAGACATGCCATGGCATAAGCCACAGAATAGAAAAAGCCATGTAGAATAGGATAGGTAAATATGAAAACTACCAGGCTAGTAAAATTTATTCCCAATTTATTCTGTAATAAAAGAAAAAGTTTGTAGAATGTACATAATAATTTGTAACCATGAACTTACAGATTTATGCAGAGAATTGCTTTCATTACAAAGCATTGGCTCAAGGAAGTGATGAAATCAAGATAAAAGCAAATCAAGGGGCACAATGTAGCAGTCAAACAAACATCAAATTATTTATGAAAAGAGACTGTAAATAAACAACACCAGAAAGAAAAAAGAGTTCAATCAGAAGAGCACAATTACTTTAGAAAATGACAACAACCAAAGATCAAATCAAACTGATCAATCCCCCTGAACAGTTAATAAATCATTAACAGAAGAAAACCTAAAAGATCTCCCCAAAACAAAAGTATTAACCCAATCAGAGTTATTAAATATAAAGCTGATGCCCACCTTTGCTAACTTTTTGCTTTCTAAAAGGATTCATTTGGCCAGTGTTTCACTTGATAGTTTTTTTATCAATTATCCTTCTACACTCTCCAAGGCACTGGGAAAGCAACCTGCCTTCGGAGCAGATGGGTATGGGAAGATTCTTATGTGGGAGTGGAGTAGGGAAGGAGGAAATCAGTGAATTTCAGTCATTCTTACCATCTCTTACTGTGTAACTATTTTGACCTGATCAGTAATGTCAAGGGAAGCACGCAGAGCCACAGGAAATAGCTTACATAAATGAACTTTTTAAGCACTGCCCTCCATCCCAGTGATTAGATTCTGAAAAGCTGTGAACACCAGGAAGACTAGAAAGTCTACCCATCAATAAATCCAGCCTTACATTTCTCTATGTAGACCTGAAAATTAATCCGAGCGCTCGCTGTGGGATCAATGATGAGGGAAAGCAAAGCAGGTACCAAACTTCAACATTTGATAAGATTCTCTTTGGTATTCTGTAGGATAGCCATAATAATTATCTATATAATGTTATCAGAGGATTCTGTAGGATAGCCATAATTAATATCTATATAATGTTATCAGAGGAAAAGGGATTTTTTTAAATGAAAAAACCCTTCTGAAAATTACATTAGATTTGTAGCTTTCTTTTTTCACCAGGAAGCTGCTAGGAGAAAGTATCCAGGTAGAAAGCAAAGGAGAACAGAACGTACAGTAAGAGAATTTAATTGAATTATGTCCCCAAACTGAAGACATATGCTAGAGAAGAGTTAATGATATATATATCGCCTGATGGCTCCCCGAGGAGCAATTTGCCCATACAGCTCCATTACATCAGACATAATAAAAATGTCTGTGTTGACCAGTAAAAGCCAGGTCTGGTTCTCTTCAAACTCCATCACTCTGGTGGTATGTGAATCATTCTTCCTTTCCCCCCAATACCAGCAAAGCTGCTGCTTTAGTAACTATTTACAGTCAATGGCAGGGAAGAAGCTTTCATCAAAAATCATGACTTTTGAAGATAATAAATTATCATTTGCTAGTGGCTAAACAGACAAAGCATCTGGCACTGGCTACTGTTTCTTTAGGGGTTGAGTAACAAACCAGGTAAAAGAACCCTTGATTTTATGAAAAAAAATATACCTATTTGCATTAAAATCTCAAGCAAAGTCCACAAGCCTGTTCAATATTAAATGCTGATTAAAAAAGTGACTGCTTTCAGCTAGCAGGAGTTGGAACCATACTTACAGTTAAGTATATTACATAATAACCAGCAAGAAAACCAGTAAGGCCCTGGGGATTGGAAACAAAAGCTATATGCTACAAACCAGCAGACATGAGAGCAGAAAAAGAAATTCAGTCTTTTTCTTCCTTTTCTGCTCCAGCTCTTTGCCACATTGAAGCATAAATCCATGTTGAGTGGAAAATGCAATTTAAATGATTGGCCTCACCCATACAAGAGCAGATTTATTTGGGGTTACTGTGTGAAGATAAAGCTTGGTGATGCCAGTACTCAAAAAGGAGATGGAAAGTGGTTGTGGAAGAAGAGGGCACATTTTAAGGTGCTGTTTTGAGAAGAAAATATAAAAGACTAGACTTGGTTGTTTCAATCAATGTGTGTTACATCATGTAGTCCAATGCAGATGTAATTATACTCCTATCAATTGCTTTAGACAAAAATCCTTCAAGATAATTATCACCCAATTTTACTTACACAGACTAAGTGCCACTAGGAATTTTTCAAAGTGAGTTAAGAGGAAAAAGGCCAGAAAATAGAAGCAATCCCTGCTTCACATTTAATGTCTAGCTCGCTTACTTCGTTCAGCGACGAGCACCGAAACCAGAGTCAGTACAGAAAGTGAAATATGAAGACTCAGAGATCCTATCCTGCCTATTTTATCTCTCATTATCCCTGAAGGCTCTTCTTCATCAATAAACATAGTCCAAGATCATGGTAAGGAGAACTATGCTCTACTGGAGATGCCCCAAACCACATCATCAAACATTGTCTTCCCAGTCTGAGCAAAAGAGCAACAGAAACAACAAGAGAAGAGGTAGAGAATGGGACAATAAAAGTCCCAAACCAGCAAGATTTGATATGACATGAGTCTGAACAAAAAGCTGCAGAACCACAGGAAATCCAGAAGGACAATCAGGTCAATCTGTACTCTGGGCTAACTCAGAATACCAAGGGAGGCAGATGAAATGGGATTAATTTATTGTCAATTGGAGACCAAGCTGGGAAAAAAAAAAAAACAACTTGGCTGAAAATACAAAACTGTGAGAAAAGCTTCTAGTTAAAAAAATCATTAAGAGAAACAAAGGTATCATTATCTTCAGGAGCCTTTCTTCTCTCACAACAGTTAAGTAGTAATAGAGAGGCTCAGATGAGAGGATTTGAGTATGGGGAAAAACCTGTGTCCTGTCCAGCCAGAGGTAGAAACATGAACCTTCTCTTCTCCTACTGCTTTAGCCTCATCATTTCTAATGCCTGACAACTGCATTTTGTGAGCTCCTCAGGAGATGTGCTTGTCAATCCTTAGCAGGTTTTTGAAGACAAAACCCTCAATGATAAAAGCACAGGATACTGTTGATCTGCCTCCTTTTTTGAGATACATGCTCCTTTGGTTTTTATGGTTAGTAACTGCATTTCATGATTGCCTTCCAACAGATGATTGTAAACACTTTGGTGGTTTTTGAGGCAAAAAAGCTAAAAAACACAGAGAAAAATGTCATGTCTTGATAGGCAAATGCTCCAAAAAAATCTTATCCAACCTGAAACATATTTAGAAGGGTACCTAAGCAGAGCAAGAAGAAAATATCTTAGTCACAACTAGTTTTTGCTAAGAAAAGTACCCACCTGCACACATATATTCAGGAATGTTTACTGTATCATCCATAAACTGGCACAGTTCTCCATCCTCTGTTTCTCAGAGTTGTTACTTACCCCGGTTTTATCGCACAGACGCAGAGTATGAAAAGATCCCACAGCAAATAACTCTCCATCCACAGCCCAGGAGACAGATGTTATAGGATATTCATGGGGCTGGGAGCTGAACAGTAGGCGTCCAAAACTGTCCCAAACCTTGGAAAAAAGTAGATCTCTATCTATATGAACATAGCTTGGGTGTACCTTTCCTTACTCTAGAGTCATAGAATGATTAGGGNAATGGCAGAACTAAACTCCCAAGGCTGTTTCAGTTCCTTTTATTTTAAGAGGAAAAATCACATAGGTCACAGTTCACTTTCCATTAAAGATTGTTCCCAATCAATACTGGTTTATTTAACACTACAGATTTTGCTTTGCTGCTCTGGCAAATGTTACATTATTCTCTATGAAATATTTTGAACTAATAAATTTTGTTTCCTGCAAATTACTCTAAGTCTGGACAATAACCCCATGGTTTATTCTGTTTGCACCTTTGCAAATTGCCTGACATTTTCTCACAGCTCAAAATCAAGAGATTATCAGGAGGCCAGTTCCCTGAGTGAAGGCACTTGAAGAACACTTTGCTGATGTGGGGGTTTTTAATTCCTTAATTGCATACATTTTTAGCACAGCCACTACTGACTTTAGAGAATGGTAGAACCAGCATAAAACAACATTAAAATTAAGATCCTACTTAAGGGAAGAAACACAATAGGTGTTTATATTTTGTATACAGAATATTGTCATTAAAAATTTCCTAAGGGATTCACTAATGCTCCTGTAATAGAAACCAGCAGCAGCATCTCCCCTAATTTCATTTATATGTCATTACCTTTTACAGTATATGTCATAGCATATATTATTTCAAGTACTCTTTTCTGTATTTCTACCTATTTTCCTTTCAAGAGTCTGTTTTGTTTGCAGTTTATCTCTTTGAACAAAACAGAGGGAGATTTATTTACAGATACAACTTATGGTAACAGGTTTTTCTTGAGAAGACTTCTTGTTTAATTTGGAGCTTTCCAGTATTACTGTAATTAGAAAATACCAGAAAGACTAGTATCTTTTTTTTTTGGTTATTTAATTTCCCCTAAAAAGTTCACCAGTACTGACCTTGTATTTACAATCTTCACCTGCAGAAAGAATCAGATCATTAACTGAGTTCCAGTCAGTTTTTAAAATAAGTCCATCGTGGGCTTTCCACTGAAATGGGGGAGAAAAAAAAATAAAATAAACAGAGATGCATCAAGTCTGACAACTTCTATTTTTAATCTCTCTCATTCATCATTTACTAGCATTCACAGATGCCAGCGTGGATCGGGCTTTCCAAAGTACAAGCACAAATGTCATCTCTTCTGCAGAGAAAGAAATGAAAGCCAGCCTGAATGAAATCACATTCTAAAGGACTGCTTCTCTATCTTCTTCTGCTACAAAAAGGCAGGAAAAGAGAAAGGTTTCTGTATCTTTCTGGGTTTTCTTTATTTACAAAAAGGGAAATGTTTCATCACGTGCCTGAGAATATCCACAGCAGAAACTTTTTTAGTTTAGAGAAGTGAAAAATCTCCTCATTCTTCAAAAAACTGCCAAGAGGAGGAGGAGAAGTGAGCAGTACACACGTAGCATGGACAGTTTTAGCACAAATATTTTATGCTTGGCAAAATCCTGGATAACTGAAGAAGGTTTTCACGTGGAAATGTGAGACAACCTCAATGTATTAATGGTACCTGCAAGACTTTAGCATTTGGTTGCAGAGGTTTAATAATCAGCTGCTTCCCTGAGGTGTAGAGAACTTTTTCAGAGTCAGGTCCCCAGGCTACTGAGTACACTGGTGTTCCTGCAGACAAAAGTAAAGAAAAACCCCATCTCTTATTAATTCCTTGATCAAATGATGCAGCAGCTGCTACAGCCACTTCAAAGTGACTACTAAAAATCATACACCAAAAACTGCAGGAGTGGGAGAAAGCCAAAGTAGGGGCAGGCATTTGTCCTCCACAGCCAGATCTGTGTCTGACCACTGCTATAGGTACCTCCTCCTCTCGTGCTGTACCTACCCCTGGTTTCAAGGCATCCTACTGATTTTATGGCAAGGTCTGTCCCAGGAGACTCTGACTACATTTACCACTTGCTGCTTCATTCCATGCTCTCTCTACAACCACCTCCAGAAGAATTAAACTCACTAAATTTAGTCTTTTGTGATAAGATTTCTTTTGCAGTCAAATCATCTTCCAAACTGGTAATTTTTGTTTCTTTGGCTTTGCTAAACCTCATGTCTATACTCCCAATTAATTGAAAACATTTCTTTGCAGATTGAAAACTCCAGAACAGTGTATCTAGAATAGAGTGCTCTGCTTTAAAATCACGTTTTGTTGCAGTTTTCAAATGATGTTTTGGAAAATAAATGTAAAAAAAAAAAAATAATTACATGGAAAAATCATCGTGGGGGGGATTAAATAATAAAAATCAGACTTGCCAACTATGCAAATATTCCCCATAGCACTTGACAGGATTAGTCTCCCCTGAAGAAGAATCAAAAGTATTACACTATTTGATTCCTTGCAAATAAAACTAGGAAAGTGAAGTAAAAAAGCATGTCCAAACATTGATTTCTGTCCCAGCAAAAGCCCTGTAGCAGTGGACAGCAAGTTCCAGCACAGCCTCAGCATCACAGTGCACCTAAAGCTGCAAGGAGGGTAATAAGCCCCTGTCAGACCAGTCTCTTTATTTTCTGTAAAACTTGATTCCAGATCTTCTGAAATTGGAAAGCAAAGGCTTGTTTTGTGCTTCTGTTTTATCCCAACAGCCCTTAATATTCTCCCTGGCAGAAAGGAGGCCTCTGAAGATAGGATTCAGATGTCTAAACACAAGCACCTAAGCGATGTGACACATGTAGGGTGCTCCAAGATACCCATGTGGAGCTTATAGATGTGACACAGGAGCAGAGGGAGATCCACCTCCTTCTGGAATGGATTGGGAGGGTAGGCAGAAGAGCCCAGGGAGCCTCAGATGGCACATCTGCATTATCACAACTGGCATCATACCCCAAAAGTTCAGTTTGAGAAATAGGAAACCTCAGACAGAGCAACTGTTACAACCTGAATGTTGGCATTTGACAATTACATCATTTTAGAGAAGGAAAATGGAAATCAATTTGCCTAAATTTTCAGAGATCTGCACTTTTCAGGGATTCATATTTCAGCTAAACATCAAATTGATCAACTGAATTAAAATTGATCAGACAGCTTCCAAATACTCAAAGACCTGGAGCCTTTGTTCCCAAATATTTTTGTACTTCATCTATTTTCTTTTAAGATGTCATTTATTTTATGTGACTTAGAAATAGGGAATCATGTAAATTATTTTTTTAGAACTCATTACAGGAGACAACTCCCAGAAACACACACCATATATTAAGTAAATCTGGCACCCGTTCTTTTCCTCCTGGCAGCAATTTCTGTTGAAAATGACATAAATTCTGTCACCAGCTGCAGAGAAATTCTAAATAAACTCATTTTTGTCCTGCTCTAATGCTGATTTAACAATCAGAAGGCTTTTATATTTAAACCAAATGTTTAACTTTTTTATGATGGCTGACTACTTAACCACAATTTCCAGGGCTTAACAGCAGGAGCTAAGTTAACTCATTTCCTTCTGCACTTAACAAGAACTTGCTTGGGAGAAGACTGCCAACGCAGCGCGTCGCTGTGGAAAGAGAAACTCAGCAGCATGGACAAACTGCACTGGTGAGAAACACTGTCAGGAGAAAATACTCCCTGAAAAAAAGGGAAAAAAAAAATGGGGATTCACATCTGGCAGCAGATGTGAATCCCTGAGGAATCACTCCCGGGGCCAGTGTGGGATGGAGCAGTCACACTGACACTTCCAGCCACAGCAGATACTTGGGCAATTACAACAGTAAGTTTGTGTGAGACTTTTTACTTTCACAGGAGTAGAAATCTGAATGGAAACAATTTGATGTCTCTGTGGCAGCACAAAAACTAGGAGCTGCATTTGGAATGCAGTTGGCCCTTCAAAAGTCACAGCTTCACCAAGAATCTGAAAGCACATGGAGACCACTGACTTGGTCAGCACAATGTATGGGGGTTTTCTGGTGATGTTCTTCACCAGATGCTCTCAAAGGAAGTTTTCATGGCACAAGAAACAATGTCCTCTCGTGGATTTAAAATAGGAAATTTCCCTCCATAAATTACTCTTGTCTTGACTGAAATTAGAGACAGGACAATAATTACATTGCTCTAGCAATGGAATACTTGGGGTGGATCCAGGAGGCTTCCCTGCTTGCCCTGAAGATTCTCAGACCTTGGAGTAAAGTTATCAGCACAATTGTCACCTTAACTGGTGGGAAAGGATAAAGGAGAGGCCCTTCAGAATCATTTTAATTGTAGCAAGGAGGGCACAACTGCATTCTGCTTCATTTTTAGCTTGACCAATACCTTTGGCTCTGTAGAGGACTTGGAGGGTTAGAGAAGCAGTGGTTTATGCACCTCAGCAGTAGACCTTTTGAGAGGCTACACAGCTGTGGGCTCAGCTCTGCTCCTACAAACCAGATGTTTGGCCTGCGAAGGACTCTGCAGGTGGCACCTCACAGACTTCACCTCAAACAATCTTAGAGTCAGAGTCTACAAAGCACTGGAAAAATTTCTGCTGGTAGAGCCATCTTTTCTTTCCCATGTGGACCTTCAGTACTGACTCTCACTAATTCCCTGGCTTTCTCCTAAGGGCCACAGAGCCTCTGAGCACAGCACTGCCCTGCAATGTATCCATCAGAGAATACACACAGAAATCCAGCTTTAGCTGTAATCCCAGGGGTTAGTTACCACCAGACACCAAAGAGATCCATGAAAACCAAACCCCAGATCCTAAAATTGTATCAATGTTGCCAGCTGGAAACCAAAAGGATTGGAAGTAGAGCATTTAAAACAAAACAAAACAAGCTTTCAGTTTAAGGAAAAGAAGGAACAAAAGGATGAATATTAAGATAATCTAAGGATGAAGAAGTGAGACCAGGCTCCAAGAACAAGAGCTACTACAGCTAGAGGCTGAGTGTGGTAGAATATCTGGGGTCACACCATCTTTATTCCACACATTGACAGGATGGAAAGACATGTGGCCAGAGCACTCCATCCTGAGAAAGCTAAAAAAGAGGAAAATGTATGGTGATGTTTTTGGAGCGAATAAAAATCCAAAGATGGAAGAGGTGTGTGGACCATCATCCAACCATAAGAGCCTGAAAATTTATTTCTAATACAAAGAGTGGAATGAGAAGGAGGAATTTTAGCAATGGGAATCTTTCTGTTTCTCAAGGAGATGATAAAGGAAGTGAAAAATTAGCTCAAACATGATAGAACTCTCTTGAACAACATCATTTCTGCAGAATCCTGTCCTGATCCCAGGTATGTCAGTAGAGCTCTGTGGGAATCTGATCCTATAGATGTAAAGTTTAAAGGCTTTCTGAGCCTCGCCGGATCTGATCTGAAAACAAGAAGGCAGCAAGTTCATGGGGGCTGAGCTGCACTTTTATACTACACCAGAAACTCTGAGAAATCAATGAAAATTCAGCGTGGGTATTTCAAACTTGAATGTGTCTTACTTTCTAAGCTTCATCAAACCTCAAATAAGCATCATTGAGAATGAAAACCTCTTGAAACACAGCAACTGAGAAATAGTGAAGTGTGGGCTTCAATTGTTTTATTGTTGGTTTGTTGTTTGTTTTTTTTTAACAGAAATTACAGTTCAGGTGGCTTATCTTTTTACTTTGTAAGTTGAAAAAACCATCACATCTGAGTAGGAACTTCCTTAGCAGAATTGAAATACATTTTTACATTCACTCCTGTGGTTAAAATGCTTTCAACGGGTTGAAAGAATTTCAGATAATTTGTTTTAGAAAGAGATAAAGGGCTGACATTTAACCCAACCCCAGGTGCATGTGGTTTCTTAAAAAATGTCAAAAGGTCACATGATCTCCAAGTATGAAGCCTGAAAAACAAAATCTAGCACACTATCTTCACTGAACTAGCACAGAAACGTTAGAAATCGTGATTATAAAGAAGAGTATTTTACAAATACCAAAGATCATTTGTAGGAATAGGTATTTGCAGCTTATACTGATGCTCTTTAGGATAACATGAGTTTAAATTGACTGAAGTGACTGGAATGCTCCAGTATTCACAAAGCCAAGATGAGGGTTGGGTCTCTAAGGCCCCAGCTCAACAAAGAGCATCAGCACAGGGACTGTTTCACTTCAGCAGGGCTGTTTGCATACACTAAATTAGTGACTGGCTTCAGCAGAAGAATCAAGGGCTGTTATGAGTTTTAAGGTTCAGAGGAACTAACCTGCCCACATTTTGCATCTTTCAAGCATTCTTGTCATGGTTTTTAGAGATTTTATTATTATTTTTCCCCAGTTTCACTCTAACAGTCTGTAGCTTGGTATTAAAAAATGGATTTGTTTTTTTTGCTTTTTACTTCTTTGGCCTCTTTGAAATCCTTAGGGTGGAACTGAAATTATTGTCTAGCAATGTTGCACTAATACTTTTAAGTTGAAGAATTATTTTTTTAAGGTAATCATCTTATTAAAAATCCAGTTCCCCTTGTATTCAAGTATGATTTACATTTAACTTTAGTTCAGTTTATCCAGGCCTTAAAATCCTTAAACAAACTATTGCAGATTTAGGGTCTGTTACTTTATTTTATTTCATAGTACCTCCAATTAAGAAGTTCTATTGAAACTTGAAGAAAATTAACTTACCTTGCTGAGCTAGAGTGGATCTCAGCATACCACTTTTAGACCAAATTTTCACTTGGCCATCTTCACCAACTGTAAAATTATCACAGAAATCATCAACTGCAATGCAACACAAAGTCTAACAAACATGGCACTTGAATATTTATCTAGGAAACACTGGAATTAAAAGGAATCCAGGTCTTTTTACAGGGAAATGCTGTTTATGCAATCCTCCTAACATGCAAATAGATGGTATGTTAAGGAAAAAAGCATAATATATTTAAAACTCCTCTGCTATTATCAACAAGCCTCTTCCTCTCCTGAAAATCCCTACTCATCTTATCTGAAGCTGCTCCCAGGAAGAGCAAGTCCATCACTATTTAAGTACCCCAAGTTCTGTATTTTCTATTCAGCATCACTAATACTTTTCATCTAATTACAGTTCAATGGCCCAGGGGCTGATTAAATAAGACTCAGAGGAGACTGAGGAGAGCAGGAGCAGATTGTCTGTATTAAACTGGAGGCTTCATAAATGGTGAAACTGAAGAAAACCAAAGGCTCTGTTTGGAAGGCTTAAATTTTATAACATAACTGTGTGTTACCAAGAAACTAATTTCCTTTATTAAAGATGAAGTTCTTGTACACTATACAGCACTATGCATTAAGAACACAGATTTCCTAGTGTGCTATCATATTTAAAATGTAAAGCTCTGGCCTTTGTTTAGGCCTCCCAGATTCAGTTAATGAGGATAAAGTAGCACCTAGATGCTTAATGCCATTCTTCCATTCCAAGGTAATTTCTTGACCAGATTTCAGGTTTTTATATCTGGCTGATGTAGCTTTTAAGTGTTAAGAAAAAAAAGAAATCTTATTTGTGCACATTTGATGCTGCTAAAATAAAGCCATAAAGAATTTTTTAACTGCTCTGGTATCATCATGATTCACTCTTGCTCAATGTATAGTTGTGGTGAGCAGTTGATCTTCTCAGAGCCCACTGTTTGGATATGGGATGAATTCCCACACTCCCCATCAGTGTGATGCAGTCTCTCCAAAATAATAAAAAAAAAATAATAAAGATTGAAAAGACAATTTGGACTTTTCCTTTGGAGAAGTTCCTGAGGCAAATCTCTCTTTAAAAAGAACAATATTTCTATCCCTCTGGGATTTCAGAGGAACATGCCAGACAGAGTTCCTTGAAGCAGCATTTTCGAGTCAGCCTGAGTCTGGAAACAAACAGATCCAAAATTATCTTCAGTACTTCTGGACTGAGTTGGAGCTTGTCCAAAGAAATCAGCTGTGCTAGATCAACAGGAGGCTGCAGAGAATCCTGACACCAACAGAAATCCCATAAAGGGGAAGTCTATCGCAGGAAATTTAATTAGCTTCCCCTTAACATCAAGATAGAACTTTTTGATAAAAATGCCAAAAGCAACTAATTACCAAAAGATTTAGGATGAAAAAACACAAAGGGATGTAGACACCGAGAGATTTCTCTCCCAGCCTCGCCAGAGAACAGGCTGCAGCAGGATCTACACCACTCCTAACACTTAAGAAAGAGAAGCACAGGAATATCCGAGATGCTCATGAGGCCTCAGTAAACTTTGGCTAAAAGACTCCAAATGTCATGTGCAGGGATACAAATGTACCAACCTAGCACCTATTTTTATAACAGGTAAGAGAAAAAAAAAGCAAAATCATCAAATATTCCCCTTTATGAAGTACAGAACATCCCCAAAACCATCTAAGTGCTCTGATATCAAAAATGTTTTCTTTCAAGTAAACAGGATAGCATCACTACAAAAGAGAAATGGTTTTACTGCTGTTAATTAAAGCAGACATATTTCTAACATGGCATTAATAGAAGAGTGGAAAATTGTTGCCCAAGGTGATAATAAACCAGTGATAATGAAGACATAACAAAGTAACTTATCATAGCTAATTTCTATTTTGTGTTTCCGTTTCCCCTCCTCACATGTGAATTTCAAGCTAGACAAGTGTGACCACTTAAAAGACTCAGTTTTGTTCACTCAAATTCAATGTAAGTACAACATAAACTAGGAAATTTAGGATTACATCTCCTAAACACATGTCAAGGATTATTTTTTCCCAAACATTCTCTGGTGTTTATCCCATAGAATGAAGTACTTGCAAAGGATTAAATTATTGTTTCCAAAACATTCTCCCATAGAATGAAGTACTTGCAGTCAACAAATTTTAGTCACAGCCTTTAAGTTTCGTACCCAACTTTATTTTCATACCCTTACATTTCTTCATGACTTAGCAACTTTGTGTATTGAAAACCCAAAAGGCTTCCTTTTAAAAGAGTTCTTTGGCTGGTTTATTTTCAGAACACTTCATCACCTGAGGGCTTACCTGTAACCAGTGCTGTTCCTTCATAATTCCACCTTCCTGCCAGCACAGCTCCGCAATGGGCTTCTACGCTCTTCTCTACTCTTCCTACCTTTGAAATCAAGTGGAACTTCCCTAAACGAAAAGTATAACATAGAAATAGTGTAGCCTGATTTGGTGATTTCAATTTACATGTTGCCTTCTGCTAAAAACAAGCAGACAAAACATGATAAAGGAACTAACAACAATAAAAGAAGAGAAGAGGCAATTGGGTTGCTCTCAATTGCGATTAGCCCAAACAAATGAGCTCTTGCAGAAGAGCTTGTAAACGAGATACAGTGCTGGGGGTTGTGGTTTGTGCTGGCTGGGTTTTTTTCTTTCTTTTTGGTATATATAATCTTTGTTTTGCCTATTCATTCTTCTTAGGTCCCTCTGAAGTTTGCATGTTTCTCTGGGGACGCAACCGCCCGATGTTATTTCATTGTCTGGAAGCTATAGATACTGCAGCCCAGGAGAGTCTTTGTGGGTTTGGGGTTTGCTGGGGTTTTTTTTTTTAAGATCTGAAAAATCACTCAACCCCAAAAGGATAATGGGAAAGCTAGAACAATCTGACCATCCATGAGTGTGTTGCTCTGAGGAAGTATCAGTGCCTGCATTATGGAGCTGTGATGGAAATTCACAGAAGCCAAAAACAAAGCTATTAATGATTTCAACAGAAGCATGAGGAAGTCTTTCTTTCCAAATGAGGGATGTTGCTTAAATCCAGGAAGATCAAATTTAAACTGGACCAAAGAGCAGACAAAGGAGGACTTGGAAACATGTGGCAGAACAAACGCACGGCTTAGAATAGTTCAGTGATTCCAATTAACTACTTTAGACCCAAAATTCTTTGAAAATTCTTTTATCTAATCAGCCAGCCAGTGACCACTACAAGCTGTTTCCAGAGCAAGCAGAACTCTTTGAGGTAGCAGAACACAGATACCTCACTCCAAGTGTGTGCAAATGCTCCATCACTTACGATGGGATAATTTTCCATTAATAACATTCTGCTTGGGAATATGAATTATAAACCAGGCCACACGAGGAAACTGAACACCAGACTATTTCAGTCCAGGATGACATTATCAAGACCAGGATGTGCACGCAGGTGATAGCAGAGTTAACTGTGAGCTGGGTGGAAAGTAAAAACACATGATATAACCACTTGAAATGCACAGTCAGATGGCAAAATTTAGGTGCCAGAAGCTTGAAACAACTCTTTGTGTGTTCTGCTTTCCCTTGTTTTATTTTGCACTTCAATTAAATAAACAAAACCAACACAAAAACATCTAACAACAATAAAAGCCAGACTAAAACCAAGGAAAAAGTGTTCTGGTAGATTGGGCAGTAAATAACCATAAAACATAACTCAGGCTCTCCACAGTATTATCCAAATCACTGCAGTCACACTTTGCCTCCCTTTTACTGGCAAGTACATAAACCAAAAGGCACAAACATCCAACCAAATCTCTGCCCAGGCAAGGTTTCCAAGCACATGATTTTCAATATTGAAGGAAGAGATTGAATGAATCAGGTGATTTGAAAAGACCATTTTAAATAATCACACACAATTACACATTTTGCCTTTTCTTCACCACTTACATTGACCAGAGTACTCTGACCAGCTGGTTAACACCTTTTTTCTTCCTGAATTCACAGTACTGATATTATTACTAAAATCACTTCTGCCTCATTCATTTAATTTTTAGTTCCACAAAATTTTCAGTACTGGTATACTACATGTAATGCTTTCTGTTATTTAAGAATTATTAAGTATCTTTTCTATGATTAATGCATCAGTTATTTTATAGAACACCTCTCAGCTGTGAAGTTCACATTTTTGCTGTATAAGGAACAACTGGATTCACAGGGATTCAATGGCTAAATGCTATTTCCACCAATTAAATTGTCAAAATGGCCTTTCTTTTTGGTTTAAAATAATACATTAAAATCTATGTTTTATTTTCTGCTCACCTTTTTCAATGCCTAGTGTAGTTGTTCAACCTGCAGCCAAGGCCTTCTTCACTGACCAATATTTATACCTAATGTGATCACAGGACTATGAATACTCTCATCACCTACAGCAGTCATCATGAAATGGGCAATTATTTCATAGCCATTTTCAATATAATTTACTAATTTCCCTAGGGAAAAACCAAATCCATGCACACAAAGAAAACCTAAAGAGCTTTGTAAATCAGGAGCTAATGTACACAGAGATCTAACTCAGAGGAGTTCATCAGCTTTCAGTGTCTGATCTGAGATATCCAGGATTACTTTTTTAAGGATATAAAGAATTCTACGGCATTTTCTATATTGAACCAACAGCATCCACCAACCCGGGTAGAATCCATGAGACCTCAACAGATCTGTAAACAAACCCCTTAATGTGTAAGAGAAAAAAATACATTAATAGCTTCACATAAAAGCAAGTCCATCTTAGGCACCAACAGAGAATTCACCTGGAAAAGCTGTGATCGTGCATTTGAAACCAGCATCGTAACACTCACGCAGAACAGGGCCAAATCAAGTTTTCATGGCTATCATCTTCACTTCTGCAACTTCTTTACCTTTCCAGTGTATGAATTTACAATGATGACAGTCAAATGATGGGACTCAGCAGACACTGCTTTTTGCACCGCGTTCGCGCGCCGAGGCTGCTCCAAAAGCAACGTTCCGATGGATTTCTCTGCCTTCTGTTCTTCAGCTTAGCATTGAGGCTTTCAGATTAGAACTTCACTGCTTTATAGCAAGTAAGAAAAGGAAAGTTCTAGCTGTATGCTCAACTTCATCTTACTTTACATCTCCAATGTGTAAAATACCGTTCCTTTCTTTTTATTACATACTGAAGCCAGAAGCTGTCCTCAGTCTTAAAGTGACTCTCCAGTTCTGGAGGAATTTCAAGTGGGAGATTAGCAGCCTATTTGAGCACAGAATATAAACCATGTATGTTTTGTTCATTACTTTTCATAGACTTTTAAATGCTAAACTAATGTAAAATTATCAATAACATGAAGAGTTGGGAAAAAAAAAAAGTATTTTTTCAAAGCTATTTTTTTCAATCTATGATTTGTGCTTAATAAGCACTTGAAAGCTGAGCAAGTTCTTTATTTTTGTTATAAAAAAAAGGCAGCAACAAGATCAATGCAAGTAGGAAGTCAAAGAACAATATCCCAGAAGAGATGCAACTCAGAAGAATACCCAAGAGGATTAAATTTACATTTGCTCTAATTTCATGAACATCTGGAGTTCGGCTAGGAATTAAAGCAACCCTGTAAAGGCATTATCCTCCCTTTCCATTGGATTCAGCAAATTTCCAGGAATCCTTATCACTGAGATGAATTTGCTGCTGCAGGAAAATTGGAGGCTTGACATGTTAAGGCATGAGATATAAGGAAGAGTTAAAATGGAATTGTAACAGTAAAGGGTTTAGAAAATAGCAATTAAGCAACAAAACCTGTCCATGCATTTTTACAAAGCAGTAGTTTACTCCCATGTAAAAATTAAATCTTTGCAAGGTAAATTCCCTTTGTTGACAGTGTGAAGTTACACTAGGAGCTTGGAAATTTTCCACATTCAGTTTTTATCTCAATTTATTATTTCACAAGGTAGGTTAGCACTGGTTTCTATTTTGATTTCACTGGAACGACGGGAGAGGTGGAGAGAAAAAACCCTTCTGATTTTTTGGCACATACATCTCATGAACAGTTCTCCAGAAACTGAATGGTCAGGATGAGTTTACAACCAATGCTAAGGGCTCATCCCTTTGTCCTACCAACAATTATCTAGGTAAAGTCCTGACAGGGAGAAAGTTAAGCACTAGCTTAAGCAAGACAAAACCTGAATACCTCAGGCTTTGCAATCTTTGAACTAATGATGACAAAAATAACTCATTCCATAAAGAAACCAAATGGACTTGGGTCCCTAACCAAGGAGGGACCCCAGCAGAACGTGCTCCTTTGGTGAGGGCAAGCTTAACAACTTCTTGTGTGCCTGAAGTGTCCGTAGTCCCCGTCACACTGCACTGTCAGGTATGTTCAGGGTGTTCTTTAATTTAGCATTTTTCCATCCCAGAGCTGCCTCAATCCAGAAAACCCACCAAGGAGCTCCAAAGCTACCAATTACCTGCCTACAGCATCAGGAATGGAAGTCTCATTTCTTAGGGGACAGAAATTTAAGGAAAGTTTCTTCAGTTTTGTTTATTGCTCTCTAAACATACAAACAAATTGGGATTGACTGTTCACTTAGAGAAATTACATCCTATCTTCCTTCTGCAGTATTGCACCATAGCTCAGGGTATCTCCTGCTCGAAAGCATTTTGTTCTGGTAGCACTCCATCCAGGAAAGCTCAGCTCTCCTCTGCACTGTGCTCAGTGAGCAAACCAGTAGCGTTCAAATTAACGACAGGAATCGCAATAAAGGCCCCAGATGTCCAGAGGAATGCAAGGGCTGAATACAAATTCAACTCACTGAATAATATCAAATTATCTAACGACCGATCACCGGGCTGGCTTGAAGAACTACAAGGATGTGTCATCTTGGGAAAGGGGGAAGTTAGTGGATTGCAGGCTTTGGTCAGCTGATGCCTATCCCAGTTCAACCCCATTAAGATGATAAGCCTTGGGGGATGTGTGCTGAGAACTGAAAAAACTTAAGTGCCTGCATATTCATAAAAAGAAAAAAAATAAGTAAAAAAAACCCAACCCTACTGCAATAAAGTTGGCAAAGATAACCAAAACAGTTTATGCTGCATGCAAGCAAGAAACAGCTGCATTAAAAGAAAGTGAAAGTTAATCAAGCTGATCTCCCAAAGGCAGGCAATGCTAGAGCTGATAGACTCAGTGCATATGAATCTGAACAGATAGAGCTACATGTTCCTTTACATGTTTCATTATTTTATTTTTTTCATTTAGTAATCTTTGTTTTTTTACTGTTATGGAGGAGACAGCATTTTCCCTGACCTTCCTCTCACTAAGTCTTGTAGTCAAAATCTATAAATTACTTCAAAATCAGCTAGAATCCTAGGATGATAACTTTAGACAAAACCAACCAACCAAACTTAGTAAATTTACAAGCAAATGAACACCAAAAGGAAAAAACAGATCAACACTAAGGGACTGATTTAGATTTTGTTGGTCACATACAACTAAAATCTTGAGCAGTGACAAAAATCATCTGCTAGCTGTGAGAACCCCCTGACTTTAAACCCCTGCTGCTGACTTAGGTCACTTAAGTAATCCAACTCCTAGTAGTTCATTGCAAAGGTCCTAATGCATCAGGGGGTTGGAACTAGATGATTTTTAAGGTCCTTTGCAACCCAAACCATTCTGATTCTATTATCCTGGAAAAGACACTGGGGCCTACCTATACATGGATCTTTACTCTCAAAGTGTAGCTCTCTGTTGTGGTTTCACTTAACTCAGAGCAGGACAAGCAGTCATACCATGGCACCTAGGAACCACTATTCTACCTACATTTTGGGCTCACATCTAGACTAAAGCACTTCTGAATGTACAGCTTCTGTGACATGCTCATCTCTGAAAACAAGGCAAAACAAATACCAGCTTTCAACCTCTCTGAACACCCCAAAGAGCAGGATTTTTCCTTACATAGTGATAGAAAAATGAGAAAGAAAACCTGCACAGCAGAGTTTTACAAGTCATCTTCTTGGTGAAGGTAGCAGCAGCCCTTATATATTTCTTCCATCATCTGTCAGAGGATTATTCAAGCAGAACATGAAGTACCTCCTTACTCTTTTAATAACACTGGAAAACTGACTGAATAAACAAACAGAAGACCTGACTCACTGCAGCTGCCCTTTTGCTCACTATTTACACACAGAATTTAGAACTTTACAGAAACAGGACATTAGAAATACAAATGTGAAACTGAAAAAGGGGGAAAAAGCAAAGAATGAAGAGTACCAGCTAACCTACCAAAATCCCTCCATCCCATGTTTAGCACTGAAAGAAGAATGGAAATCTCATACAAATCAGCTCAGTTGATATTAATCATCAACTGATTTTCTAAAGAACATCTTTGTCTTCCATTTCCACCTCAGGAGCTCCACCAGCAATACTTTGTTAAATCCAGCACCGAGCACTGCAAAAATTACAACTCTATTTGGTTAAACTTCTCATCTTCCCTCCCCAGGGATGTCTAGGAAGCTAAAGGGAGCCAACCTCCAGACACTGGCCAAAAGATGTCCTGCTTTTGTTCTGTAAGCACAGCACATTTATTCCTTAGGAAGTCCTGAGTATCTTGAAGCAATCTTGGCTTCTGCTCTGCAAGCTGAGCTCTCAGCCCTCTTAATTTTTAAGTGCAACTATTGCCAAAAGTCTGAGAAATCATCAGAATTTCACGCAGGGAATTAATTTCCTCTACCTTCTTCAAATATATATTACTTCTCTCCCTACACAGAGAAAGCCAAGCTGGATTGCTGGTGCCCAGCAACAAACCTTCCACTCCCAGTCAAGTTTACCACAAAGCTAGCCAAAAGCCTATGGTAAGTTCACCTCCCCGACCAAAACACTCTAAAGCCACAAATTCAAGTTTCTGGCCAGAACATGGGCAGAAATTAGCTGGAAATTCTCCACCAGACCCATTAAAACTATCAATGGGTCCCTGCAAAAGCTATCAACAGGGTCATGGGCAGATGGCCATTATTATCCTGATGGAAACGCTCTGTAACAACTGACCATGAGCTGAAAAAGCTGGCCAAGGTTTAGAGCAGCTTTGATTCCCATCACCACCACTTCTGCAGAAATACAGCTTTACCACCAAGATCTTTAATTGCTGACAAAAGAATATAAACTAAGTTTAGGATGTTGATGCCATCTGCTTCTTTGTGGTACATAATAACTGGTTCCAGAGGGATAATTTGACTTACTCTGAAACCTTCAACGGCGTTATCAACTGAGTAAAACACAAAGGGTGTTTGTCCTCAGAATCTGGGATTGGTGTAAGGACTGCTCAGCTTCTGCAAGCCAGGGATACAGCAATTCCAAGTCACCCGTACTCCAAGTTCTTGGAATGTATGAAAGTATCAGAAATCGTTCACAAATGAAGACACCAACGAGTTCTTGGCAGTGGATTGTCAGTTGGGCAGTCCCCGTCCACAGCAAGGACTTGCTTCTTAGCTGAGCTTTTATCCCAACACAGTTTTCCTAACAAAGTCAATGTAAAGCAGCAGATGTCAAAGGATTGCATTTTAGATTGGTAAATTCAGGAAGAAACACTCTCATCTGAAGTACAGTTCAGAACAACACGGTAGGATTTCTGTAACAGAAGGGAGGGGGTGTTGAGGGTGTTTCTTTTTTACCATTATTTTTAATATATTGTTCAAACCCAGAATTATATGAAGAGATTCCAAATGTTTTTCCTTAAAGAAAAGGGATGAGGGGGGAAAAAAAAAAAACCAAGAGGGGAAAACTTGCATGGAAATTCCTGATAGAATGGAACATAATGCCCATCACAGTACTGAGGAGACAAACTCTCTCCTGAAGAGTATGGACCACTTTGTAATAAACACAAAATAATCAGGAAACTCCAGATTCCAGAGAAGCCAGACATAAGACATGCTCTTGAAATACGTCCAAGAAATGGACTACACTGATATCAATCATCACCCTTAAGCTACTTCAGTAACTCATCAGCTTTCCCATCTCCCAGTGATCAGGTGTCTATGTAGGCATCCAGTAGAGACCTACTGAAAGCTACTGGTTTATGATGGAAGAAAAGTTGGTAGAAATTGACCTCCCATAAAAAAATTACATCTCTGCTCTCCCAGGTATGTTTGAGAACGTTGCACTGGAGAAAGCTACAGCAGTACAATGTATGAAATTTGAAGTAATTGTTAACTTCACTCCAGTGCAACTGGTGTGTGGGTATTTGAAGCAGCTTTCTTGCAGACTATTCAATTGCAAATAATTTCTCATGTATTAGAGGGACAGAAGCACAGAGGGGTATAAAATGATAAATACTCTAAACTGACTTACCATCAGAACTTGTTAGGACAAAGGTCTCAGCGTGGGACTGCTTCTTGCCACCTATACTTCTGGGAAACCAGTGAAGATCTATGGGATAAATATCATCTGGAAGTTTCACTACTCGAGTTGTCTCACTTGTCAGAAGGTTCCATTTCATAATCTGGTGATCATCACTGCAGGAATATAGCTCGTCAGCTGTAGTCCATCCCACACAGCTAACCAATTCTTTATGTTTAATTGAATTAAGGAAGACTGAACATTTAAATTATTCAACATAAGCTTACAAAATAACTCATCTATTTGTTTGAGAAGATTACAAAAAGTGTTTTTATATATAAATTTATTTTTTTTTCTCTTCTGTGGCAAGAAAAGAGCTGGTAGAAAGTAAAAACACATAAATAAAACAACAAACTGTATCATGTAAAAATACAATTCTTATTATGATGCATACTCACTGAAACATAGCTGAAATGTTGGGCTACACCTCCAGAAGGGTCTTACTGCACAAAACAAGTGCAAAACACCCAACCAGCATTGAAATATGTTGGTTTATTACCACCACATCACACAAAAACTATTGATTTATCTGATTTAGTAGTAGGAGAATAATCATTTTGTTTCTGACTGCCACATGCACATCTTATGCACACAAGCAGATATATCACTACCCCTATTTACTGTCTGGGAAAGATTTTTTAACTTACCACCACGAGTAAGAAGGGAAATAAAACCTCAAAACTTCCTAGCAAAAATATTGATAGCTTCTGCAGGTATTTTAGTATGAAATTTATGAGAGAGAAATATTTTCTGGGAAAGAGGCTACTCAGAATTAACAAGGTTTTCCACCGTTTCTTCTGAGACAAAGGATATGTTTTGGTTCCTTTAAAAGTGAAGTCTTCAGTCTCATTTCAGTTGTGGAGATGGAGCATTCCAACAAAGATATGTAGGTATGCTATAACTGTAAAAAAAAAACAAAACAAACACATATATAAGTAGCCAAAATTAAAAAGGAAGGTCCTAACACCACCATAAAATGCTTCAAAGTAAGTAACATTACATTAGTACTGTGGAAAAATAAGAACTAAGCCAGACCTGAGTCTAAAGGGAATCCTCTTTGTACAGTACCCAACCCCAAATGTATCTGATTGCTGAGCATAAACACACTGGACAACTTAAAGAACAAGTGATGCTAGGAATATTTTGATGAAATATTATAGGTTGAAACACTCAAGTTCTCTCGTGCTGACATACAGCTGTGAAGGTAGTGAGGGAAAACCTGGAATGGCAACCTTTTCACTGAACCTCATCTTTAGCAAGAACCCTGAGAGAAAAGGTGACAGCAAAAAAACTTTGCACATCTGTGCCAGTCCAGGTTAAAACATTTTATCCTCCAGGATGGGAGGAACTGAGAGCAATAGGGAGGGAGCAGAGGGTATATTCTGAGGAAATCATGACACACAAGTGAGGCCTCCTAATCTTCTGGAGTGTTCTCACCATAAAAATGACTGTGTGTCAAACAGTTGCTACACAGAATTTAAGAAGCATGAAAAGAATAATAGTCCTAAAATATATCATTTCCTGTGCCCAAAGAATGAAGTTCTACTCTATATAAGTTGATAAACACATGCGATAATTGTTTTAAAATAATTACATCTCTTACTTTACTTTAACATCTCTTACTCTTACTTTAACATCTAATCTCCTACCCTTATACAAAAATAAAATAAGCATAGGGAATGTCATCATGGAGGTGTTTAACAGGGGCCTAAATTCCTGCCAAACTTTCAAAGTAGCCTTTTAATCACATCCTTGACTTCTGTATGGTGGCGATGCCGCTGTTCAGCGCCTGCATGTACCTGTTCAGCACACACAACGTTTTCTGCTGATCAGTACAGGGCTAGTCTCTGTGCCACAAGTTCTAAAACTAAATCCCTGAAACTAAGCAGTAAGATTTGTATACAGCAAAGAAATAACACAGGGTAAAACAGCACTAAGGATTTCTTCTCCACTTTAACCCGTCCATCCCGCTGACAGAATACCTCGCATAATGTTTGGATGCATGGATCTTATCTGCTCCTATCTGCTGTGCACATCACACCTGGCTAAACCCACCTTTTCAGATGTTGCTTGGTGGGTTTTATTTGTTTAGGTCTCACTTAAGAGTTGCAGCAGGGATGGGGCTGTTGTCAGCTTCCAGCTTACACTGCCTCCCTGCTCCAGTTACACGGAGTTCTGTTGTTTTCCTTTCAAAGACAAGACCAGAACTTGATTATAACTTTTGAAAACTACTTAAAACGTGTCCAGTGTGCACTTAGAAGGCACAACGTTCAGCCTTATGCTGCACAGCTCACCTGTAGTCAACAGGTGCATCCATCGTTACCCATCCTAGCACCTTCACGCAACTCCACAACGCACTCAACAAACAGCAGGCTGGCTGAAAGTATTGACTGTTTCAA
>VWZY01000167.1:58162-81565 GCA_013399075.1 Chloroceryle aenea
AAACCCACCTAGGATCGGGAACCGCTTCGGTAGCACAGAGGCCCGATTTTAGTCTTGCTTATAACGCAGGGACCCTTCTGTAACGAGCTCTCCCTGCTCTTTAAAGCACGAAAGCCCGAGGAAGTCCATAACGACTTGGAAAGTCCGTGACAAGAGGGCAGTTGGACTTCTTGGAATAAGGGATGGATTTAAAAGAACCCTCCGAATTTTTGCACTGACACGGCTTGTCGCTATCGAATTTAATCGCCTGTTGACAACGCAGCTTTTTCTGTCCGCCTCTGAGTCGCTTTTTATTTTTTTTTTTTTCCTTTCCTTTTTCGCCATCCCCTCAACAAAACCGGCACTTGGCAGGAGATGGTCGAGAGATGCTTTGAACAAACACCTTTGAGCTGACTCGGGGGAGGGGCCGGGCACGAATTTGTTAAATTTGTTAAGAGAGTGTGTGGCAGCTGATTTATCGCGATTTAAAAGCTGAGGTCAAGTAGTTATGCGTGTTCATTGTGTTGAAGTGTCTGGCAGGGGGGGAAGGGTTGGTAAGGTAAATAGGTTTATATTGCACAATTCTGTTGGAGTGGAGCAGTTTTAGAAAAAAATAAAAAAAATCTGGTACTTGGAGAGGCTGTAATTGTCTGAGACAGCCATTGCGGAACACTTCTTAACAGGGGCATAGACTCAAATTGCCTTAAAATGAGTTCTTTCTCTCATTTCCCCCCCTCCCCCATTGTCCCAAATGAAGGACTCTCATGAGAGTGTGGGTTGGGGGTAGGTCTGAAAACGTCAAATGATTGGCACCAATTGTAAGATGACTTTCTAACCACGTCAGTTTTTTATCTTGTGAGAAGTAAACTTTCTCATGTCTGTTTTTCTGCGAGCTAACCTCGCCACTTGCTGCAATTTAAACTCTTTTGGAGAGAGTTTCGCTCCTGAACTCGTCTTTTCTTCTCAGCGGTTGCTTTCTATTTATACTTTTTGGGAGCTGTGCTGAAGTGCCAGCTGATGAACTTTTGTAATGTTTCGTTCTTAATCAGTTCACTTGAACATCCCGGCTAGATAAAGGTATTTCGTTCTGCTTTCTCTGTTAAATGTCGAATGTTGGCAATAGTGGTCGTGTGATATTTTGCGAAACGAGTGTGGCGATTTAAAGTGTAAAGAGTCGAGCCTTTGCTGGAATGATGCAGGGCTTTTTGTTTCTCTCTCTATAAAATATATAGTCGGCGTGGAGCGTTGAAAGTAAAATGAGTGTCAGGTCTGAAACGTGTATGTAAAGAGTGCTTCCAGAAGAGGACAGACATATGGCTACTCGGTTTGTTATTGCGAATGTCTTTAACTCTTTTGCCCCCAGCATCACGATCGCTTTCTCTCAGCGCAGTAACTGCACTTAACGTGTGTCTGTGTGAGTTTTCAGTAGGTGGATTCATGCTGTTCCTACAGATTAGGGTTGGCCCGTTGTTTTGGGGGGTGATGTATTTTAAAAGTAGATCATTATGAGGCTAATCTCGAGGGGGTTGTTTCAAATTAGGATTTTGATCCTCAAAATAAAGCTCTCGTCTTTAGTTTCTGCATTAGCCAAACGTTTGGGTAAACACGTAGGTATATGCCTTAGGGGATTGTAGCTCAATGCTTAGATCATGGGGTTTTCTTGTTTGTTAGCAAAGGAGATAGATCCCTTCGGTAGTTTGATTGCTCGGAATGGAAGTGGAACAGCCAGCAAAGATCATGCCAAGCAAGAGCACCAAAACCTCCACAGCAGCTCGTCGGAAAGGCTTAGAGCCCTTAGAGAACTCCACCGCTGACATGGAAGTGGAAGAAGAAGGTGAGGGACAGCATGGTGAAGTACCTCCAGAAGGTAGGTCTGAACGGTTGGCTTCTGATGGTGTGTAAATGTGATGATAGTGCCTGTTCAGCAACAACATCCTGTTGAATTTACCAACTGTTCCAGGCAGGCTTTGCTCTTCTCCCTTCTAGAAAGGAACAGTGAAAGCCTTCACTCCTGGCAAGTTTAAACTGCTTTTAAAAGGGAGAAAGAGGGCTTGCAAAGAGTTAAAAGTGCTTGGGCCAGTGATTCGGTGCAAGTGCAAAAGCAATTTGTAGACTTTCTCCTAATAAAGCCTATTTCATAGTCCTGCTCTGTAACATTGTACTCAAGGTTGTGGTACAACAGCAGGATTTTTCAAATTTATATGCAGCCAATGGTATGGGATTTCTTGGAATGGAATAAATGTCAAGTTTATTTACTTAACTCTTAAAACGATTTGACTTTCTTTTTCACGAAGCAGTGCATTTGCTTGAGTTGGGTTTTTGCTGAAAATGTCTGGAAAAAAAGCAGTGTGTCTTTCTAGGTAGCCAGATGTGCAATCCTTCAAGCAAGGTACTTGACAAACAGATTAATCTGTTGAAATTGGTAGCAAAAACCTCCCGTCTATTTGAGGAAAAAGTTGCTAGTGACTGTTGAAAAGCTGCTTTGCTTACAACTAGCTGATATCCAGGGGGCCAGTTTGTTTTCGTAACAAACTTCCTGTCTTTGCAGAGTAGTTGTGCTGTCATTACAGCTTTCAGAGAGCATTGTGCAGCGATCCCCAAATCTTGCAGAGTGACTTGGGAGCACGCTTGAAATGTGGCTTTGCACTTATTAATTAGAAAGACTTTTGCCTGTTTCAGATTTGTAGGCTTATTGTGAGGGTTGTAGCTGTTGTAATTGCAGGGTGCCTGTTAAAGTGTGTTAGGGTAAGAATTACATAATGAAAGAACAAACCCACTAGTGCATCGATGGGTCATCTGAAGTATCTCTTTTTAAAGATTCGGGTCATGGAAGGAAGAATTTTAATTCCACTTAGTTAATTTTAATAATTACAGGCAGAAGTATAGGTTTGGTTCCTATAGAAATGGCTTGCTTTTCTAGTTGAACATTTTAAAAGGTGTCTAGTCATGGACAGCTTATAGTATTCTCTTTTTTTATTATTATTTTTTTTTCTCCTTTCTGTTTATTTTGGATGGTTTTTAGCAGCCTCAGCCGAGGTTCTTGATACACGAAGTTTAGAAGAGATTTTGGGTAGCATCCCTCCTCCCCCACCTCCAGCAATGACCAACGAAGCTGGTGCTCCTCGTCTCATGATAACTCACATTGTAAACCAGAACTTCAAATCCTATGCAGGGGAGCAAACTTTGGGACCTTTTCATAAGGTATCTTTGTTTTACCTTAAGCATTTTTTTTAAAGGAAGGTAAGACTCTGCTTGTGTTGTATTCCTTCCTGTGTTTTCATGTAAGCTTACCCCAAAATAAGTGAAAAAATATTTAAGTTTTAGAATTACTCATATAGTAATACTCTTAATTTTCATTCCTGGCCAGTAGAGAAAACAGTTAAGTGCAACTTTGTGTTACTGTACAATTTTAATTTATCAGTAAACCATGAAAAAAACCACTTTTCTCTTTATTTCGTTTACTTGAGAACTTGCAGGGGTGTGTTTGAAGAATGAGAATATTTTTTAGTGCCCACAAGAGACTTACGTGGCTAATCATGAAACTTTCCTTGTGAACATGCTTGCTGAATGCAGTATTGCTTTGAGTTAAGTTGAAATTTAGAAAGCTGAGCTGAGTTGAGGTGTGGGGGTTTTACTAAGCAAGCTTCACTGCTCTACCTTTGGCAGTAAAAACGAAGCTATCAAATAGGCTGCAGTTTCATGCCCTGGGAAGAACTGTGTTTGAAACTGTTCACAAACGAAATGGGTGATGTGCACTGCCCAGGAGCTGTTTCCCTCTGAATATAACATTTTTCCTTCTCTTGTGCAGCGTTTTTCATGTATTATTGGGCCAAACGGCAGCGGAAAGTCCAATGTCATTGATTCAATGCTTTTTGTCTTTGGGTATCGAGCACAAAAAATCAGATCTAAAAAACTCTCTGTGCTGATCCACAATTCTGACAAGTACACGGACATCCAGAGTTGTTCTGTGGAAGTCCACTTCCAAAAGATCATTGACAAGGTAGGTGTGGATATGCTGCTTTTTTTTTTTCTCCTTCCTTAAGATTTTGAAAGCTTTTAATATTTGATTATTTTAGTTTGAGCTGGGGAAAACTTCGTAGCACGATTAGTTTACCTTCAGGGTGTAAAGCCTCAGAGTTAATTAGCTTAAAAAATTCTCTATAGAGTAGTGCAGTTCTTAAAATATTAGTGGGGGGTTAAAAAAAAAAAATTAGTAAGTCTCTTGTCTGGTACATGTGCATTTTAAACCTTTAGAAATATGTACTAGTCATTTTAAGAAGTTGTTTGAGTTGTCTCATTTACCCCAAGGAAATAAAATTTATTTCTGAAATTAATAAGACCCCTAAAAATTTCTAAGTGTTTGCTTGGGCATGTTAATATATTCTTAAGTTTATATTATGAGCATATAAAGAAAAAAAAACCCACCTTTTTAAGCAAAACTTCTCTTACCAGTCAGAAAGTATTTTAATTTATCTAAATTTAGAAAAATATATAATGAATCTGAAACTTTCTTATTTACACTTTATCTACTGTAAACATGCCTGCAATTTTAAAACAGGTTTTTCATCCAAAATTCTGGACCTCACATCCTACCACTAAATTTTTTTTGAACCTAATATTTTGATTGAATGAAATAAAAAGTGTTGTCAAATTAAAAAATATATATTTATTTTTTGCTTGCCACTTCAGGTATTGATGAAAACTGGGTATTTTTGTTGACTTCTTGCAATTACAGTGGGAGGAATTTATCTTCATAAACATTTAATTTTTTGTGCACACTTTATAGCTGAAGTTTCAGCTGAACTGCTGAGTTTGGGGTCAGTCAAAATAATGGGAAATGTACACTGAAATTTCAAAAGTTCTGTTGTTAAAGTGGAAATTTGCACAGCCTTTGAGGGAACTGCTTTAAAAGACAGATTTTTATTTTAATTTTTTTATTTTACTGGATATCCATACACATACTTTTTACTTGTAGTTATAATAGCCAGATTCAATAATTGTGGAAATTTTTTTTTATTGCTGTTTTTGTGGTGTTTCTTTTTTTTTGTGTGTTTTTTTTTTGTTGTTGCTTTTGGATTTTTGGTTTTTTTTTCTACTTTGTATTAGCTTCTAGGAGAGAACTTTATAATCTAAAAATATTCTGCATCTAGCACTTTGTGCTCTTGGGGGTTAATAAGGGAAAGTGGTAGGCCAGTTTAAGTCTTTACAAGAAGAATGCATCAAAGTACAGACTTTTAAAAGTCTAGTACCAGCTTTATTTTAGTTACTACTTTGTAGGTAAGTCTGAGATCTCTTTTGAAGCTGATGATGTCATATTTGTCACACTTTTAATGTTTTGCTTTTTTATCTTCTACATTTTCTCTTTAGAACTGCTCAGCTAAAAGTAACTCCTTTTCCTAGCACTATAAAAGAGGAGTTTAAAATGCAAGCAGCAGTTAAGCCATCCAGGACTTCCTAGTCTTAAATTTCAAGGGTGGAATAGCACAGCCACTTTAAATTTGAAGTAGGCCTTTTCCTTTGTGATTTGAACCAGTGGTAAAGGGAATAAATTGAATATTTTCAGAGCAATACCTTGTATTAGAGGTGGGAAAAGCATAATATTGAAGGCTATTGAATGTAAATGATTTGGGCTATTTTTTGTGCAGTTCTCAAGGTGTGGTGTTGGGGTTTTTTGGTTTAGTTTTGTGGGCTTTTTTTTTTCCTCTTTTGTGAGAGATGCAGCTTTAAGAAAGTTTCTCCTTCTACTAGACCCCAGAGCTCAGCTGACTTAAAACTTGACCGTGATAAACCTTTTGTGCTTAATTGTGAAATAGGAGGTAAACCTGTGCTATACTAATTGTTTTTCTGGCTTTGTTTTTCCTCAAAACAGGAAGGAGATGATTATGAAGTTCTTCCTAACAGCAATTTTTATGTGTCTAGAACTGCCTATAGAGATAATTCCTCAGTCTACTACATCAATGGGAAGAAAAAGACATTCAAAGATGTTGGCATTCTCCTCCGAAGCCATGGAATTGATCTGGACCATAACAGGTTCTTAATTTTACAGGTTGGTGTTTGAATAAAACCAATTTTAAGTAATTCTATCTTTCCAAATTCTAGTAACCAAAAAAATGCTCTCTAGGTTTAAGTCTTGTGTTTGAGGCCTTAAAGTACTTTAGCAGCACATCATGGTTTGCACACTCTAATAAAGATGCGAATCATTATTTGCTGCTTTAGAAATTTAAGGAAGAGAAGCACTTGAAGAAACTAATATCAATTTTTCTGTTAACAACTGTGTGTTCCTGACATGTGGATGAATAGAAGAGTTCTCATGCTTGTTCCGCCCTAGCAGCACGTAAATATTGGTGTAGTAAAATAAACCTTAAACCCCAATATTATTGTGCTGCTTAAGCGTGGCAGAGATTCATCAACTTGTTTATACTTAAGATAAAAGTGCATGAAGATAATTTAAATCTTAATGGTTCTACTGTTAACCTCTTTATGCTCCCATATATAGAGTTGGATTTACTGGAGAAGTAAGTATATAAAAATTACTGTGCATAAGAATTTTGTGCAAGAAAAACCACATGGAGTGTACTTTTTGTTTACTTTTGTTTAACAACTGTAGAGGACTCTCAGAATGGCAGGGTTATAGCCAATTCAAGCAATGTCTTTAAAAACTAAACTTTACAACCTGGACCATAAAAATAATCAAAGAATTTGTCAATGTAATATCATCTATATTTTTATGTTTGACCCTAAAATTATAAGGCTTGCTGGCATCTGTTTGCTGTTGAAAAGACAGGCTGAGAAGAACTACACTATTTTTTTTTTCTATTTTTTAAATAATACTGGAGAATTTTGCTATGTGCCAAACAGTTAATGTAAATTGAGTTAAAGTACTTGATGGGAATATTTAAATATTAATTCAGTTGAGTAATGATATCTGCAACTAGCTATAATTATTTCACTACTATTACTAACAGGTCCCAAATACACTATGAAGCATCATGGCCTAGAAAATTAGTGAACAGTGGGAGCTGCCTGGGGTCTGAAAAATTTTATAGAGTTGATTTTAGGTCTGTTTCTATCAAAGGAGCTTCCAGTTCCTCTCAAAAAAAAAAAAAAATCTAGATAGGTCGCTGTGCTTGCTTCACTTCCTCAAGCCTTTTCGTGCAGTCCTTTTTTATGGTTACACCCAAAAAAAGAGGATATATCTGTTCTGAAGTCTCCATGATAATTAATTCTTCCCTCCAACACTTAGTCCTGTATTTTCTGTTTCAAGATGGAGTGAGAGGTATCTCCAACAGAACAACTGTTAGTAAATACACTTTTTTTTTCTATACAGCTGTTCTGAAATCTTAATAAAATTTCTAGTAGGGAGGGAATGCAGAGTCAAAGTGAGGGAGAAATTCTGGTGTAGAGAGAGCTAAAGCTTAATGTTAGAGGAGAGCCCTTTTACCTCTGGAGGAAGGTGAAGGAACATGTGAGTGTAAATGTTTCTAAGCCTTTTCCATTTATTTTATTTTTTTCCCCTCCAAAATGCTGTTTCATTTCTTCTCCCATTAATTGTTTCCCAGGAAGGTATCAATGAGGAGAACATACTTTTCCTAAAAGCTTTCCACCTGTTCAATGGGAAATAAGGGGCAGGTATAACCAATATTAAAGCATAAAGCTGTAGTTCCCACCCTGGTTGTTGTGGTGTTTTATTTTTCTTTCCTTCCCCTGAACTCTCTGTGGGTAATCTATTATAACAAACAGCAGAGGAAACTGTTGGGTTTTTTCTGTGTTTCTGACTGAGGCAAGGTCCTTTTTCTTTGTACAGGAGGTTTTGCACCTTTTTAAAGTGAAATCTACTGATTTGGTGATTCAAAGTTGAGTAATTTGCAGCTGGGAAGTGTAGAAACCTTTATCAGCCAGTGACAGCACAACTTCAAAACCCAAATACTCCAAATTCTAGTTAGATGTAAACGAGACCATGTCAGAAGGCTAAGGCCATAAACCACCATCCCAAGGATTACCCTTTTTTCTCTTAATATTTTTCAAATTATTTAAAATTATGGGGATGACAGGAATATTTAGTTTTTACTTGTTATATTTAAATAGGCTGCTCTGAGTTTATCAAGTAACTTCTCATTTAAAGTAAACTATAAATCTCTTTACACCCTATTGACATAGTCAAAATATTTCACATGTACTAAACATTTTGGGCAAAAAATGTTGATTAAGGATTATCAAATGCTAATTTGGGCTTGTGACACAACATTTACTAGTTAGATCCAAAGAGAAAAGCTATAAGAGAACATGCCCTAAATGTAGCAACAAACCCTTTAGGTACTTGACTATATCTTCCTAGCATATTTAGCCTTACTCAAGGGAAAATAACCTTTATAGGAGACTGCTTTACATTTTTGGTTTCTTCACCCCTGTTTTGCAGTCTGACACAGCAGAGTGAATTTTGTACAAGTTAAGTAGGGTGTGATGCAGGTAGTTCTGCTGATGCCATACTGAAACCATTAAAATCAAGCCACTAATGACTTCTGTGAGCAACATTACAAAAAACACCTCTAGAAAACCCCAACAGGCAAGGGTGAGCACTTCTAAAGTGTTATGAATTCTGAGCCTGGACTAGCTCATTGAAAAAAAACAAAACAAAACAACTTGTTTCAAAATGGTTCTGGTTACAAGGGGCTATTGCCAACATTTAACAGAAGGAGTTTGTCATTTTTGTGATCCTTAAGTTCTCCCACTACACTTTGTGTTTTTAATAAATTGCTATATGCTTTCAGTGCTCGAGGAACAGATGACTGGCCTGTGCATTTTTAATCAGCTTGCCACAGTCTGAAACTGCAACGGGGAAAAAAAATCCTTTTCCTCACTTAAAAAAAGGTCTACTAAGCAATGTGGTAAAATGGAGCATCTTGCTGCTATTTTTCTACCTTTTGCACCTAACTCCCCACCTTCAGTAACTTGATCAGCAAAGATGATCAAGTAAAGTGACTTAGCTCTTCTTGAAAGACTTACAGCAAACTTGCAGGGGTCGTGCGCTCCGGCCGGGCAGAACGTGGAAGGTAGGGCTATGTTTGGTGCTCAGCAGTGAATCCACTGACCACGTTAACCTTGGGGGCAGAAAAAATCATCTTAGCATCCTTATCCTGTCTGCTTTTCCTCTAAGGAATTATTAAATAAATGGGGGGCACTTGAAAAAATAAATTATAATTATCCTTGAAATAATATAATAGTTCAAGGAATGTTGGTTTTGGACATGGAGGGGTGGGCATGTCTGGGGAGCAAAGCAAACTGGCTGTGGACAGCACCTGTTAGGGCTGCTGAAAGTGGCTCTTGCAAGGTAAGAAGTGGACTCAGTACAGACTTTTAAAGGGGAGTGGGGTCCTGTTCAGTGGCTTTGCAAATCAATCTTGTGGAGATGGTAATAAATGGCACAAGGCTTTGAAGGAATTTTGCACTAGAAGGCTACCATGGGAGCAGACTTCTAGCAGTAGATTGGTAGAAACTACTTTGAAACAAAATGAAACTGTTTTAAGTAAAAATTAGTACTAATTACATTAGTATTTTACTTATTTGATAGGCTTAATTAAAATACTGTTGTGTAATTTTAAGCGAGTCTAAACAATTAACAGTGATTTTTAGATGTAACTGATTGGAGTGGCTTTTTGCAATTGTCTTCTCCTATGGCAAAATGATGTTGCCAAAAAGGAAGTTTAGTCAAGTTCTTCACCTGCTGCCTTCTGGAAATAATGTAGGAGTCACTCTTTCAGTGCATCAGGGAGGAAATGAGGGAGAGCAGATTTTCTTCCCGCTCTGAGATAAGCCAGGAGTTGCCAATTGTTGAGGGCTGCATTTCTAAGGAGCACACCAACATTTGAGCTGAAGCACTTGAGTGGAGCACAAGCTGGAAGGCTCCACTGGGATTATGGCTGGAGATCTCTGCTGCCAGCATGGGTGGTGAAGAGAGGTTTGTTCCAAGAGGTCAAGGACAGCTGAGCTGAGGGGGTACAAACAGTTAAAGCAAGTGTGATAATATAATTAAATAAAATTATATTCTTTGAATAAAATATTGTGTAAAAGTAGGAGCCTCACAGTGATTCAGAAGAGTTCAGAAGAAATTTCAGTGTTTAAATACTTCACTTTGTGCTGAAGTGAAGGCAGAGCAGCACAAGATACATCGGGGAGTCCGTGTGCAGTTTCCAAATGAATTCCCTTACAATATCAGAAAAGTTATGCTGACAATTCATAGTTTTATTTTACACATTGCAACAGAACACTGTAACCAATGTTTGTTAAGCTTTCTCCAGAAAAAAATAGGGATATAGAAAGGGGGAAAAGCACTTTCCTAGGGGCAGGCTGTATTTGAGAGTGATCAGTTAAAAGTTTATTGGCACATTCTCTTTAAAGTCCCAAATTTAGGTTGAATTTGACAATGACTGACTTAAATTCCAAAGTGACTCTAGATTTGCACTCAGTTTGTATTGTTGTATTAGCTACAAGAATGTCCTTAAGAAAGCATCTAAAATTAGACAGATGTGCAAACAGCTTGACAAAGGCTACTTCTAAATTATTTCCAGAATGCAGAATAGTAGTTTTGTGCAAACAACTGAATATTGTTTAATGGGCTGGTTCTAAGTTTGTCCTCATCTCTGGACAGCCGTGGCCTTGGACATTTGTCTACATGTATTTATTACTTTCTTGACTTCCCACCTAGCTTCTGACCTTCATCTTGGAAGGCAAAGCATCAAGTTGAGTATTTGGTACGTTCTCCCCTTCTGTGTATTTGCCATTTGGTAAAATTGAAGGGTAGAAATGAGATACAACTGTGAGCAGCATTAAGTAGTAGCAGCAATAACATGGAATTGGGAATAAAACCCCAACAAACCCTTCTTGTGGCTTCCAACGAGAGCTGTGTTATGGTCTAGGAGGAAAATAAGGTTACAGGATTCATGGTTATTTAAGTCCATGGTTTCCAGTGGCCCGTGGATGTGGAATCAGAAATCAGTCAAAACTTTGCATGAAGGGGGGTGAATGGGCAAGTTGTCAGTCATATTGAAATTGCCATACTAAAACCTGAAGAGAAACACATTTAGCACTTATTTTTGCCCTTCCTTCCCATACCCCTGCTTAAAAAGTGGGAGTTACCATTTTGCTAGTCCAAAAAACCCCAGTGAAGTGGGAGGAGTGTCAGGCTAGTCCAAGAGAAGAACCAAAAAAAAGCAGAGGGCAGAGAGACACTGCAAGTAGGACAGAGGAAAAGGGCAACACTCATCTCCTGTTGCTGCCTAGTGGCTTCTGGGAGATAAAAACACAGTTTGGGTTCCTTTAGATTATGAAAAAACCCATTACACAAAATATTGAGGAGGGGAGTGGTGAGGCAACTACTGTCAGGTGCAGAAACTGAATTACAGGACTTCCAAGGTAGCACTTACCAGAGGTAGGAGGAGCTGATACTCATTACTATTTTTCCTCTCATTTTCTTCCCTGTTGACCCCTGCAACAGTTCCAAGTTCTGTCAAATAAACCTGTCAAATTGGAGCTGCATCAGAAAAGAGCCTGAAACTCCTAAGTAGTAACTTAGTGGTCAGAAGAAGGTTAGAATAGAAGATGTTATAAGAAAAACAGAAATGGGAATTTCCCCACATTAGGCTTGGATTCTTATCTTTCAAATCTCTGTATAAAAATAGATTTAAACATTCTAAATGTTCTCATGTGGTTTCTCCTTTAAGCACACCCAGTGATCTCGTATGACTTGCTGCCTAAGCCATTGCTCTTCCTTTCCATGATGGTGCTAAGAAGTTGCCTGTGCTGTGTTCTCCTGTAGCTGGCTGGTGGAGCACTTGCAAAATCTCTTGTTCACATTCTCCTTCCTCTGGAAGAAATGCTTCACCTTTTGAAAGAAATAGAAAATGTAGCTGTGTGCTATAAAACCAGGTGAAAAATGCTAAACTGCACTATCTTTGCAAAGAGAAGTTTGCCTGGTGGCAGGTCAGTTCTGCCTGGCCTTCCCTATTAAAAAGAAAATAATTAAAATTGGGTTATAATTTGGACTGACTGCAGTCAATTTCCTTCAGTAGAACAAGCACTAAGAGATTCTGCCTGTAGCTCCTCTAATCCTCCCCAAGCCCTCTCAGCAGTCTGGATGGGCTGGCTGCAGCTCAGCTGCTCCCCTCTGTGCTTAAAGGACAAGTTCCACCCATCACTTCTTGCCTACAACACATTTACCACTGTCTGAAGTTGAGGGTCATGTGAAATGTTCATGTTATACCATTTTAATCTAAAGTTCAACACATTTACATTAAATCTTTTTTATATGTACACATCTAAAAATATTTTTGGTAGTTTAATGTTATCTTGAAAGCAAATGACCTCTTTTGGCTGTAACCCCATGTGCCAGCTTTCTCTCCCAGTGCTGTAACACTTCTGTGCTGAGCCAGGAAAGGGGACAGATTATAGCAGCAGGGCTTGGTGTTTTCATTGCTCCAAGTGCTGGTAGCAGAACAACTCTGGAATGAAGCAGAGCCCTGGCGAGGTAGATTTGGTGTGTAGGTGTGAGGGGTACACCAAACTGCAGGCAACCTCTTACCAGGGGAAAACAACCTGGCTGTGAGAGGAGATGCCCCCTGTTTGCAGTAGATTTCCTTTGTACAACTCAGAAAAAGTGAAGTTTCCTCCTGCCCAGCACCTCAAAGGTGGAGAAAATGCCAACAGAACAAAAAGTCTGTCCAAAGGAGTTGTCAAACTTACCAGTAGTGCCAAAATGTGTGGCTCTCTTTAAAGCCTGGATTCAGGTGATAAAGTACACTGAAGGTCCACAAAGGGTTCAGAAGAACCCCACCACCTGCAACAGGAAATTCCTCTCAAAATCCACCAGTACCTACCCAGTATTCCCCCAGAGCACAGTGCATTTCCATCTGCTGGACCCCCAGCTACAACATTCCCTTGCTACAATTCAGATTTCAATGTGCCTGTGATCAAAAGTGTTCTTGATGGGGGGGGCTTGTCACTCAAAGTCAGTCCAGCTTGTGAGGTGGTACTGGATCCTGCTCGTTGATCCCAAGGTTTTCAGTGCTATTTTAAAGCTTTTAAGACACCAGAAGTGGACAGCCCAAAAGCCTGGGAAGTTGGTTATCTCCTTTGCTGCTGTGATTATTGTGTGGAACACTAACAAAAGGGGATCTGTGAAGGGATTAACAGCTTAGCTGGTAAAATCCACTGTGTTGCAAGATGCTGATTTCAGAAGTTAATGTCTCTCCCAAATTTTCAGGGGTGAGAAGAGGCAGCAGGAATTGGTAAGCAAACCTCTTTCTATAGGTTCTCCAGAAACAAGTAGTGATAATGCAGGTGAATTTTAACAACCAGGCAAAAAAATACTGTTCCTTCCTTTGTGAGGAGCTTTATGGTTGCTGTCAGTGTCAGAGGCTTTTTCCCAGTGCTCATTTCATACCAGGATTTAAAATGGAATCTGGTGGCTGTGTCCTGAAACTCCATTAATTCCAGTGCTTCTCCCAGATGGAGCTGTTGGTGTGCACAGCACAGATCACCAGTGGAGGCTGGGGGATGTCTGTTTGGGGGTTAGCACCTCATGCTCTTTGGACTCCTAGCCCTGCTCCTGGGGTAAAGGAGAGGGGCTGGAACACGGTGCTGCTGTCAGCCAAGAGCAGCAACCAGCAGTTACCTGCAGCAGTGAAAAGGCTCTCCCAGTTTCAAGACCAGTGGCAAGCTTGATGAGCAGGTCAAAGCTTCCCTTTATGGAGCACTTTGATGACCTTGTTTAAAATTCCAGTCTTTATATGCCAGAAAACATGGGACAAACTCAGATTAAAGCTTTCTGTTGGGCAAGGATCAGCTGTTGTCTGAATATGTATACAGAAAATAACAGTAGTTCTCTGATAGGAGATAATAGTTCAGGGGAATTTTTTTGTCCCACCTTTTCAGGGCAACAGGGGAGGTGAAACTCTTGCCCCTGTGCAAATCTGCTGTGGGAAGTGACACCAGCCATGGAGTGTGGCTATTTAAGGTGCTGGCATCACTAGAGATGTGCTGGCTCTAATGAGTTTCAGGCTCTCCCAAATACAGAAGATGGTGTGCAAACAGAGCCTGGAGTTTGATGAGTTCTGTCTATAACTGATGTCTTATGTTAAATATACAGCATTCTAAAATACTCCTGGGGTGCAGGAGTATTTTTCTACCAAAAGAAATAGAACTCCAGATAGTGACACCCCTGAGCTGGCAGCCTCCTAACATTCAAACAGTGATTGAGTGTGCTGCTGATGTCACTGCTTCCATCAGCTCATCAGACAGCTTCATGGGCATCTGCCCACAGCATCCTCCTGGGCTTGGCCACAGCAGGGACACGTAGCCCAGTCACTCCTGGCTCGTGTGTGTTGTGGGACTGCTGCTCCTCACCCGAGCCATCGACTCCAAGTGGCTAATTTTATGATGAGCAATTCTCAGACTGGTTTTTGAAGGCTTTTACTAGTGACTTGCTCTAAAGTTCTTGGTCTTACACACAAAAGACATTTAAATTTCAGAAGTACCTTGAACATCGTGGCACTGGAAGAATTCCCCTCCTCAGGAGTTCAGCTCTTTAGTTTAATTAGCACTTTCTTTCTTTCAGTTCACAGTTCAAGTTCCTTGAAGTTACTCCTCATACTTCTCATTAGAGGAATGGCTTTCACACGAGGATGGTTCTTGCCCTTTTTTCTAAGTGCTGTCAATCCAGGTTCCTCATTACTTGCCACAGTGGTCAGTTGACTTTATTGCCTAGCAGTTTCTCCACAGATGATAAACTTTTGATCTCCATTAGAATGTGCCAGTTGTTTCCCGGGAACTAAGCCAAGGCTTTGTGTAGGAACTGTAAGGTGGGGGTACCTTCCCTACGTGGTGGTCCAGTTGGCTCCCCCTGTTCTCTGTGCCAGCATCCTGAGGAGAGCTGCAGTCTGCTGCAGAAGACTTCACACAGTGCACAGACTGACACTGGGTTCAGGCTAATTCCATGTAGCCTTCTCACGCTCTTCACAGAGCCTTCCCAAAATCCTCTGGGGATTTTTGATGCTTTTTCATACAGTGATGACTGCTGTGGCTATTTCATTCTTCATTAGTCCTCTGCCACTGGCACCAGTGGCTTGGTAATGACACATCCATTTTGATTGTCAACTAAACAGAGGCTGGGTTTGGGTTTTTTGGGGGGAGTGGGCACGTTGCTTCCTCTCCTCTCATCAACTCCTGCCTGTGAGCTAGAGGGAGATGAAGATAACCAAGGTAGACCATTCCAGAGGTGTCCTGCTGGCTGGATTGGAGACCCTGCCTGTAGGTGTGACAGCTCTGCTGTTGGCTTTGCAACAAATGTCTGCCTGCTGCAGCCTTGGTTTCGCTTTCAGAAACCCTGGCTGTGTTTTGAAAGAGCTTTTACTGGCTAAGAGAGCAAGGCTGGTTGGGGTTGGTTCTTTACAGAACTCAGACAATGGGTCAAGCAATAAGTACAAGTTGAAAAATTAGGAAATGGTTAAAGTGATTATGAAATTTTAACCATGCAGAGTAAGATGTGGTTTTCTCCTGATAATCACTGTCATGAGTGGAGTGGGTACAATGTTTCCAGTTTCAGTTAAAATAGCTGGAAACCTTTTAATTTCTCACTTAGTGAACTGTAAAGGTGGGCTAAACACCTTCTTAGACTTGATGCTCAGCACCAGAATTAAATAACTTCTCTGTGATTGTTTTTTCTTGGATGCAAACAGAGGAAATGCAGGAAGAAACAAAACAGAGACTTAGGACAATTGCCCAGAACCTGAGGAGGTCACAGAGTTTCCTACCCATGAGCAGTGTCCTGCTGCCTGACAGGGGGGGTTTAGTAAAGAAATGATCCCTTGGTGGCAAGGGAGTAAAAGTATCATTGGAGCTGTACATAATACAACTGCAGTGGGTAGAGATGTAATTGTTTGGGGGTTTGAGATGTGTGAGCAATTAAAATAAGATTTGGGTTGTTTTCTCTTGGTTTTTTATCTTGGGGAACCTGCTGATGCCTTTTAGGAAGAGGAATTACCAGAAAATGAAAGCTTCTGTGTATTTAACTTGTAGAATTTGAAATGTAAACCCACCCCTCTGCTGCTGTGTTGTACTCTAACAAAGGAGTTACAGGCAGCAAAGACTTAGCTTAATAAATACCAGTTCTTATTTTGCTAAACTTGCAAGACTGCTTTTTTTCCCCCTTCTGCTCAGCCAGATGGTATTTACTAGGTGGAAGAAAAGCCCAGCACCACTAGGTGTCATCGTGCACTGAGGCTGGGGAGCAAAACCACCCGGGGCAGAGCCCGCTGCCGTACCTGTGCCTGCTCCAGGGGTCCCTGTGCAGGTCACCGCTCTGATTCCTGCCCTTGGCCGACCTCGGCGAGTGTCCTCTGTGGTTCTCCAGCAGGCTGGTTCATCACCCCTCCTCCTGGTTGTTCCTCCTCATCCATACTTCTGTGGAGACTCAGCTGTCAGCTCAAGCTTGACAAGCAGCCAAAAACGACAACCAATTTCTTAGCTGCATTTTCACTCTGTGGATATAAAGTGGGTTCAGCCACATAGCAAGGATGCTGGAATATAAATTTGATTTTGGTTTGGTTTTAAATCTTGTCAGTTCTAAAAATGAAGGAAAAACTTTAATGCAGCTTCAGGTGCTTAAGGATGGGTCACAGAGGCTGGTGCTGGTACTCTGCACTCCTGGCTATGTGGTTTACAAAGGAAGTGTCTCTTGTTCTGTACCAAACTAGCTGGATTTTCTGGAAGGTGAAGAGGTTTTTACTCAAGTGTTCTCTATTGGATTTCTGCAGCATCTATCCCAACTATTCTTGCTCCAGATAGTTTTAATATGTGTATATTCAACTTCTTCACCTTCTGCTATATGCTTGTGTAAGTTACAAACCAGAATCTGTATCTAGAAGCATTTGGTGCTGCTCTGTCCTGAGGATGAAACCCTGACAGTAGACTTTCTTTTGTTGGCTAATGATTGCATCAGTAAAACAAACAGTCCTTGCCTTCCTCTCGGTTTAAGCTCTCCTCGTTTTTAAAAACAAAACACTGTTCTATTCAGCTTAAAAATTTAAAGTTGGTGCTGTACATAAAGGAAAATGAAATGAAGGAAGGAAGCTTGTACTGAAAGAATGGTTTTCTTCTTCTACCCTTCTTTTCTTCTGCTACCCTAAGTCCCCTGGATGCTACCCAACCTAGAGGACATGCTTCATTCTATTCTCCTCCTTTTAGGTCGTGGAAATACCTTTTGAAATCTTTAGAGAAATGACACAATGCTTAGACCCAAATGTTGGCTTCAGGAGAGATGGTTTCTCGTGCACATCATCACCACGTGCTCAGAGGAAATTCCTGTTGATCTTTGTTTTCCTAAATGTCTCACTACTCTGAACAGTCAGTTTTGGTTACTGCATTATTTTGTTTGTTATACATCATTCTAGAACACGGTCACTTACCTGCGTTCCAAAGATGTTTGCATTTCTGCAGAATACTCTTTTCCCCTAGGGAAAAAAACCAAACAAACCAACCCAAGAAACCTGAAGAAAACATGAAACTTTTCTTTTCCAAGGGAGAAGTCGAGCAGATCGCAATGATGAAACCAAAAGGCCAGACGGAGCAGGATGAAGGCTTGCTGGAATATTTGGAAGACATAATAGGATCCGCACGGCTAAAAGAGCCTATCCAAACTCTGTGTCGCAGAGTAGAGATCCTGAATGAACAGAGAGGAGAAAAGGTGACTTGAGTTTGGATTATGAATAAAATCTACAAGGTTGCGGCGTTTCCTCACTGGATTTTGGAGGAGGTTTCAAATGCAGATTTGCTGTGCCTTGAGCTATGCAGATCTGCTGCAGAACTTGCTTTTGGAAGGTTTTATTTATGCACAGAGTTCTAAAAGTACTAAATAATAGGAAAGTTCTTTTTACTCACTGTGTCCTCAGTAAAGTCTGGGAAGGAAAATGAGACGTGCAGTTGGAGGAAGTAAGTTAAAAGGGGTAGATGAAAGGTTGCAATATAGACAGTCCATATATGTCATTTTCTAGATGAACTTCTCTATTTCTCACCTCCATTTCCCTTGCCTGAGCTGTTCCTAATATCTCTAGGATCCAGTTTTGGTTTTCAGTTGCAGTTTGCATTGCCCCAGAAGGACAATCTCCACCGCAGAACGGGTGCTGATGGGTGAGGACCACCTCCAGAGGACATGTGTGCTGGGGAGGGTCTGGGCTTTTTAATCCTCAGGGTTTGTTTTTCAGTACTGGCAGTAAAGTAGCTCTGACTCTGTTCTGTTTAGTTAAATAGGGTTAAATTGGTGGAAAAAGAAAAGGATGCCTTGGAAGGGGACAAGAATAAAGCCATCGAATTTCTTTGTTTGGAAAACAAAATATTTAAAGAGAAGAATCATATCTGCCAGTACTACATGTAAGTAATTCTTAAAATTCTACTTTAAATTTATATTCTATTTAAATTTCTCTTTAAATTAAAGCCTATTTTCATCTGAAGTGTCTCTAAATTGTCAGATTTCCTCTCTGATTTGTATTAAGTTGGCCAAGGTAGTTAACAGTGAATATTAGGGTTTCCTACTTTACATAACTGCTTTGTTACACTTAAGATTGGAAGTATTTATCCATCATGAATGTCAGCTTTATGGAAAAAAAACCCACAGAGTTTGGGGGTTTGTGGTTTGTTTGTTTTTCTAGCCATGACCTAAAGAAACGAATCAATGACCTGGAAAATCAGAAAGAAAAAACTAACGAAGAAACAAAAGATATTAATGAGAAGAGTAGAAAACTTGCAGAAGAAATGAAAGGCAAGAATAAAGCTTTGAAAGACCTTGAAAAGTAAGTGGTTTTGCTAAAAGTAAGGTAGAGATTTGTTAGTTGATGTGTTTCTGATGGGACACCATTCCCCAGAGAAAACACTGGGAGTGTAGTATACATTGGATGCTATTTTGCACAAAAAATGAGTGGTTTTGGTGTAAATTCAAATGCTGCCTTAGGAAGCTAAGCTCTACTGACATTATTTTCTAGGGTAAGGAATAGAGGATTCTTTCTTTTTTTCTTTTTAGGAAACTCGGTAAAATTACAAAGTTCATAGAGGAAAGTAAAGAAAAATTTACTCAGTTGGACTTGGAGGATGTGAAAGTAAGGGAAAATCTAAAACATACCAAAAGCAAGGCTAAAAAACTGGAGAAACAGCTGCAGAAGGACAAAGAGAAGGTAGTGTGGACTGCCCAGTCAAAAGCTTTCCTGTCGCTTCTCACTCGGCTGGGAGCTCACGTGGCTTCCAAAGCATCTTTTTAGCATCTTTGTTGAGATTCCAGGAGTGTTTCACTTTCTCACAGTTACTACCCCTTCTAAACATTCAATTCCTGTTTCCCTGGTTCTTTTCATGGGTGTATTTTACCAAGCTGTTGGAGATCTCGATCTGGACACTTTAAGATTCATCCGGCCAGGGTGCTCTGGGCCATCTTATCTAGACCAGGCTTTTCCCAAGACAGGTTGGACCAGATGATCCTTGAGGTCCCCTCCAACCTGCTATTCCATAATTCTATGATGAAATGGCTCTTTGGATCAAGAGTGGCCTTCTGAAAGGAGATATTTAAGAATTGAGCCTACCTGTGATAGAGAGACCTGAGTTCTTCCATGGCAAGCTGTGTTCTTTCACCTCCGTGGCTTTGCTTCAGTCTGGGTGGGCTCTAGAACTGAACAAGCCTTGCAAATAAAATCCCAGCCTCCTAGAGCCACGGTCCGATCCTGCAAACCCACACGACCATCCTTAGGGCTCACACTGCCTCTGACTTCCACTTGAAGGGTGGGGCTTAAAGATAAGGCAAAGCTGGTTTGTTTCAGTGGGAGAAGTTGTTAAAATCTTTCCCTTGTGTAGGTAGAAGAATTGAAAAAAATACCTATCAGTAGTGAAAAAGCTATCAGTGAAGCAACGTCTAAGAAAGACCTTCTGGAAAAGGCAAAAGAGAAGGAAGAAATAAAATTCAAGCAAGTTATGGATAGCCTTAAGGAAGAAACACAAGGCCTACTGGAAGAAAAAAAGGTTTGAACTCTTTTGGCTTAGCACACTTCCTGTATTAACTGGTGTACTGTTGTTTCATTCCTAACAACCACAAGATAGCTGTAAAACTCAATTTTAGACAACAAATTCACTGTTAGTTCCACTAGTTCAGTGGAGCCAAACTGGGAAATTAATGGTGAATTATGATCAGAGCTAAATCATTAAGTTGTCTGCTTTGTATCATGACCATGTGTCGTGAGTGTATCGGGCGTACACGTGTATTAAAGAGCTCTACACTTCCAGCATTTGGACACAGCTCGTTTTCTCCCCTCAATATTTAAGCCACTGTGTTGCTTGAATAAACAGCTTTTGAACTGTCACGTTCTGAGCCTTTCCCATGGCTGTAGCCTGTCTTTGGATGAACAGACAACTGCTACAGCCCTTGGGTAGTGTTGACATGTGCTGTTCCATCCCTGAGCACCTGGAGGCTGGAAATTTATCCTGGGAATTTGAAGGATTCTTTTCTGAGGTTGCAGACATGGTTTCTTCATTTGATCTGTAATTTAGTGCAATGTGTAGAGCTTCTCCCATCTTTAAGCTGAGAAAATGATACAGAGCTTGGGTGGAAACGTTCTGGGGTAATTCCCTGATGTCCTTTGTAATTTGGGAAAATGCCATCTTTTATTTCCCTACGGAATGTGTTCATAAACTCAGCAAAACTTGTTGCTGGAGATGACAGAGGCATTTCCTGCTGACAGGAGAGCTAGGAGAAGAACACGCCCATTTCCTCTCTCTCTCTACAGTGCCATTGATGTAAGAAATCCCCAGTTGTCTGGCTGTAGCTGTAACATTGCCCATTTTTTTGCAGAGCAAAGAGAAGGAGCTGATGGAGCTGAGTAAAGCGGTGAATGACGCACGTTCAAACATGGAGGTGGCCCAGGTGGAGCTGGAGCTCTTTCTCAGCCCTCAGAACAGCGCCGTGTCGCGGCTGAACGAGGCCAAAGAGATTCTGACCACTACTTCAGAAACTCTTAGCAAAAGGAAAGCTACTATTAAAGAGCTAGAAATAAAATTACCCCAAGCTGAACGGGAATTGAAGGAGGTGAGACTTGGCTTTCGTGCATCATTTCTCTGAGAGACTAAAAAGTTCTTTTTAGCTACAATTGTGGTGAAAAGAAATGAAAAACTGTCTCAGAATAACATGTAACAACTGTATTCTAATACTCAGTTACCTGGTGATGGAAGTAGCTGATTTCAGACTTAATCTGGGTTAAGCAAATGTTAATATTAAGCAGTGACATTAAACTCTACCTATCCCTGCGAGGGAATCCAGTTAAACACCATAATGAGCTATCTTAAAATCAATTAATGACTATTTCTGAGCCTTCTTTGACTTCCACTTCTCGCTCCTCTCTCATTCCCCAAAGAGAACAAATCCCACTGCCTTGGCCTCAGCCCGATCCCTGCATTCAGAAGCTGTCACAGTGAACCAAACACCAGCCAAACATATCCAAATTCCAGCCCTTCTTCTGAGCAGCTACTGCTGCTTTTGAGTGGCTGGCTTCATTGCCTTGCACAGTGGAGAGTCTCAGACTCCCTGAACCCAGCCCTTACCCTGAGCCTAAGACAAAGTCTCTCTCCTCACCCTTAGAAAGAGAACAAACTTGAGACGCTGGGGAGAGAAGAATTGGATGCTAAGAATCTTGTTCAACAACTGCGCCAGAAAGTGGGAGAAGCCAAAATGTCTTTAGCACAAAGTCGCAACCGAGGGAAAGTGCTGGAGGCTCTGCTCGAGCAGAAGAAGTGTGGGAATATTCCCGGCATCTACGGACGACTGGTAAATTTCCAGGGGCTGTTAATGTTACACTTTTACACTTGACAGGAGCAGCGTGATGTTTCTGTCACCGAGTGAAAGGCACAATTCCTCCCTGCCCTGGTGCTGCCAGGTGGGACAGCAGAGCTGCACCACTGTTTCCCTTCAAGATTTATAAAATCTGGGGATCTCTGCTGCTTCTTGCCTCTCGAATCAAAGAGAGCAGTATCTTGGTTTCAGAAGACCAAGGAAAGCTGTGTCATCAACACTGGCTATTATCAGTTCCTTCCAAGCAGTGTTGATTTAAGACACTGAAAGTTTGCAGCCAAGGTAGAATCCTTCATTGCATTCCTTTTTTTTTCAGCTAACACCAAACGGTGCCTATCAGGGCCAACCTGAAAGCACTGCTTTGGGATTCTGCAATTTTTCTCTTTATTTTTCCCCACCTGCTCACCCAAGAAGTGTCTTCAGAAAAAATGCAGCTCCTTTAGAATCTGCCTCCTTACAGACCTCTGTGTCTAGATTTATGAAAGCAGGGTGAAGTTCACACGGCAGCAGAGCGCCGTCTCGTACAGCTGCGGTGTATTTTGTCTCCTGCTCTGTTATCACTTGCTGCAGAGGAGTGTGAGGTTAAGCTGTTCCTGGATAACTCACAGTTGGCTGCACACACTGTTTTTATCTGCAGATGCACCAGAATTTTTCAAAGATGATGAATACTCATTTTTCAGATCAGAGCATGGGACAGCTGAGCGGGGGGACGGCCGGACCCAGAACCCTTGCAGTGGTTCTGTTGTCACCTCACTGAGATGCTGCAGTGTAAAATTGAACAGGTCTACACAAAACACATCAGTGATGCCACACTTTTGAAGCTCTAAGTGGTGAATTTCTGCTGTGGGAACAGTAGAAATAAGTAGCAGTGTGCAGAAGGAGGTATTGTTTTACAAATTCTAATCAAGGTTGAAGTTCTTTCACAGAGAATTCTATTATAATTTGTCATCATCTCCTTTCACTTTGTGTAAAGCTTCTGTCCTTATTTCTTAGTACCAAGATGGATGCCAAGCTAATCAGTGCACTTCTGTCTCCCTCCTCAATCCTTAGGGAGATCTGGGAGCTATCAGTGAGAAGTACGACGTTGCCATTTCATCATCCTGCAGTGCCCTAGACAACATCCTTGTCGATACAATCAGCACTGCCCAGAAGTGTGTGAATTTCTTAAAGGCCAGTGGAATTGGAGCTGCCACATTTATAGCCTTGGATAAAGTAGGTAACAGGGCTTTGGCAAAACAAATTGTTGGTTTCCTCAGTATGCACAGTACTGATATTCTTTGTGTAATGCCCACATGTATAAATACCTACTAAATAGTAATGTATGGCACTGTCTTAATACAGGTAAAGCTAAAATCTGAATTAATAGGCTGTGGGTACCTCAGAATATGTGGCCAGCAGGACCATGACAGGGATTGTCCTCCTCTACTTAGCACTGGGGAGGCCGCCCCTGGAATCCTGGGGTCAGTTCTGGGCCCCTCACTCCCAGCAGGACATGGAGGGGCTGGAGCGTGGCCAGAGAAGGGAACGGAGCTGGGGAAGGGGCTGGAGCACAAGGGGGG
>VWZY01000167.1:81642-97858 GCA_013399075.1 Chloroceryle aenea
AGGGTTGTCCAGGACTGTCCCAGGCTGCCCAGGGCAGGTGGGGGAGTCCCTGTGACCCCTGGAGGGGTTTCCAAGCCCCCCGTGGAGCTGTGGTGCTGAGGGCCAGGGGTCAGTAGTGCCCGGGCAGTGCTGGGGGAATGGTTGCACTCTGTGCTCTTACAGGTCTCTTCCAACCAAAATGTTTGTATGATATTCTACTAGCAAATGCTAATGTTTACTTCGAGAATTACAAGGTTTTTAGATACCTAGACATGTATGATGGGTGTTTGCTATGTCTATTTTTACATTTAGATTTTAAAAAGTCAAAACCCCCAAATTCACAAACTAACTACCTCAATTCATTACTAATATTAATCCAGCATCCATCCAAGAATACTATGAATATCAACGAGTTACCAGGATGTTTCTCATTACACTGGTACTGAGTAGAGACCCCCAGGATGTTTCTCAGTAGAGACCCCCAAGGCCAGAAGCTTTACAGTGAATTGCAGCACAACCCCCATGCTTTAAAGCCTTAACCTACCCCAGAACAATGAAATGACCTCATAATTTCTCCCAAGGAATCTCTCATTCATCTATTTACCTTTTTTTTTTTTGATGCAGATGACCGTATGGGAAAAAAGCACTAAAAAGATCTCAACCCCTGAGAATATTCCTCGGCTGTTCGATCTGGTGCAAGTGGAGGACGAGAAGATTCGCCTGGCGTTTTACTTCGCCTTACGCGATACTCTGGTAGCCAAGGACTTGGACCAAGCTACCAAAATAGCATTCCAAAAGGAGAAACGCTGGCGGGTGGTGACCCTGAGAGGAGAGATCATTGAGCAGTCAGGTATTTAAGTGCAGCCCTGCTGTTGTGTTTCAAGCACTCCGTAGCACGATTCGCTCGCTAACGTCTTTTCGGCTCCTCCGCTTCAGGAACGATGACGGGCGGCGGGCAGAAGTTAATAAAGGGCAGAATGGGTTCCCATGTGGCGGCCGATGTTTCAGAGGAAGAGGTTAGTACAGAGTCTTCATTACAAGTGTCATTTCAGCAAAGTTCCTGATCTGTTGGCAGTTCAGACACACGTGTGCCAAATCCTTTCAAAGCAGCGTGAGTTGTTAGCAAGATCCATAGGGATGATTTCAAGCTCTCCAGGGTCCATGGGGTTTATACTGCTCCTAAGAGCATTTGGCCACAGCCCAGCTGTCCCCTGCCTGCTGTTTCATTTTTAGTCTCATAGCTTTGCTTCCCTGGAAACTGATTGAAGGTAGGGATGAGAACATGGGAGATCGTGAGGAACCACTGAGCTGCACAGCAGTAAGCAAAGACCTCACGGAAAGAAAAGACAGGTCTGGTCCTTCATTGAATGTGAGGTTTGCCAGGGAGCAGCAGAGCTTCGCTTCCCCTTTGTATGTCAAGATTTTCCTGTCTTCACACTTCAAATGTCTTCATTGTTTGTTCTCTCCAAGAGACAGCTGCAGTAGCAGTAACTTCATTTCTCTGTTTTCAAGAGTTTTGGCTTTGTACCTGTGGCCAACTCCAGGCACAACAAGTACATGCTCATCCATGCTCGTTAGCTCTCTATCCATAGAAACAGAAGCTCTGAATTGCAGCTGAAGGGCAAGACTTGGTCACTTGATCGGTTGCTATGTCCAAAAGCTCTTCTTCCTCACACCAGATTACCACAGAAACCACCTAGCATCAAATCTTTAGTCAAAATTGCTTCTAGCTTCTGCTACTGGGGTTTTTTTTGCATTCTGCCTTCAGCCTTTCAAGCTTTGTCTGGTTTCATTTCCTTAAAACAATTCTCCATCGCCAGCTCTTCTGCCAGGGATTCTACAGCAGACTTTTCCTTCTGCCTGCTCCTCTTCTCGGTGTGATAAGTGATCTTCTCAGCAGTCAGCCTCTGTATTCTGTTGAGCTACAGCAAATTTTCAGGTTTACTCCCCTTTCTTCCTGTGTTTTAAGAGCTCGACTGTGGAGCACACGAGTGAGGTCTTGCTGTGTTCTGAGTGGCGATAGCAGGCAACTGACCGCGTCTCATTCCGGTGTAGGTCACTATCATGGAATCTCAGCTGCAGAAGGATTCTAAAAGAGCAGCACAGTATGAAGAAGAGAAATTACAGCTTGAAGAAGCCATAAGGAAACTGGAAAAAGATATTTGGGAAATGAAAAGTACTTCAGAAAAGTATAAAGCGAGCATCCAGGTGAACAGCTTTATTATTGAGGCTTCTCCATGGGGCTGCAGGGGAGGGGGATAACTTCTCAGCCTCAGCTCAACATAGTCTGGGGTAATAGTGAGGATCTTTTCCAAGTCTGGGATTCTAATGCAGTTGTGTTTGCTGTAGGGTTTATCTGACCACGAAATGAGTCTAAAAACCCAAATTAAGGAACTTGAAGCCAAGGTAAAAGCTGCTGCTCCGGACAAAAGCAAACAGAAGCAATTGGAGAAAGTCCACAGCGATTATAAAAAAGGTACATTTTGTGGAGAGGGGATTGCAGATTAAAATTGGGATCAGGGTCTTTTTACTAATCCAGGAATGAGCAGTCATGGCTTTGTTTTTAACAATCACCCTGGCTTAGTTTGGAACCTCTCCTCTTCCAAGGGAGGGGATAAAAGGCTTTTCCAAGTACAAAGAAATATGTATAGTTCTCAACACCTCACTACTGCAGAGCCCTTGGTGTATTGCAGCAGGGCAGCTGCTCTGGGGCCAGTGCAGTGACCTGTCCTGCCTGCTGTGTATCATCTGACAGATTACGAGTGCTTGGCTGAGAAAGCCGCTAAAATAGAAGCCGAAATCAAGCGATTACATAACCTCATCATTGAGACCAATAATCAGAAACTGAAAACACAGCAAGACAAACTTGATGAGATCAACAAGGAGATAGATGAATATACTTCAGCTGTGACTAAAGCCCAGGTGGCCATCAAGACCGCGAGCAGGTAGAGTGGAGGGCAGCGCTCCCTGGTGAAGCGTTGGGCTGGAAGGGGCTGTGCCTGGGATCTGTGTGTGGTTAGGGTCAGACCTTCCCCTGGGGATTTGTCTGGCTCAAGGAGAGGGTTTTCACCTCTAAACTGGAGGGAGGTCATCACCTTTTTCTCTAAACTGATTTACTTTAAACTGAGACTGGTTCTTAATTAAGAACCATAATCTTTGGTAATTAGTGTGCTTTACAGACAAAGGATCAGAGACCTGACCTAGAGTCACAGCAGCCTTCAGCTGGCACCAGTGCCTGCAGGACCTTTACTTCTTTCAAGTATTCTCCATAGCTAAAAATCCCATGATCTTAAAATCTTCATTTGAAATTTTATGTCTAATACTAAATGTTGCTTTTATCAAAGAGATAAAGGGAAATCAAATTTGGGGTTCTAAGAGGCATTTTAAAAGTCACCTTTAATTTTTCTGCTCATATTTAATGCCCTATTTCAAGAGAAAGATTCAAAATCACTCCTAGTTGCCATGCAGTGGAGCAATTCAAATCCAAAGGGACTAATTTTATTACCAGGCATGTCAGGAAAGAAAATGTGATAAGTTAGCTTAACAATGCCTAATGAATACTCAGAACAAATGTCAAAGCTGTCTCGGGAAGGACAATTAAGTCATTTAATGAGGGATGTCTGCTGTATGGTTAAGGAAGACAGCTTGGTTTTACTCTGCTGTCTCAGGAGTGCCAGAGTTCATGCATAAATCAGCACCTGCTCTGTGGCTGTCAGTAGCTGTTGAACAACAGAAGTAAGACTGTGTTTCTAGATGATCTTATGTCATATTTGCACTTGTGTGCTGGAAAAACATCTCTGTACCTGCTCAGAAACCTGAAGAAAGTTGAAGATGCTGTTTGTCGCACGGAGAAGGAAATTGGAGAGAATGAGAAAGCAATGAAGAACTTGACAGAGCAGCTGACAACGCTGGAAGACAAAGCTGCAGAGGTTTTGAACGAATGCAAGCAAGCTGAAGTGAGTGTCGGACAATTCGGTGGGTTTCTGCCTAGAGGAAAGAAATCTGAGATAAGAGTTCTTGTAGCAGAGCCTTGCCAATTAAGCCTCAGACTTAACAACAAATCCTTCAGTCTGGCATTGTCAATTATTTTCTCTACTCCTCATCCTCCAAGAATTCACATGGGGATAGCAGGGCAAGGCATGCTCTCTGTACCCAGCAATATGTTGTGCCTTCATAAAAAACTAGGCATTTTGTGTAATAATTAATAAAAGATGCCCTTTCAACACAGATATTGGGGTGTGGGAAAAGGCTAAATGAGTCCTGGGAGGATGATGAGTTTGAGCCACGTTCCAGCCTTCTGCAGGTGAAATGCTGCAGCTCAGAGTGAGGTTCCACCACATTCGGGGAACGGGCTGTTGGATTTCTGTACTTACCTGGAAATCAATCCAGACCCAATTTTCTGCAGCTAAGAAAAAAAACCTTAAACCAAGTTTCCTCAAAGAAATTAATGATTTTAAAAATAGCCAATGGTGGTTTTTTCCCAGTTATGTGGGAGTTGTTTCCCATCTAGACTTAGGTACAAGAGTGAAAACAGCGGGGACAGCTGAAACACATCCAGATAGAGCTGTTTCCCTGAGACTCTCTCTCTAAAACTGCCTTTAGCTAAAGCCAGCCAAGCACAGGACTCCTCTGCTCCAGATCTGGAATGAAAATATAAACTGCAGCATATTTTCAGTCATTCCATACGTCAGAGACCTGGTTAATCTAAATATGAGCACATGTATTGTTTACACTGATACTCAGGACGGGGGAGGTTAAGCTCCTTCAATAATAGAGAGAAAACAAAGGGATGACCCAAGAAAGCAGCCACATTTTTGCAGGCAACTGACAAATGCCCCCTCTTTTTGTCATTTCTGTTCAGGAATCATTGCCAGCAGTTCAGGAGGAGCATCGGGGTTTACTCCAGGAGATGAGAAGTGTTCAAGATGCTGAACATGAACTTCAAAAGGAAGCTCTTAATATTAAGCTGAAAATTGAACAACTTGACAGCCACATTTCTGCACACCAGTCAAAGATTAAATACTGGCAAAAAGAGGTAGGGAAATGGTTTAGCTGAACTATAAGATCTATGATATGTTAACATAAGTAGTTAGAACACTACTAAGTGGTGAGATAATTTGGGAGAAAAGCCAAAACTGATTTTTAACACCCAGAGTACTAAGTAGATGGTCCTCTCATCCATAGGGGTGATTTCCTTGTTGTCTGCTCCTGTTACAGACAAGAGGCCTTTGGCTGATGTATTTAATTTTCAGGAACAGAATCAAAATAAGATGCAAAGACAACAAATAAAGGGAGTTATGCAAAGAATCTGTGAACGTTTTGAGATTGGAAGCTGCAGGGTGTGCTAATGGAAAATTATCTTAGGAATGTGTTCATGGGGCAATTACTGGGATCTTTAAAAGATTTCTAGTAACTGGCTTTGAATTTTAGATCTCAAAATTATCCCTGCACCCCATAGAAGATAAACCACTTGAAGAACTCCCAGTGCTAAGTCAGGAAGAGCTGGAGGCTATCAAGGACCCCGACACCATCGCGAAGCAGATCGCTCTGCTGGAAGCCCAGTGTCATGAAATGAAACCCAACCTCAGGGCCATTGCAGAATACAAGAAGAAGGTAAGAGCATGGCCACCGTGCACAGGGGGATTCTCCTCTGCAGCCCTGAAGTGCCTGGTGGTGCAATGAGAGGGGACACTCCTCAAACGGTGGAAAAAAGGGAATAAAATCTTAAATTAAGGAGACCTTGGGGTTTTTTTTTCCCTCCTACAGGAAGAGCTCTACCTCAAACACGTGGCTGAACTGGACGACATCACCACCGAGAGAGACAGCTTCAGACAAGCTTATGAAAGTCTTCGGAAACAAAGGCTGAACGAGTTTATGGCAGGATTTAACGTCATCACAAACAAGCTGAAGGAGAACTACCAGATGCTGACTTTGGGAGGGGATGCTGAGTTAGAGCTGGTGGACAGTCTGGATCCTTTCTCCGAGGGAATCACGTTCAGGTTGGTCAGGAGGCTTTGGATTCTTGCTGTAATTCTTGTCGCGTTCCTTTTCTCAGCCTGCTTTTTAGTCAGGGGCTACCCAGGACAGCCCTCCCTCCCTCGGCAAGATACCGAGAGTAGCTGCAACTACCAAGAGTATATTCATTCCTTCAGAGTAAAGCAGCCCTTTGGAAAGGGAGCTAAGGAGCAGTTCTGTGCCTAGAGAGGACAGCCGAGCGTTACCGTGGTGCGAGTGCGGGCAGCCGCCCGCTGTGCCTGTCCCCTGGAACACAAATAACCCGCTTCACCCCTCTCAGCTGCAGAGGACTAAGAGTATCAAGCAGCTCAGCTGTGGTTTTAGTTGAGCTGCTTTGTGCCTTCCAAGAATTCCCCCCCATCTTGCACCTTGCTTCGCACCGCGGTGTATTTATTTCAATCGTGAACGGAAATGTTACCAACTCTCAATGTTTCAGCGTTCGGCCTCCGAAGAAAAGCTGGAAGAAGATATTTAACTTATCAGGAGGAGAGAAGACTCTGAGTTCACTGGCTCTGGTTTTTGCTCTTCATCATTACAAACCAACACCACTTTATTTCATGGATGAGATTGATGCAGCACTTGACTTCAAAAACGTCTCCATTGTAGCGTTTTACATCTATGTAAGTACACAAGGGCAGCTGCTCTAGTTTAATTCTAGTGTCTTCTCTGCCAGAAAAGACAAAGTGCTAACACGGTTCTGGACAGGTTTACAAGAGTAAGTGGAAAGATTTCTAGGAAGATGCTCAGAATGTTGCTTCTTCCCTAGTTTGTGATGCATTCCTTAGTTCCTCAAACCCAAAGAGAGCTCAGAGGGAGCAGGGCTGCAGGAAAAGCCGGGGGCTAACACGAGTACCTTCTGTTGCAGGAGCAAACCAAGAACGCCCAGTTTATCATCATCTCCCTGCGAAACAACATGTTCGAGATTGCAGACAGACTGATTGGAATTTATAAGACTCACAACACCACAAAAAGCGTGGCAACGAACCCCAAAGTTATTGCCTCCAAAGGACTGGCTGAACTCGGTGCTCTGGGGGTGTAGAGCAGCCCCAAAACGAGGGCGGGATAAACGGCTGCGCTCACGGCTGCTCTCTGAATATACTTTTGTATTGGAGATTTGGGGGGTCATTTTATGTTGATTTTAACTTGTTAACAAAACAACCTCAATAAATTGTGTGTTTTGTTTGGTTTTAATTATACAGTCTATGTTGAATTTAATTATATGAAGGGAGTAAATACATAATCTGAAAAACAGCTTTTTTAGCTGGTTGTGTTTTGATATCCCCTGAGTCTGCATCACCTGGAGGTTTTCACCATTTGTATTAAATTGCTTTTAAATGTCATGAGTGTCCTGTAACATTTTACTCCACCAGCTCCAGTAAGTGAAGGCAGCACACAGAATAATTTACCTGTGTAAGGGTGGTGCCTGTAATGCTGCAGTCAGGGAATTTGGGATGAGTTGGGTTGGTTTAGGAAGCTGCTCTTCAGCTCCTCCCTCCCTCTGACCATGTGCACTTGGGGTTCATGAACCCAGTAATTACCATCAGCTCACTCCTGCCCCTGCTCCTGGCACTCACCTGCCTGTCAAAGGCTCTTCTGCCTTGCCACCAGCATCTTGTCAACGCCTCCACGGATGGGTTTTGCTCTGAATCCCTGTTTGGGGTTTTCTGTAGTTTCAAGTCAGGCCAGTATCTGGCACACTTGTACAAGTGCTGAGCCCTGAGCTACACCTGCCTCTGTCTGCTGATGGTGCTTCCTAAAAAGAAAACAAAGAAGCAAAAAGCTGAGCCACTGTTGGGTTTGTGGCCAGCGGTGGGAAAGCCCAGCCCAGCCCTGACCCGCTGGATCACACAGCTCTGTGCTCTTAGCCCTTGTTTCCAGTTCCAGCTCTGGCTGTTTTCAGACCAAGCACACGCTCCAAACCCGAGGTGTTTTATCCTGCTTTTGTTAGCACCCTCCTGAGGCTGTTAGCTACAAATCCAGCCCCTGTCCAGCCAAGCCTTGCCCTGTAGAGCGCGGTAACTTAGGGGCTTGCAGCAAGACTGGGCCTCCTGGTTTTTGCAGCAGTGCAAGAGCAGCTGCAGGGAAGGATGATAATCCCCTGGAGAACGAGCTGGGGAAGTGGAACAGAGGAAGAACGTGGTGTTTTCACCTGCAAGAGCCAGTCCTGGCAGAGCAACAGGCTGGGAACACTGAGGCCTCCTCCGCATCTCCGCACCCTGCGCTAATCTCAGGTGGGCTGTCTTCTGAGGTCTCCTCCCCTGCTGGGTCTTCGCTCTTTCAACCAGACTCCTCAAAAAGAAAGAAAAAAATCCCAAAACCAAAACTCCCAAGAAAAGAAGCAACTAAAAAAAATAAATGCAGTAAAAATTACACTTCTCAGACAAGGTTTCAAGAAGAGCACAGTTCAAAAGATGAGAAAAATCCCCGCCCTGGGTTGGACAGTACAAACCCTTCTGAGGTCACAATCTAAATGCACTAAAGAGATTTTATTTCCTTGAAAAATGTCTGTTAGGTGAACCTGCACAAATCTGCAGCAGGAGGAGCAGGGCTGCAGGCTCAAGAGGAAAATGAGAAGCTGCTTACCCTGCACTCCCAGCGGTCACCTGTCAGACACCAGTACCCCCAGCTGCTATCAGATAGGAAACCAGTACAACAGGCCCTGGTGGGTCACGTGAAAGACCATGAAATTCCTATCGACCCACCTCAGAATGTGACATTTCAGAGAACTTGCCTAAAGTTGCTGAAGAAATCAAGTAAAAGGGCACTGAGAAGAAAACGAGGAAGGCAGAGAGCACATGGAACACCCTTGCTCCTGCTCCAGGGAGACTCACTCACTTCTCTCAGTGGTATCAGCACTGTCCAGGATGGGGGGGAAGGAAATCAAGGTGTTAGCCAAACCTGCTGTAAGAATATTCTTTTATTTGTATACAAAATTCTTAAAATATATAATGCATTAGAAGAGCGAGTACTAAATGTTTCAACCAATGGTAAAAGCACTTTAGAAACTGCTCTAGTCTTGAACACTAAAACTGCACTGTTAACCCCCTGTAAGCTTTGAGAAGGCAGGAAAATAAAAGACAGGAAGGCAAGTCAAGGAAGCGGCCTCAGCCGGTGGCAGACAGACACCCAGCATCAGGTTCCGCGACAGGCATCTAGTGGGGCTAAAGACAAAAATCCATTACCAATTTTCCTGGGAAACTACTACAGCAGCATTTACCTCACTCCAGAACACACCTAAACACCCTTTCAAAACCTTACCCGTCGTATTCCCGTTGTAACTCAAGACTACCCAAAGCACAAGTGCAAACTCCAGGCACCGGCCCCACCACGCAGGCACCGGCCCCGCTCCTCAGGAGCGCTGCTGCCTCTGACCCCAGCCAGACCTGACCACCCAAAGCACCCGAGGCACCAAGGGAGCTGCCCAGGAGCTGTTTGGCCCCCCCCTGGTTTGTCAGTACTGGGGTCTTTAGTTTGGCTTAGGGAACGAGTCAGCATCGCGGCTGAGCGACCTTGCTCTCAGCTCTCACCGGAGTCTGGCAGCAACTGGTACTTTGCAGGAGCCCAGGAGCATCTGCTGGTAGCAACGGGTGAGTTTTGGTTTGCACAAGAGTTTAAAATACCCAGGAGTTACAGGCTAACCTCAGAATTCAACCACTATTCAAACAACTTCCAGTATTTACAACCATACAACGGCTGAGGAATGCCACAGGAATGCACTGTTAGCGAGTCAAATACAATTTAAACTGGCAAATCCTGCTGGGGGGGGGTTAGTGAATTGTAAGCTCACCTGTGCTCTGCTGTTGTAACTGCAACTCTCCAAGGCTGTCCCAGTACTCACTGTCACTGGCCTGTTAGTAACTGAAGGCAAAAAATGGCTTTAACTGGGGATTTTGCTCCAGAGCACAGTTTAGAGCGGAAGTGTGAAAGACAAAGTTATTGTGTAGAGGTTAAAAAACCTAGAAAGACTCACTTGTCATCCACAGGTAACCAGGACCAAAGCAAAGCCAGGGCTGAGCAAATCTCTTTAAGGACCTGGGGTGTATCAGTTAAAATGCAGTCAGAGCATGGCCAGTAAAACACAAACTACTGACTGACCTGTCCAGGACTCACAGCCTGAGGTGGTTTTTTTAAACCTTTCATGCTCAGTGCTTTTAGTTAAAAGAAAAGAAGCCCGGTTTAAAGTTATGTTACTAAAAAAAAAGAATGATAGTAGATGTGTAAGGAGATTTTGCTAACAGAGCTCCAGGTTACAACCTGAGGGGTGACTGTAGCTTTCTCAGGCAGACCCTGTCACTGACCAGCTCCCCGTTTAAACAACTCCCTTCTGACCAACTGCACAAGTGAGCAGGAGGAAGCATTTTGCTGCAGATCTTCTCAGCTGAGTTAGCAAGAGGAAATCCATAGGGTACAGAAAATGGAATGATATGGAAATCAAAAGGAAAAGTGCAGAACTTTGAAGCAGAAATTAGAAAACAACAGTCAGGCGGGTTCCTACACTAACTCCTAAATGATCACTGAAATAGCTGAAGAGGAAGAATTCTCCCTAAAAACTCCAGCAGTGAATCAAATTTACAGCACAGCACATCCCATACATTCTGGAAACGGGTGGGGACATCTTGATAAACAAGCAGCAAGAGCTCTGAGACACGAGCAGGAGCAGCTCTGATCACAGCCGACGGCACGGGCGCGTGAAATGCCAGCACAGTTACCACCACTACGGCAACGAGCAGCAGGACCGCAAGCGGATCTACAGCCTGAAGGAGCTCCTTAAGCTCCCTTCCTTTTGCTTCCTTGACACCCCCTCTGTGGATGAGTTTTATTTTTGGAGGCAGGATCTTGATGATGTGACCGACTTCAGTTTTGGACCAAACTTCTTTCAGCAGGTACCCCATCCTCGGATAAATCTCCACGGGTTTCACCTCCGGTAGTTCCTTCTCTTTCAAAGCCTTCAGGCGCCGCTGCAGATCACCCACTGTCTCCAGAAAGGTGTGTGGGGACTCTTCTTTCTGAATGTCTGCATTCAGGGACATTAATTCAAGCTGTTCATCCCTCATCTTCTTCAAGTTCTCAATGAGAGGGTCGTATTCTTGCAAAATGCACGCGTGAACTTCTTCCAGCGCGGTCAGCAGAGCTTGTTTTTTGAGCTCCAGAGTGGTGCTAAACTTCTTAAAATACTGTACTACTACTTTTTTATCATCCCGAATAATGCCTTCACACTGGGCTCTCTGTTCTTTCAGCTTTTCCAGAAGCAAACATATGTCAGTCCAGTGTTTATCGGTGAGCTGCTCGGTGAGTTTTCCAGAAGCTTCTTTTTCTTTCAGGTAGGCACTCTGAATGTCATCTATGGGGTGACCGTTGTGTTCCCCGATCGTAAGGCAGTGGCCACACACCAGTTTTCTATCCAGAAGACAGTAAACGTTGAGAGGCTGCCTGTGGTGGTCGCTGCAGGTCACATCCCCCTGCTCTTCCCGTTGGTATTTCTCTATGATAGCCTTGAGCGCAAAGTTGACGGGCAGCGCTTCCACACCCGTCGCACCATTTTCAACCACAGTCCTACAGTTTGGACACTTGAGGGGAACATTCAGGGGTCTCCAAACACCAGGAATGTTTGAGAGCCGGATAACACCCTCCAGACAATTCCTACAGAAGGTATGGGAACAGGGCAGGACGCGCGGGTCTTCGAACAGGCTGTAGCAGATGGAACACGTCAGCTCTTCCTCCAGTTGTTGCAGGGACTACAGAAGGAAAGCAAAGAGAAAAGGGTTTAATCTCATTTGACAATCGACTCATTTCCAATCACTGTGTTAACCTAAGCACTTCAGCGTGCCATCTGGTGACCAGCAACCTAACCCACGGCGGCACTTCATCGCTAAGGGGGAAAAGAAGGGCACACAAAAGCCCGGCCACAAGGGAAGTGAGCAGTGGTTCAGAGAGTTCAGCAAATCATGAGCTGGGTTTATGATCCCAGCAACTAGACAGCGTTCACCCACATCCCACCCTTGCCTTAAAAAGCCAGGAAAAACACCAATCTGCTACTAGACATTTTTCACAGGGCAAAGCAGTGAGTGATAGAAGTGAGAACGAGTTTCTAAACGACCTAAAAATTATGACAACTATTACTCAGAATGGAAGAAAATGTTCAACGTACCAGAAAAGTACAGAAATGTTTTTTTTCTCCCCGTGTTCAAGTGTTACTTTTGTAATAGAAACTCACTAGAATATTACACGGGCAGATTTACCAAAAGCTACCTCTAGGTTCTGGCACGAACAGAAGTCTGACTCAGGGGCCCTTAAACACAACCCCACTAACAGTAACTGGACTCCTGGTGTTATTTCTGTGTTACTTTAAGCACAAAACTAAACCCCTATCCTTACATTTCCATCCTGTGTGATGCTGCCCCGTTTCTCTTTGCCAGCTTAGGGATGTGATGCTGCAAAGTCACAAACAACAGTAACTCTAACACCAGTTTTCATAGCAAATCATAATTCTGGGTTTTGTTCTGTTAAAAAAATGGGGAAATTCAGTCTGAAATTTGTCCCCTGCAGCAGTTCCAGTCAACCCTGGAGACTTTGCTGCTCTGCAAAAAGAAATGATCCAAAGATTTAGCACCAAAGAGTCTCCATTGAGGGTCTAACTCTACATCTGAGAGAGGAACAGCAGGTAACAGCCTGCAGGATGTCCTTACGGAGGTGGGGGTTCTGTTCAGGGGGGCTCTCTTCACCTTTTTGCACCCATCTATCAGCAGTTCCCACTGGCACTGTGATTAACAATTAATTTTAACTGAATCTACACAAAAAAGTGAATTGCTAATTGTACTCTTCTTCAAAAAATAAATCATTAAACTGCAGTTGGAATCATGAAAACTGAGGAGTAAATTCATCACTAATAAACAATTAACTAAATTGAGCAGCATCCTTCCTGCACAGGGCACAGGGTGAACCTGATGGAAGCCAGGAGCTACACACTCAAGACTCTGGTTCCTTGAGAGTTAAATCTGCTCTGAACAGAGAAACCTGTTCTGGTTGTACAGAAACAAGCCTGGCTTATCTCACTTCACTGAGGGAGGCTGGCACGTCCAAAAGTGAAAGTGTTCAACACTTAGTTGAACTCTGTTTTTCAAAGAGATCTTGACAACAGTTGGGAGAAAATTTACTAAAGAGAGACATCATGTTTAAGAACTGCCCTTAAAAAAAAAGGATTTTTAACTAACGAGTGTATTCAGGTTAATTAGTATCCAGCACTACAGACATTTAGCAAAAGACTCACAACCCTTTGACACTAAACCTCTTTCTCTACTGTGCTGCTGTTACTGAAATCCATGAGATTCTTCCTTTTCCTGGGGAGCCAACTTGATTTTTCAGCTCAGCCACTGAGGCACCACTATGTTCTTTAGGCCCATGCATTAATAACTTCAACATTTTAAAGTGATGTTCCAGACACTGAAACTAAAGAAATGTGTCAATAATGAAGGGAAGCTGAACAACAGAACTACTTGGCTGTCTACATTTTTTGGTTTATAATTAATTCCCATAAGAAACAGTTGTAAAGGTGAGGTTTGTGTGTATTTTATATAGAGATGAGTGATGATTAATCTTGGGAATGTCACTTTCACTTAAAATAATGGTTGCAGTTTTGCTCATGGTTACAAAGGAAGGAATTCTTGGTGGGTACTCATTCATTATTTTCTCCTATGTATAAAATTAATATAGTTAAAAAACCCAACTCATGTCTAAAATGACTTTTTCCTAAATCTTGGGCTGGATTTTCTTCAGTGGAACTGTTACAGGAGGGGAGTTTTCTTCATAAAGAATGTGTCTAGCTTATTTGAGCTATGCAAGAGGCAAGAGAAAATGAACCCTCCAAAAACTTTTAACTGCAAAGCAGCTGGTTGCTCCCCTTAAAAAAAAATAAGGCAGCAAGTTTACAAACTCTTTCACAGCTCTACATAAACCCCCACAACTGAGCAGGAGAAACCCCTCCAAGCAGGCAGTGCAAACAGAGCCACCCAGCCCAGCCCAGCCCACGGTGGTCCCTGGCCAGAAGGACCCAAATTCCTGGATCCCAGGCACCTAAGAAAAGGGCCATGTGACAGCAGCTGCTGTGAGGAGGAGTTTCTGGAAAGCCAAGCCAGCAGTGCCAGGGCAGGAGGTTTTGATTTCAGCTCTGGGCAGGAGTCCAGAGTGCGTGGGGCAGCCAGCCTCAGCAGCCCACTGCTTCCCAGGCACCCCCGGATGAAATGGCACCTGAGGTTTATTTATTGCTCACCAGTTTGCAAATGGTATTTGGGATGCTAATGCTGCTGTTTGCTAGAGGCACCCTGTGCTCTTGTAGTTTGTCCTAGACAACTACTCCAGAGTGGCACCAGGGATGCAGAAGGGTAGAAAGTGTTTCAGCCTGCATGGGGAAATATTTTACCTGTGGACAGTGGAAGTAAATCCCTAAGTGGTTATCAGAGACAGAAAGACCTGGCACAAGCAATGAAAACAGAGAAGACCCAACATCAGAGTTCAGCAAAGGAAAAAAGGTTTTCCAGCAAGAAGGTAAATACTTTCCTGCCCAGAGCAGGCACTTCTTAAACATTCCAAACACCAGGGGTAACGAATACCTGTGTGGGTGCACAGCCACAGCCCCTGCACGAGTCACCCAGTAGAAGCAAATAAACTTGAAGGCATTTTCAACATTCAGAAATGTAATTGTGCCACTAACACAGTGAGTTTAAAAACCTTCCAGCAACAGAAGGCCTGCTAAGTAGCTGTGATTTTATCCTCTTGTAATTAGTGATACGACAGACCAGGTGAAAACACGTAGTATGTACAGCACTCTCTTACTACAGCTTATCTACCAAAGCTTCCAGCTAGGCAGATCAAAACCATGTAGTGTTTTCCTTCCTCGGGCCACTGCTCATCCAGCTTATTAGACAAGATGTTGTTTAGGAACAATTATATCTGGAACAAAGTGAATGTCAGCATGCAGGTAGATAAATAGCTAACTGCTTGAAAGCAAGAGCCAGTTATAAACAAGCCTATACCCCCCCTTCTTCTCTGGAGGGCTTTAAAGGGTGAATCTGGCGTTGGATAACAGTTGTAACGGCCTGTACCATGAGCTCCAAGGACACTTTAGGCAGAGCCTCCCAAGGAATCAGTGCTGCCAGGCTCCCCACGCCGCCTCCACACCGCTATCGGGAACAAAAACAACATCTGCTCCCTCCTGAAGGACACTGCAACACTCAGCTGCACTGCACTTAACTAAACCCAGGGCAGAATTGAGCTGTCCCCATCCCATAGCTGGCTGGCAACTCCTCCTATAGCACTAGCATAGGAGATTAAGTTTGTGTTGTGCAAAAATAAGTAATTAAATAACATTATGGGCAGTGTTATCCAGGTGTCAACAGCTACAGTGTAGAAGGGTGACAGAACTTTTTAAAGCAACAAGAAGGCCCAGGCACAGCACAGTATTTGTTGGTGCATCGAGAGGGATGGAGCCTGCTACCCAGCAGCCAGGTTTGCTGGTTTAACACGAGGCCAAGCACCAGAAAACAGAACAACAGCTACACCTTAAACCCTTCTATCCCGGCCCATTTCAGCTGTACTGCTTTACTGCACACCACAAATATTCCACACCCCTATCACAGCAAGTCTCTAATCAGGGATGTTCTGCCCCTGCTCCTTGTTCCTACCCCTGCTACTGCACCCCTATCCCTTATTTTTAGTTTCTTACTTTAGTAAGAAACTTACCACAACTTACCACAAGCTTACGCAAGTTACCACATTCAAAAACCCAAACATACTACTCCAGGCTCTCCATAATTGCATTGCACTGCTGAGACTCACCCTCCATCCCTTATCTCTCGAACCGTATCAAAGCTTCTGACATTGGCTTGTCTCTAAGTGTTGAGCAGTGGAGCAAGAAGGAAGGGAACACCTTTACCTGCCCCGGGCAGAGCTGCTGCAGACCCTCTGCCAGCTCCCGCAGACAGTTCAGCAGCTGGTAAACACACAGACTAACTGGTCGGGGTTGGGAGGGAGTTCTGGGGGTCACCCGGTGCCACCCCCCTGCTCCCCCCAGCAGGGTCACCCAGAGCAGGGGGCCCAGCAGTGCAGGGTCCAGGCGGGGTGGGAATCTCTCCAGAGAAGGAGACTCCACAGCTTCTCTGGGCAGCCTGGCACAGGCTCCCACACCCTCATACCGAAGGAGATTCTCCTCCTGCTCAGATGGAACCTC
>VWZY01000167.1:98000-125627 GCA_013399075.1 Chloroceryle aenea
CCCCTCCCTCACCTGCTCCCCGCAGCAATGAGCGGCAGGTGGAAGGAATGAGGGCCTGAGTCTCACAGGCTGACTGGAGGCCAGACTGGGGTGGGAGCTTTCAAGGCCATCGAATCCGACCCCCCTGCAGGGAGGAGGGTGCTCAGAGCACCTGGGATGGGGTCAGGGATGGGGCAGCCACCACCTCTCTGGGCAGCCTGGGCCAGCTGGACATACCCTCAGCCGAATAAACCTGGTACAGAGCTGCGTTTTCTGCCCTCCTGTGCAATTACTGTCTTGCCAAGCTCTTGTTTCTTCACCCTAGGAGTGGTCCTTGCTTAAAGCTAGAATTAGAAAGTTTTTAATTCTTAAATTACTTACGAAATAATAGAGGGTTTTAACCAGTGGAACTCAGAACAGTTGATGAAGATTAAACCAGCCCAGACTTCATACTCTGGCTGCCTCTCCAGGCTGTATATTGAGTCTCAGTACAAATCAAGTGCTCTGGAACACACTTGAGAGATTCACCCCATGGAAAAAAAAAAAGTAAAAATCTTTATTTCTAAATATAAGCAACTCTAGAAAGATAACACAACAAAAGACACAAACTCACAGCAGCTAAAAAGTGAAAGTGCTTTATGGCCAAGAAAAAAAGGTCAAGGTTTGGAGGTGAATGTGTCTCAGAACAAGTGATAACATAGAGAAAATAAGATGTTTTAGGTGAGGAAAGCCTTCTTCAGGTGCACAATACAAACCAGCTGCAAACTAAGGTTCCACACCCCTGAAGTCTTAATTGCCAGCTGCACATTGATGGCTGATTATAAATAAAACGAGTGTTTTAGTGTGAGTGAGGAGCTGGAATCTGTGACAGGCTCCAAACAGCTTAAATGAGAAAAAAACTGGACATATAGTTAAGGAAAAATAAAAATAAATGAAAGCTTTTAAGAAGGGAAGTAACACAGTCAGATAGAACAAGAGTGTACTGTCACCAGCAAGGGTTGTACCCCTGCCAGCCATGCACAGAGCTTCACTGCTTGCAGTGGCAGCCCCTTCAAAAGCTCCAAGGCTGCCACAGCCCTTTCAATGCTGAACCAATTACTGTAGGTACCAGTTCTTCTCAATTTAATGCCTTTGAGGGAATCTGTTTTTCAGACTAAGTGTGTAGCTGTCCATGGTATCCCACTGCTACCCTCCCTCCCCTACCCCAAGCTAATAAAGAGCCTAAAACCTAATCCCTGTTTCTTGGAAGATACTCCTCTGCAGTATCCATTAATTTTTGGGGTGATGGATGGAAATGTATTGATGCTTTACACCAGGCTCTACTAAATACACCACCACTAGAGTAAAGCACAGTGCCTGAAGAGTTCAGCTGGCACAGGCACTCAACCCAGGAGTAGTTTCTGGGAGTTTCATACTCCCCAGAATACCTAACAATAAACACCACCCCTCTAACTACCCCCTCAACACACCAGGAGCATCTTTAGGAAAAAGCTACCGAAGCAGAAAGAGCTTTTGAGTGTAATTTATAATATAAATAAATCAGTCTGACTAAGAACATGCTGTTCCATACTCAGTTTTCACATACTTAAGAATTCAAGATGAAGCAACATTTCAGATGAAAAGCTGCCCTTCTAGGAACGACGCGCTCGCTTCCTACCGCGATCTGGTGTTGCCAGCACAGTCTGACCATCTGCCTCTCCATCAATGACAAAGCTTCTCCAGCTCCCTCCCCACTAGCTGGCATTTTGTTTCCCACAGTAGCTGTTTTCTAGCAGCTTTCAGTGTTGTTTTATAGAATTGGAGAGTGGATCGAAGTTATTTACATCTGACAGTTTTAATGACAGCTTGAAGAAAACCATTTTCCTCAGCTTTGAAGCACACTAATAAGATAAATACAGGACCCTGGCTTCAGAGGTTTTACAAGACAAAATAAAAAGGTATTTCTTGATGGAAATTGAGTTTCCAGTAGGTACTAAAGCAATATTAACTATGTCAATTAATTTTCTGTGCCTTCCAAGTTTTACTCGGTAGCTAAAACTTATTATTAGGAAGAGTTTGTAAACTTTACACATTTTCTGCTACTGCGTTGCCTTTCATAAAGTCTATTTGATCCAGATGCAGGACTTCTGTAATTGTTTCCAGGCTTGGGACCAGTATTTCCTGCCAGTAATTTGGTGACATGCAGCGCTGAGGAAACATTTATAGTTAAAAGTGGCAGAGTCTACAAGTATTACTACGAAGGCATTCTTTGTTTTTAAGCAGCAAAAGTAACCTCATAATTTATACAATGTATTGTATGAGAGGAGAGGTTGGGAAGAACTACAGATTTCTTCAGAGTCCCTCTGCTTTCTTCCCAGTGCACCCAGTTTTCCGTGAGCTTTTGAAGTGTGCAAGAGCAGAGCCCTGGCATCAGGTTCTCCTTGCTCAGGGCTGAGCTGTTTCCTTAACCCCCATTTCATTTTACCTGAAACCCTTTTAAGTTGCTTGGGATCTTAACACTGTACCCAGCAGTTACAATTCTCACAGACCAGCCTGTTCCACTACCAACCCAGCAAAGAGACACCACTTACTGGGAGTGCTCGTGATCCACCAGAAGATACCACTGAAGGAAGATGAAAGGCATGTGTCTGTCCACACATCCAGCACCTGGCTCTCCTAGGCTGAAAGGCCTCCCACAAGCAGGGGCTATCCCACTTCCAGTAGCAGGAGAGAAAGAAACAGGGTCAACCTCTCCCAGGCTCTCCCTCTGGACTCAGCGTGCTGTTCCTCCCGCCGCAGAACCACCACTCCTGGCTAAGTCAGCTAGTCCAACCCCAAGACCCTAACATTTCAGTTTGATCCTTGGAATAAAAATCCTACTACTTGGAGTAGCTTACACTATGGATTAACTTTTGTCCTTTTAGTATTTTAAAGGCCTTTTTCTGGATACCTGCTATCCTAAATTCAGCTGAAAAGCTGATTTTCTACTTCAAAGCCTGAAAAAGTTGATTAACAAAGCACCTCACCTGCACATACTTTTTTTTCCTTCATTAAAATTGAAGAAGTGACCAACAAGTTACCATCTGCATACCACAAAGCACTGCTCTGCTGCCAAACAGTTTGAGAAATAAACTTGATAACACGAAAGCTGTGACAAAAGAGAAACACCCGAGTTCCTTCTCTTGACCCAATTCCACCACTCAATGAAATCAGAGCCCAAAATGTATTCATCTTCCCACTCGAGCAGAAATTGGTCTGTGACTTCCACTGCAGCAGTGCAAGGTTGTACCTCTTAACTCTGCCTTCTTACTTTTTCAAGTCTTAATCATCTGATCAGCATTTCCAAAGTAGAAGTCTATAAATTATTTCTTGTTTGTATCCCAAGCCACCTAAACAACTCCCATTTCCCCAATGTAATTAATTACCTCAAACTGCATCTTCTGAGGAGGAAAAAAAAGGCATCAAATTGGCTCCTGCTTCAGTGCTGCAGAGCTCCAAGTACTGCCACCCTGTGGATGCTGAAATGTTGAAAGCTTTCTATATTTTTGGTAAGTTTTATAGCGATGGGATTTGCTGTGAGACCAGTGAAGAGAATTTTCCACTTCAAACAAAACCACCAACCAAAACCAAACCACCAACCCCCCCCCAGACTCACCACCTCCAGCAGAGTAGGACAGTAGAAGCCACAGCTCCAACAGCACCAGCTTCATGGAATTCTCTGTCAGTCTATCAAGCCAAGTGCCCAGAAGGGTTTACTGACAACACACAGACCTTGCCAGAGTGCTTGGGTATTTTTCTTTTGTTTGGCAATATAAAAGTTGCTATAAATATTTGTTTTCCTCTTACCCCCAAGAAGAAAAGATTCTAATCAAGGATTTTTCTGCAGCACACCCTTCCCAAAGGTGCTCTGGGGTGAAGTTAGTAATAGGTGTAGTTTTAGTTAGGAATTGCAACTTCTGGAAAGACACCAGTTGAGTATTTTACCTCCTCTGCGAGTCCTGTACACTGTAGATGAAACCAGCCCTGACTGATTTAGTGAACACATACCAAAGAAATTAAGTCAACAAGTTATTTCTTCCTATTTATACCAGAAGACTTATTTACCTCAAGCCTACATAACACACTGACACTGGGAGGAGAGCGGATTCGGAAACATCACCGTAACTTTCCTCCAGATGACCTTCTGCACCTTTGGCCTGAAGCTGGAGCAGACACACAAAGACACAGGGAGTAGGACAGCGATGCAAGTTTTAATGTTTATTTCCCCAAGACAGCCTAGCCTGCACTCTACTTGGATAAATTTCACAAGCTAGTTTTCCGCTGCTTCTAGTTTTAAACTTTTAACCATGTTTCTGATGACAAGGAATGCTGCAAAAATACTCTAGTCCAACAAAGAGTTATGATCACAAAATAATCTTTATCCATTCTACAGTGTTTCAGAATTACCAGTTGATTTTAAAACACAAGGTAGATATAGATGCTAATGGTGGCTAATCTGGTATGTTTTATTATAGCAAACTGTTGTTCATGCAACACTTGTGCTCAAAGGGGAAGGCACAGCATTTCCTACAATGAGCCACCTTATAAAGAGTTCACTTTGTACAAATTTGTAACCTCACCTTGAATTTAGCGTGCGGAACCTCAAAACTGAGGCATTACTCCAATTATAAAAACACTTGCATCCTTTTTGTGCAAGTTTTAAAAATACAAAGGTTTTTTTTTCTTTTTTTTCTCTCTAAAGTGGCTCAAAATAGATTGTTCATGGCTGCCTACATCTAAGATAAAAAGAGTCTAAAACAATTGGATTAGGCATATTAAAGGTGTTCAAACCATGACTTGATTTGTACATCTATTCACACCTCTTTTTTCGGTCTTTATTCGGCAGTACATATGCACCAAATTTCTTCTTCTTCTTCTTTTTTTTTTTCTTTTTTTAGAAGTTTCCATATCATTTTCATAGAAAACAAAGTCTGAAAACAAGTAACATTAAAACACAGCACGGTATATCTACCACAACGGAAACATTTGGTTACAGGACTCAACAAAATCTAAAAATGAACTATGCTGTAGATTACCACATGCAAAGGTCTTCATGTTAGCTCTGAAAATGAAAAGGATGAGATTTTCTTTTTACTTTTTTCTTTTTTTTTTTATTACCACATTTTACTGCTTTCTACTATTATGGCAACTTGTGTACTGCAACACAGTCTATCTGAAGGGAAATGTATGATTATTTTTTTTTTTTGTCATGCAAAAATCTACAAATTAGTTTTTGATATGGAAAGCTTGTAACATCAAACATTCATCTGGTGCAAATGCACAGGGAAGCCTTCCTGAAATTCCGACTTTACAAACAACTAATAAGCCATAGAGGAAAGAAATTGAAAATAACTAAAAGAAAAAAAAAATAAGTGGGGAAAAAAAAATAAAAACAAAATTAAAAACCCAAACAAAAACAAATAAAAACCAAAACAGAGTTAAAATAGAAACACAGGCTGCAGGAGTAAACCAGAGTCTGCTGCTAAACCGGTCTTTGTTTTTTGTTTTGTTTTTTTGTTGTCCAGTGTAAGTTAACACTTATGAACTCATTTTGATGATTTACTAGGTTTGTTATCAGCCCCCTGAAGGCGAATCAAGCTTGCATGCGTTCACATACAGCATCACAACCATACTCTCAACACACGCCACGCCAGGACTAGGAGCCCGCTGCGGGACCGAAGAGCCCCGCGTCTGAAACACGAGCCTGGCTCCAACAGCATCGAGTCCAGACATTCACTCAATGTTGTCCATTCACACGGTGCTTCGTAGCAAGGCCTGGGCTCATTCTCCTTGGACTTATATGGGCATCCTATTCTCTTATGCTTACAAGGCTTGATGATGATAGTACTGCATTTCCCCCCAATTGCTCTAGTAAGTCATTGTTCCATCTCAGGCACTGAAGATCTTTGACCTGTAGCCCTTTTTCTTTGAACAATCTAAATAAGCATTCAGTGTGAAGTTTTTCATTACATTTTGCCACTCATTCTCACTCGCACCCACTCGCCATCTTGACTTCATTTGGGCTTTTCTGTGATTCCAAATGAAATCTTCACATTTTCTTTCCCGATTTAATGCAGCAGAGGATCCCATGAGCCAAGATTGATGGATCAAACCTTTTTTTTTTTAATTCGGTGCTGCATTGTACCTAACTTCCAAAACACCACTCTAAAACTGGAACCCTCCTGCTGGTACATTGGCAGATGAATTGAAACCAAACGTTCCGCCTTGTAATCCTTCTGGAACAAGGCTAGGATCTTCATCAATCTGGAACAGAACGAGAACAGTGTGAGTAGGAAGAGAAAGACAAAAGCCTCACTAAAACAGAGTTGAACAATCCTAAAGGGCATCTCTCTCTGCTTAAATCTACCTTCCCTGCATCAAGCCCTGGCATTCTTCTCACCCCATTTACTAAGAGTATTGTAATGATGAAGTATTTTAGGCTGAAGCCTTTCAGCTTGGATTTAGTAGGTAGGTTATATGGCACCCAACAGTCTCTCATTTACAGAGTTTTCACTCCTGGAAAGGATGCTGCTAGTCCTGCATCATCCTTACTGGCAGCCCATAAACTGTCACCACTCTTAAGAGAAGCCCCATACTAATAAATCAAGTGAGGATTAAGCCAAAACTGCCACTGCAATTTGAATAGTGAAAGATGTTACCAAACCAGCACTAGAGGAAACTCCCAAGTCCTGCTGCATATGCAAAGTTTGGGTTGCTAACCAAGACTTGTCTTACTGTTCATAAAGAAGTGGAACTCTAACACAAACTAAACTTCAGTGCAGCCAGCAGGGCATGAATGCAGGAGCTTATCAAATGTGAAATGTCAAGCTTAGCCAGAAGCTGACAGTTAAGAGAACCATTCCAAGCATTTTAATCCCTTAGAGATGAGGGTTGCTTCATCTCAAAGAATAGGGAGATATGCAACAGGTTCAGCTAAGGGCTCATTCTTCACTGAACACCCAAACGAGCGTCACAGAGCAGGCTTTAGAGCTGTTGCCTTTATCTTGAACTGGATTTGTTGATACGAGCAATTACAAAAGCAGATTGCAGAGCTACTGCACACTTACATCATCTGAAGAGAAGAACTGATCAATGATCTCATAAGCCAGTTTGTAGATGTCTTCATTTTCATGATTTTGTAGTTGTTCGATTTTCTCCAGGCCTACAATACCCAAGAAAGGTGACAGAGTAAAAATCTTAAGGCAAAACAACCTCCTTCACCTTAAGGCCTCATCACACAAAGTCATTAAAAGCAAATCTAGGAACAGTGTGACTATGAAGATGCTGTTGAACTCATTTGGCATGCTTAAAAAGTAACAGCTTCTTATTTAGACATTTGAGGAAATACACCAGCAACTGAAGAACGAAGATCAGGACAAGAGAATTGTATACAAGGTCAATTCCAGCCTTGATTGTACTTCCCTTCTCTTTTTGCTAGGAGTGGCTATGCTGCATTGGGGAAATATGGCATGGGCCAAGCACTGGGATGTACTCCCTGCTCACAAAAAGCTCTTCTCAGTGCCTTAAAACCTCAGTGCCTTTAATGCCTCAGGCCATTAAAACCCTTTCCCCCACTTGCCATCCCCAATCACTTAAGCCTTCCCCACTCCCTCAAGATTTTGTGTTTCCAAGACTATTCAATTCCACATTAAAATCCCTCAGATTTTACCTGTGCCCAAATTTGCTATCACTGGTCTTTCACCCTTGAAGGGTTTCAGTCAACTCAAATAGCAACCAATACAGAAAGTCTGAAAGCCATTAGGAAATTAAAGCTATCATTTCTGCAACTGCTCCATGTAGAATCTGGGGTTTTATCCTCCACATTCACCCAGACATTAATGGTGCAGGATTATGGTAAATGAATCATCCCTTCAGTAACAGAAGCTAATCTGCTGAGTACGCCAGACTGTGAGCAAATTGGCACCTACATCAACTTTATTGCCATTATCCAGCTCCTCTGCATTTTACCTGCTCATGAACTTAGGAAAAGTTAAAACATATGAACCTGATGGGTATGAAAAGGTCACTTAAAGGTAAAACATCTGTGCCAGCACACAGAGCTAACAGCATATACACGTTGTAAGAAGCCAGATCATCAATTTCAAACAAAAACAAACCAAAACAGAAGGGGAAAATAAAAGAAAAAACCCAGAGAGTATCAAAATATTAAGCATCATACCTCCACACTCTTCTATAAGATTGGCTATGGTTTCTGCTTCATCTTCAGCCATTTTTAATATATTACTTAGTCCATCCAGAACCACTTGCACAACTTGCGCATCTTTTACTGTCAGCAAATTGCAAAAGGGAGGAATTACATTTTGTTGAATTAAGTATGCCACCTATGGGGGGAAAAAAAACCACACCATGTAGTTGAAATCAGGAGTGTGACAAGCAAACGCCGCACCGCAAGCGCACATCCAAGTAAGTTTAATGAAGTCAAAGCTCTGCCAATTAGCCAAGGTGTTCTGAAGCAGTCACTTGCAAAAACCCCTTGTTTTAGAGAATTAAAAGATAACATTTATGTATTATACTACAAATATTTCAAGTCTAGAGCACAGAAGTAGGGGATATTTTGAGTTTCATATATTTTCACTTGTTTTTTTCAATAAGACGAGGAGTTTCAGCCTCATCTTTGAAGGATGACACCACCATCACCACAATACTACCACGAATGTAATATTCTGGGCTTACAAGAGACTAGTGTATTTCTCCTTCACAGCTACTGTCTTTGTAATTATCACACTTATCTGCAGGGGAAGGGGGAAGCAAGATGATAAATGGCCAAGAATCTCCTCAGAGCTTGAACATGGTCATTCGTAGCTGTTAGGCCAGCCTCACACAAGAGCTTCTATCCAAATCCCCACCCATGCTCCTAATCTCGCGTCATTCCAGAAATGACAACTGAAGTTCACTCTTAAATCCCTTGTGCAAAAGGGAAGAGAGATACTGAGCAGGGAGGGAATCCAGACATGGATAATCCTGGCAGATGTCTAAACTCTCCCAAATACACCGAGATAATGGTCCCGCTCTTCACGTTTCACTCACTTGGTCTTTTCTTCCGCTGATCGTTAAGTTGCTAATTGCCCAAGCAGCTTCTTTTTGAGTACCAAAGTCACCCTAAAAATACAAGCACAAATAGCAATAATCATTCCATATTTTATGTTATGCAGCATTCCAGTAAAAGCTTCTATTTGTAAAAGTCCATTCTGGTATCACCATATCAGTTTTCAGCAAGTAACGAATCCTGGAGATGTTCTGAGTCTCCTCAGAGTGTTCATCCCTTTGCTTTAACCGTGTTTTTAAATCAATCTTCCAGAGGAAGAGCAATTTGTTTGCATCAAAGTAAATAAAAAGTGTAGTACTCCACTCTCACCACCCTTATCGACAGCTGTCATGTAGTACAGGCAGAGATAAGGCCAAAGTGTCAATGCTGATAAACCACGGCACATTCTGTGTCTGCCTCTGAACTTAGTCAGCTACAGCCTGCTTGCTGAATTTAGAGAAAGGCTTCCAGCTCTTTTCTCAGTGATCAATGAATTGGCAGTTAACAGAACTATTTGTGAACAGCTATTATGTTATTTAAGGGAAAAGACAAGTCTCACTCAAGCAAGGCATTGCATCTTTGTCATGGCTGAATGCACGGTGAGGTTGGTATTTCTGGCTTCCTTATCCAATTCAGGGAAGAAAAAGCAAGAAATAAATAAAGCACAAAGAAAGACAGGTTTGAAAGCTAGAAATGTTGTGCTGCTCCCATTTAAAAACATGCTTCTAGTCAGCCTTCTTTTTCACAAGGCAGATCCTTCCAGATTCAACAAGCAATCAGACTTGGCAGGTTGGAATTAAATGATCTTTTAAGGTCCCTTCCAACCCAAACTGTGCTATGATTCTATGACTTTGTGCAAAGGCAGGAGGAAAGCATTCAGCAGTGTTGAGAGCAGCTACTTGACTTCACTGTTTAATAAAAAAAGGTAACAAAAGCATTCAGCTCAACAAGCTTCATCTGTTACTGAAAAGATGCATCCATCCATCTCTACAGTGCTTTGCTGTTCTGGGGAGGGGAAAACTCTGAACACACAAAAGCTGCTCTTATCTTCTATGTCCACCTACTTTTTATTAATGCTGGTTTACTTGTTAAAAAAAATAACTGAGCAATCCCAGTCGAGAATCTAGTGTCACAGGGTCATTACTTGGAATATTCTCAAGTCAATGTAGTAACATGAACAGGTCAATAACTGCCACTGTTGAGCAATTCCTTTTATTTCCAGACAACACGAGGAGAAAAGGATGAAGTCCTTAAGCTTTGGCAAAATGCTGGGAACAAATTCAGTGCTGCTCCCATCTCCAGATCTCTTAGTGACACATCTGAGAGTAAAGAATTCGACCCCCTTTTTTATCAAGTGAGAAAAAGAATTTAAATGAGATTTAGAAGGACCTGAGAAGCAGCTTCCCTTGATCTGCTTCCCTTCCCCAATACATCTGGCACTCCATCATCTTGCAGCACTCCACAGAAGAGTATCAACAGTAATGTATTTTATCTTGCAACACATGAACAGCACTCGAGGGTACAGTTTACCCCTGCCCCCCACGTTTACAGTATGATGTAAAACATGAAGCAAGGAACCGAATGTCACTTTCCCCAATTAAAGAAAAAACTGTTAAATCTTTCTTGTTATCTAACCTTATCTAGAAGATGTATTATCATTGGAACAAGGTTTGCATCTATTACTGCCTGAACTTGCTGCTGATTTCCTGCGGTGATGTTAGATAGGAACCACACAGCTTCCTGCAAAATAAAAGGATGGGAGAAATCGTTAATTCAGGCTGTCTCCTATACTGCATTTGATTTCCATTCCAGAAAGATTTTATACACACACATCTACAGATCTGCACTTCGTACACTTGCCCATCTTCAGTACAATCAAGTCCTGTATTGTTGGGTCATACGAGGCTGAAATCCTGGTTACTAGACTAGATGTACAGGTAACCAAGTGAGCAGCTGTGCCTTCAGACACTCCACAGGACCCTTCAGGCTTCTGCTGTTACCAAGTTACAACCAAATAATCCAAATCCACAGATTAAGAGGATGAATTTGGAGACACAGAAGTCACAAGGCTACAAGTGAGCACTCATCACTGATCCCTTTACTGCGAAGGAATCCTACAGCAGGGGGGATGCTCAGAGGCATTCCAAAATACATTACAGCATTGTGCTTTCCAGGGGTGAGTGGGAGAAGGCAACCTGTTCTTCACCTGCTGCTCCACAAGGTTTCTCCTCAGTATTAATCATCAACACCTCTTAAACGCTTGCTTTTCAAGAATACCATAAAGTTACATGACTCTTTACAGCCATTCTATCCACGAGTCCAGGAGTCTCTCCTTCCAGCCATGACCCACAGCAGGTGCCTAGGAAAGCTTGGAAGAAGGGATCTTTTCCCCAGTAGACTCCCCCACTACTGAACAGTTGAGATTTTGAACTAAGCCAAAGACTTTATCTGGATGCTTATTTTAAACAGGGATAGAGAGCACCCCACCCCCTTTGAAGGAGGGATTAGTTAAGAAATAACAAACACTTTCACATAAAATTTTAAGTATATTAAGAGTGTCCCCTGTTTTAAACCCACAGGTGAGAAATTTCTCCCTTCCTAGAAGGCACCACTCCTCACAAACCCTCTCTGGCATGACAACTTTTTGATCAGGAATTCTCCCATTTGATTCAACTGAATCTCTTGGATCAGATCACAGGATCACTTTCACTAATGAACCTGTTAGAGATTTAGGATGCCCAGGCTTATCCTGGTGGGCTTGCTTTGGGCTTTAATCATTGGCAGTGTTGCAAAGTGGTGGCCCAGAAGTTAACAACACACCTCAGATGCACTCCGGAGTCAGCACCGCGTCATCAGCGCCCCCAGTTAAAGCCTCCTCTACACGCACGCACGCACACGCTCCCCACATCCCACCCCCAGTTTGACCTGGTTTAAATTCTAGTTCTCACACACACTCCATCCAAAGAGACATCCAATTATCTCTATTTCATCACTTCCAAGAGAATCAGTTTAATTAAAGTGACATTTCATATGTCAAGAACTCTTGAGTCAACAGCCAGAATTCTAAGGTAAAGCTTGAATTTCATAACAATTCAATTAGAAGAATCAGGAATCGACATTCCTGTCGAGTAGAAGTTTGCAGCTCCTTAGAATTTGGTTTTTTACAGATGTTATCTTCAAGAAAAATCCAAGCACCCTGCCTGCTCTCGCCACAAACTGGGTTAAGTAGCCAAGTACTCAAATCTCTACATCGTGTGGAATCCAAGAGAGCTAAGCCAGAGAGAAGCAAGTTACCGGTTGGGTGCAAGCTCTACAATTACTCACCTTATTAATTTTTTCTTTGGGATGTGTCAGAAGTGCTGGGAAATGTGAAAGAGCTTCACAATTCAGAACTACCTGCGTCTGTTCATCGGTACCAGTGACAATGTTTCCTACAGCTCTCAGAGCAGCAGTCTGAAACAAAACGCTGTCTTTAAAGAGGATTCTTCTCATCACAGATTTTTCCAGCTGAGCACATACTTTCAAACAGTCACAGGCAAAAAAGCAAAAGGTTTTATGCAAATGCTATTACCACACAGGAAAAAGTATTCTTTAAAACTTTACGTGAGCTATAAAAAGAAACCTGCTACTTTCCCCTAGCAGTACATTTTGAGCAATGCCTCCTTGAAGTTATGTGAACGTACCTGCACTTTAACTTCTTGATGACTGAGAAGAGGAACCAAATGAGGGACTATTCCAGAGTCTATCACCATCTGGATCTGTTCATTGCCAGCATCCGTTAGATATGAGAGTGCCCAGACTGTATCTACCAATATCTATCAGGAAAAACATTTATTTGTAATTAGCATGGAAGTAGCACAAGTATTATTAAAAACCAGTACAAATTAAAATATAAAAATGCTCCTTGTGAAGCCAAAATTGATGTAAAATAGCAAAAATCCCTTTTGTTTTACAGTAAGGCTCTGGAAGTCTGAAATACAACTGCTGTTCACCCTGTTCTGGCTCCAAAAAATACAGAGATTAAAAACAAAAAACCCACAAAGCTGACCACAGCTTAAATTCTGAAGGATATAATAAAAGAAATTCAATTACATTTGCTCTTTTCATGAAGTAGGGGTGGAGAGTGGGAGATATGAAAGACTCAACCCTGGAAGGAAGATAAAGCCCCAGCAAATATTACTGTAGACATCCAGCTCTCTCAAACTAATAAACTGTACATCACATGGCACCACGTTACCTTTTTCTTGGCATTCCACCACAAAAATTAAGAAAAGCTTTTATTTTTACAACATCTGGTGCAGCAGAGCTTTGAATTTCCTCTGTATGTGTATCCACACACAGAAAAAACACTTTAAATAGCAGTAAATCCAAACATTTCCAGTGACAGCTTAGAAGAGATTGAGTGAGCATTGTTTCAGAGGACAACTCTCGACTGATTCAAACACAGCCATCTCAAGAACTTCACCTACTTGTACACAAGAAATTACATGGCATAATTACTATGCAAACTTTAATAGAGTTAAACATATTTTGGTAAAGCACTGTTGCCATTAACTTAAGACAACTGAGCTACAACTTCACAAGGAAGCAAAGAATGAAACAATCCTGATTTACCTTTCAGAATTGCAGTAAATTCTTGCTCATTTACTTCACTAATAACCTAATGCTCACATTTAACACCTAAGAATTTACATCTCAAGCTCACATTTTACATATACAGCAGATGCTAACTCGTTTGGTTACACTAATTACAACCTCAAACTTAAGATGCTGGTCAAAAAAGTCCTGTATTTATCTGCAAATGAGTATTCACAGAAAAATAAAAAGCAGTTTCAGTTGTATTTAAGTCTAGAGAAAGTACATGCAAATGAGCACTTGTGATGGTACAGAAAAAACAGGCAAAGTCTTAGCTGATAAAAATAAGCAGTTAAAGATAGTCAAACTAAGGTTGGTATAATGAAAGAGAGCACTGATTTTTTAAATAAAGTTAATTATGACGAGGATTACACTTCAGAACACAGAACTGGTTCTCAATGGTGTTACTTACATTTACATCTGTGTGGTGAATTAAAACACAGAGTGCTGGAAGGATCTAAGGAGGAAAAGAAATATCTGATGGTTACTTTTAAGGCAGGCAGCTACTCCAGTGTAGTTATGGGGAACAGCAAGTAACTCATTCACCTCCTGAATGGTTTCCATCGGCGGAGGAGGATCTTTGTGACGGCACAAGTTGACCATGACCCAGGTAACATTTCTTAAGAAAGTTATGGGAATAGATGGGCTGATGAAGGACAGCAGTGGTTTCACTACTCCCAGAGTAATAACATAGTCTCTACACCGGGGTCCATCACCTGTTTGAGACACCAAAGGATCAGGAAGAGGAAAACCATTCACAAGAAGTCTCATTTCTGCAAACTTAAAACTTTCATTTTTTTAAATGCATGCAAAATTCAAGAGTATAGGCCTTGGAAAGCTGCATAGAAAAAATAGATAGATGCACATATCTCTACAGATACATCCATCATAAAGACACTAACATAAAGCTTTAGCAGGACCTGTGGTTAGCTGCCTGTTTCATTTGGAAGTACTCATTAGGAGTAGGAAATGGCTGTACCTGGAATCAAAGTGTGCAGGCACATGGTTTTGGGTGCACACCATCGACACACATCAGAGAGACCAGGAGTAAGTTACAAACTGGGTAACTGCCAGTCTAGGAGCTGCCTTTCTGGCTCATAGTTGAGCATCAACAAGTTCTAACACGCTAAATCCTACTGAGTTCTTTTGATAGCAAAAGGAACTTAGCAGTTTAGAGTGGCAGGAGTAACACAAACCTATGATATTTCCTAAAGCCCACACGGCTTGCTCACAAACATTTTGATGAGGTGAATGCAGCAGTCTCAGAAAAAGTGGCACGGCATCTGAAAGACACAAAGCCCCATGCAATTAGTAAGAAACATCACTCAAAAACCCAAGAGTTCACACAATTAGCTCTTAGGTAAAATATCACTACTGCAAGAAAAAAATTTCATCTGGTCACACACCAGTCAAAACTTTAACTCCACAGATGATACTGAAAATAAACCACACTGTAACAATTCATCCTCTGCTGCACTTTCTTGTAGAGCCTGCATTTTAGAATATTATGAAAGCTGACTCTTAAAATAACCTGACATTTAATTTGTGAGTCTCACAAGTTTACTGAAGCCTGTCAGGACTCCAGATTTAGTTAGACTTGGTGCATCTGGAAATTCCGTGCTAAGTTACCTATCAGAACCAACTGCCAAGTGCTAACTCTCCAGCTGGTAAGGCCAACCTCACCACTCAAACTGGCCAGCTCCACAGGCAGTAGTACCCACCTACATTACTGGCTGGTGACCCATTAAGAGGGCAGGACAATGCCAATTAAATTGGCTAACATTGTGCATACATGCAGACCTAGCAAAATCAGAGATCCCCACTGAAAGAAATAATTACTGTATTTAGCAGTACAGATTTCTGAAACACACCCAGGAAATTAACAGAGAAGATGGTGCTAAGAACACAAGTTTTTCTAACCATAAAGCCAGTAATAAATATTTTTCTGAGCAGCCCATAACTGCTCAGGACTTAGAACAAAAAGAAACCATCGTTGATCACTGAAGTGAAAAAGTCACTCGGGGAATACATGTTACAAACATTGACATTTCAACACTTAAATGCTACCACACATCCTAGAAACTGGGAACAAAAGTTCCAAGTAGTTCTAAAATAAGTCAGTATAGGAAGTTTAACAGTATCACAGCCTGCACTGCAATACAACACCGATTCCAACCATTAAAGCTACTGGTAGCTCATGGAATTTAAGTTTTGTGGATTTTTTACCTTGAATTTTAGTCAAAAACTTGTTTTACTGTATGCTTGAGTCCTTCATGGGTCTCAAGAAGCTCTGCTGTTTTATTCACTCAATTCAGAAAGCCTCCAGATGCTTCTACTTAATTCTGCTTTACCAGAGGTACTACTGTGATTAGGACATGTTTATAGAGTACAGAAGAAAGTTTATTTTGCTTGGCAATTCAGACTCCAAGTCCAACAACAATTCCTTTCCATGCTTCAGATTCCTCAAAATATGAAGGACAGGAGTTTCTCTTCAACTTGATTTTGGAAGAGAATTTCATGTCAGGTACCCCCAAGACTTGGTCCACATCTTTTCCTCTTCACACTGAAATAGGATAGCCCTCCATGGGGGTAGAGGGTTTTTTGATTGGGTTTTGTTTTGGTTTAATGGTTTGGTTTTTTTACTTCAAGTTTTTTGTTTTGTGGGGGTTTCGTCTGTTCTGGTTTACTTCATGTTTTTTGTTGGTGTGGTTGGTTTGTTATACCTGTCAAGTTTGAAAACTGGCTAAGAGCAGATACAAACTCTGCTGAAGTAGTGTGAGTTTCCAGAAGAGATTACTCACCATCAGGAAACCCAAGTGAATTTAAAACCTGAGAAAATGAAGAACAAAAGCAGGTATGTGCTTCAAGTGATGCTGCTTGCCAGAGAAGAGGTAGAACACCTGGCAGGAGACTTCACGGGCAGGTCCTTCAGCGACGTGCCTGTGATTGACAGCTCAGTTTCAACCATCCTGGCTATCGCACGAGAGGACCAACCCTGACACGTGCACTGGTGAACATGCTCGAGACAGAGAGGAGCAGGACTGTGGATGCTCTTTATAGTATCATTCAGATGATCTTATTTTTTTGTGGAAGATACAGGAGGTGCTTTATCAACCATCAAATGCTGTTGGACTTACTAGATTGAACTACAGCCTGTGTTTGTTCGGAGGTTCCAGAAGCGATGTTTGTCAAAGCCCATGCAGCTTCAAACTGTAAAGAAGGACTGCAAAGAGAGGTAAAAAAGAAAGGAGTTTTCAAATCAGGTGCCACAGCCACACTAAATACCCAGAATTATTGCAACAATTAGAACACAGAGGTTTAGACATACTCACTTGTCATCTCTTTCAAGACAGTGCACTAAAATAGGTAATATTCCTGATTTTATTAGATCGTCAATTGGTGGATTGCGATCGCTGGAAAGCAGCTTTCTGTTTAGGAAAGGAGAGAATGCAAGAGTTAACAGGCAAGTCACAGGATGAGAAGACATGGCTGGAAAGGATCTCTGGTCCATCCTTCTGCTCAAAGCAGGATTATTGCTGACACAAGATCAAGCCAGCACTGGCTTCCTGCAGTTGAGTTTTGGAAACCTCTGAGCGCAGAGCTCCAGCCACCTCCCTGGAGGACAAACTGTTCCAGTGCTGCCACTGCCTTCTGGGCTGGGAAGTTTTGTCCCCAGTCTGTGTCTCATACTCTCAAAGCCCAAGCAGGTTTTGTTTTTATCACTTTAAGTGAAAACAATTAAAACCCACTATTGAAATGACTGAACTACTGACAAATTAGTATTGAAAAAACTATTGAAAAACTGAAGCCATTAATTACATCCATTGCCCCTTTCAGGTGCCCTATTTTGTCTGACTACTTCTGAACTTGTATTAATCAGTAAAATAAAGATCTCCAGAGCTATTCAGTTACACCCTCCTGCAGCTTCTTCCTCCTCCACCCAACAAGGGAGATAAACAGATCCTGGCTGCTTTGACAGGAAAGGCAGAAACTTGTTTCTTCTTCGCCAAGGATACAGTGTCAGAGAGCAAGGAGTCACAAAGTACTGCTGCCAACAAGAGGAGCCCTTTCAATTTTTAATCCCCTTAGCTTCACCTTTCTCCAGAGAAGGAATTGAGGAGAATGAAAGAAGCTTCTTAGAGGGGACAGCTTGGGCTGCCACACCAAACTTTTAATAGCAGTGAGAAGAGAGATTCTGTATCATCAGCTCTTCAAATACCAGCCTCTACACAATCACGTGAAAGACTTGACAGAACACTAACTAGAATTCCACTTTCCACTGCTGCTTTATCCTGAAAGGCATCACTGGTGTGCTCAAGGGGGCAACACGGGGAAAAAGAGAGATGAAGAGTCAGAGCTGCAAAACAAAATACCTCAGAAAACTAAGCAAGGGGCAAAATATGAAGATGGGTTATGGGAAGACTCTTGTAATACAGCTGCACCCTTTCAACTTCCAACTACAAAGATTTATTTTAGAAGTGAAGACAATTTACATCTACAAGCTTATAAAAGTCATGGAACAGAAGTATACTTACAGAATCATAGCACTGATTTTTGTTCAGTGACAAAATCATAGTGCAGCCTATTCACAACACACCTGCTCACACACGTACAGAACTCTACTCCAAAAATCAAATAAAACTTCTGGGTTTGGAAGCTCGGGGCATTTTTGTTTGGTTTGGGTTTTGCTTTTTCTTAAGCACTTTAAATAGCCTTGGGTTTTCACATTCCAGTTCTATATTTTGGGGGTTAGACATGGGCAAATTATTTCCTTCCTGTTCTAGCTTCAGGTCAAAGGATGATACAGATTAAATCAAGACTGGAAAGCATTTTATTTTCATCTCTAAAATACAATTTAGATGCCTTTCTAATAAACTGCACTGCTCTTAGTTTTCAATGAAAACTAAAATAAGTTGCAGTGGGAAGAAATCCACACGAACCTTCCCATTTCATTTCCAATCCAGAATAATTCAGTGTACTTTAGTCTAACCTGGTTTAGACCAGCTACAGTAAACAGGGTACTACTCTACATGATGCTACCCTGAGCTGATCAAACTTTTTAATGAAGGTGAGCTGTCCAATGGTATTTCCACTATCAGTTTCAAATACATTAACTCTCCAAAGTCAAAGCTGCTTCCGACTCCCTGCTATTCTCTTTGAGCTGGAAGTCTTCCCTTGCATTTGAATCAAATCCCCTGATCAGAGTGTAAGCAAATAGCAAGTTGTAGCTTTCTGCTAGAACAACAAAAAAACCCCACCCAGTAGCTCAGGAAGCAGCAGTTAAATGCCAAGCTATGTGAGCAAAGTTTCTGCAAGTACTTGAGGATCATTGGGTGAACAAATACAACTACACAGAACTCCTCTTAAAGTGAAAAGTGGTTTTGGTGGCCGTGACAAACCTCAAAAAAGGATTATGCCAGTTCTCTCTGCATTTAAAGCTGAGGACTTTAGAGTCCTGCTAATTATATATTGTGCTCTACTTGTGAGAGGCATCAAGTGTTGCACTAAAATAAATCCTCATGAAAATACCATCCACTTCAGATCTAAGGATTCTGATTGGTTTTGTAGTTTTCTTTTTGAAAACCAATGACAAACTTTTTCTACTTAAGCTAGAACATCTTTTCTGAATTTAAGAGCATGATAAAATAAGAATAAATAAAGTAAATTTGAGAAAAGTGTGGTTTTACCTTGCAGCCTGCACAGCACTTAACTGTATACCCTGGTTGTCACTTGAAGCATTCTAAAAAGAGAAGAGAATTTAGACTATTCACATATTTGGCACCATGACATGAAGAATGTTCAAGCAATGAATTTTTTTTTTACCTGTACTATTGCCTCCAAAGAAGTGTTTTGCTGAAAAACAGAGAGAAAAGCAGTCTGAAATTAGGAAGTGTCCAAGTACACAAAGAGAAGGCATGCTGGAGAGTTAAATTAATTCTTACCACTCTAAAGTCACCATCTATATCAGAATCTTCACAGATATCTTCATGAGGAACATTCCTCCTCTTGAGAAGATGCTCATCTCTTTTGTTCTTAAAAGGAAAGAAAAATCATTTACTATCTTTAAAACTTTAATTTAGGAGGTGTGGAGGGTGTTAAGAAAGGAGACAAAGCTTCTGTTTTAAAGAAGCATCATAAAAGGCTTGCTTTCAATGACACTTCACATTTCCAGCACTCAAGAAGCTGGAAAGGGCTGTGCAGAGCAGCACACTTTGCAACCACCTCCTATAAACCCCTCCATCCAGCTTTATCTGCAGCAGTAACCACCTCTGCTGGATGTTTCATGGGCACACATCCATCACTGCTGATGTTACAACCTGTCTGTCACTGTTTGTAACAAGGCAATTCCCAGAGCCTAGCATTTAGTTCACCCCAGAAGACAGCTGCTGAAGTTATGATGACTTTTCTCCAGAGCTAGCTTTCCAACAACTCTAAACAGTGTTTTCTTCACACAGATCCTCTTCCACTCTTACATGTGTGTTAAACTACTGTTTTGGTAAAGAAAATAGCTTTTTGCCTAGGGGTTAGAAGGAACAACTGATTTTTTTCACATAAAAAAAGCACACTAAGCTTTTTTGTAAGTTTTTAAAATTAAAATACATTATTAATAAAATTCTGGTTTTCCAGAAAAAAATTATGGAACTTCCTAGTCCTATACATAGCAACTTTAATACTTCTTTCCACACCAAGGTGCCTTCACAGAATTGGTAAAGACAGTTTAATGCTAAGTGTTCTTGGTGGACTAGAAAAGAACACAAATCAGGTTTGGTTTTTTTTTTAACCCTGTAAGAAAACTCTGAAATTTTACTGAAATACCAGCATAGCCAAATCCCATTTGATAAGAGCAGTGTAAGGCCATCTCACCTTTCTCAACTCCACAACAACTTCATTTCTTTGTCTTCTCATAGTCTGAAAGAATGGAGATCAAAGGATGTTATATTCTGATTCTAGATTAAGTGATTTAAAAAGTAACTATTTTCAAGTTAAACTTTAAACAGCATTTATATACAGAGGATTTCATTTTCATTAGTAAAAATCCAACAGAAAATGGAGATAACTTATATCTGTCTGCATTATTTCATGGTAAAACAATCAGCTTGGCCTTCTGTTTCTCCCAGACAGGGAAGGGAAATGTACAGATCTCACACACCACTATCACTACATGAAATACTACTGGCTTTGTGCCTCAGAGTGGCTTTACCAACACATTCAAATTAAAGAGACCTAGTAAGCAAAGCTGAATTACTAAAATATTATTTATAAATGCAAACCCTGGCAATGTAAGGGCAATATTTTATTTTTGGTCATTTTCTCTACAGCTCCCACTGAGAGCATTGAGGAAAAAAGTAATTGTAAATACAGATAAATTGGTTTACTACTGCTTGTCTTACTACAGCACCAAGTGAAAATGGAGAAAATCAGTCTGTAGTGATTCTGATACTTTGAACTTTATGGTGAAGGAGAAAAGTGAAGTAAAAACAGTTGCATTTTTATTGTGACTTAAGCACCGAGAAGCACAGCGAAGGCTTAAAATCCTGGAGCATAAGGGACTGCATTAACAGAGAACACAAGGAAAAGGAAGAGCTAAGAGAGCTTCTGAACAGCAGTAAGCAGCAGCTCTGAAGATAAGGATTAAAAGCTTGACTTTCAGAAGCATAATTATTTTTGTCAAAAGGAATGTGCATTTCATCAGAATCAAATTCCCAGCTCTGAGGAAGAAAAGGGCACGAAAGGATGTGAGTGGAAAACAAGGGGTGGTTCCCCACTGCTTTGGAGGGAGAACTTTTCATTGCTTGAGGACCAAAACGTAGCTCATCATGAGAAAAACAAGCAGAGGTGGTGAAAAAAAACCTCAACACACCCACCAAACAATAGCTTCCCAGTATCTAAAGGCACAAGCATGCCTAATGCAGCCCCAGCACCTGAATGACTAGGGAAAAGCCATAAGCAGCACCAAAGCAAGTTTCCAGGAAATATCTGCATCTTTAAAGACTGTTAATTCAATCAGTCAGTCAAAATCAGAACTCAGAGCTGAGTAATGCAGTTTAGAAACCTGTCTGGAGTTGTGTCTGCTATGTGAGGTCAGCAGTTAAGAGTGAACACTGGTAGTATGCAGATAAGCTTTATTCCAGTGCTGTGGGCTTACTCTCTACAGCTAGAGGAGCTTCCCAAATACTGCTTTGAATCCTTCCCATGATGGAATCTCAAAGGTGTAACCTAATATGCTGTTGCTAACCAAGAGCAAGACCCCATTTACATTTTCAAGGAGTAGCAAACTGAATTGCTAGAACATCCACTAGCAAGGAACATTAAGCTGTAAAGGATATTAAAAAGTAATAGTTCCAATTCCCAGTGAGCCCAGGAGGAAATGTATTCCAGCTTGGATGGTAACACACCTTCGGGACAAGCACATATGCATATGTGTGTGTGTGTGTGTGTGTGACAGAGGTATGGGGACAATTGAGCGTGACCAAAACAAGTACTGCAAGAATAAAAGCCTCAGCTGCATCATTGAGACTTTTTTACTTGAAAAAAATCATATATGCAGTTGATTATACTTAAAAAATCCTGAAACTATCTACACACTGCTGGAACAAGAAGAATGTTCTCCCTTCAGACATAAAACTGTCAGGCTCTTGTTTTTAATTCCTGCCTGCTTCTGAAGAGGACCTGCATACCTCGGACTCACAAAAGCATTCACATGAAAGAGAAGCAACAGATGAAGTCACTCAAGAGCAATTTACCAAAATAGGGCTCCACTAAAATAATTTTCTGTGTAAACAGTAGTCAGTTGAGGAACTAGTTATTACTGGTCACCCTGTCACTGCTCTTCCTCCCAGGAAGAGAAAATGCACAACAAATAAGAACTGAAGTTAGTTCTGTCAAGGAGCTTCATCAGCATCATCACCTCAGCCTAGAAGGGGGATAGTCTGGAGAAACAAAAGTGACGAGCAGACTCACAACCACCTCGGGTTGCCTTTTGGGAAACAGCTCAAAGGGCAGAAACCAAAGTGTAACAGTCTCCTGGCAAGTGAGGGTGTGAAGTGAGATTCTCCCTTGTCTTCTGCAGAAGATCTGACTCAGTTGATAAACTTCCCTGAATCAGTTCTCAGCTCGCACCAACACAACCGAGAGTAGGAAACCAATCTCAATTTAAGTCTCTTGAAACAGAATTTAGAGTGGTCTTTGGGAAGTGTTCCAGTTTAAAAACACTTAGGACAATGTTTAGAAATGTTCACCACTTCAGTACGAATTCATGTGGCTCTGTCAGCCACAGATCCTCCTCTTTGTTTGCTACATCAAAAATCAAAGTATCAAATCTATTTCTGTCAGCCTATGCTCGTTACCCCTCCATCCTCTTTTGCTGAATTATGCTTAGCTTAGGTTGTACCACAGGGGTCATTTTCTGACCATTAAGTAATTTCCAAGCCCTTCAGTTGACCATTACAGTGTTGTGCTGGCTGTTGCCTGCAGGATCCCAACACATTCTAGAGCATTTTCACAACAATGCCAGAATCAGAAGAACCAGTCTATGCTCCACATTCAGGAACAGGCTCAAATTTATTCCCCCTTTCTAAGCACATATACCTGCAGCTCATGCTCAGGTACTGTATCCTGACCTCTTTTCACTTCTTCTGAGTGCTGCTTCTCAGCAGCTCAGACCCTATCACACACATACATCTGTCCTGACTGCTTTGTGAGGTATAAAACATTTCACTCTGTTTATGCACCTCCAACACTTGTGTGAGCTTGGACAGCATTTTCAATGATTTCCTTTTTAAAACATCACTTACTGTGGCCCTGTGCACAAGCTGCTTACTCACTAGCCTGGCTACTCAGAAAGGACCCGTTCTGCAGACCACAGATGGAGAGTGACCACAGCAATGACTAAGAAACTTTGTCCTGTGCTTCACGAGTATAAAAGGCACCGAGCTACAAAACAAGGGAAGAGCCCTTTGGAGGGATCTGTGAGCTCCTATCTGCATTTGGTAGGAATCCATAGTTCAGCTTAATCAAGTGATTCAGGTCCTCCTCTATCTGTTATTTCCCTCCTATACTAAGCCAAGTTTGTTTGCAAGCCAGAGCAATGAAATCTACTCAAGATCGTGGATAATCTAGAGGCAGAATTTTGAAGCCATCACCATCTCTACAGGATACCACCAGGAAACACATCTCAGCAACTATTCCCACTTCAGAATTATAATGGGGCTCGGTTACAAATAAATAAACACAAATCAATAGGACACTGCACATGCTGTCATCCTAGTTTTTCCTGGAGAAGTTGTGCACGCCCAACAAAATGCCTTACACAAACAAATATCCCAGTACCATTTTTAAATGACAAAATGTATGAGCTTCAGCACAGAGCTACAAGACAGCTTAAAGGAACCTATTTTTAACTAACTCAGGAAGTGAAATTCCTGCTCTCCTTCAGCTGCTCCATATCTGAATCCCAAGCAAGCTATTTTATGGGGGATACAGGAAAGGTTGAAAAGCTTCTACCTGCAATATCCACTACATCTCATGACACTGCCTTTCCTTCAACCCCCTGAAGCTTCCTTGGTGTTTGCTTGTTTGTATTACAAGCCCAGCAAATGCTACTGGCAACTCTTCAAATCCTGACCCTGCTGATCTTAAAGCATCTCATCTCAATGGCTACTCCACTATTAGTTTTGAAGTACTCTGCATTACAATATTATCATCATTTCACATCATGTGCCTCTCAATTAGAGTGCAGAAATATCTATTTGACACTTCTCCTGTGCTGACACTATTATGGCAATTCTTAATCTCTCACCCAGCAACAGAGGGAAGAAAAGACCAACAGAAACTCATCAGTTTCTTCCGGTATTTCCAGAGAAAGAATACACAGGAAATATTTTTTCTTTCACTTCAAAAACCCTACATGTCAGTCAGATTTTGAGTGCTGCAGCGAGCAACAATAACCAACGGAAAATGAAATGTTGAATCACCTAGTAAAACAAAAGGAAACACAAAAATCCACACCAAATCTTCTCTTCCAATCTTCCCCGAAGCAAGGCCCTACTCAAGACCTCTACCACTCACTACTGAACAGCAGCTACTCAAACCCAAACTGCTCATAAAACAATGTTGATCACAGACACAATCTGCACTCAGGTATATGCCTTTGTATAACAAAGATCTACTGGATTCCAAGGCTGATGGCACTACAGTTAAATGTTGGAGAGAAAACTGGGGATCATCACAGGCATACCCTCAATGAACAGAAAAAAACAGCTCTTCCTTTCTTCACACAATGTTTTAGGCTGGAAAGGACCTCTAGAGGCCCTCTTAACCAAGAAAAAAGCTCAAGTAAAACCCATTCCTCACTGAAGAACAAAAAAGTTACCTTAGCCAGTGCTCCTAGTAGGCAAGCATTTGCATAATTCCGTGGAGGAGTGCAGATAAGCAGTTGTTTAACTAAGGTTTTGGGGCTGCCTGTTAAAGTGTGACCGTTTCTGCAGTTCTGTACGGTCAGCTCCTCTTTGTGCTGTAACAATGCTGTTATTTTTCCCCCCTGCACAGCTCCAAAAACTCTTCCCTCTTGGAAGACCTTAACAGAAGGCTGCACATACCAGACCCGTTCTGACATCACAAAGAGATACTGCCTTTAGTATTAGCTACAAACTCCTCCCTTATGAAAAAGTTTATTATACTGAGTATTTATGTGAGCAGTGGGATAAATAAGAGGACAAGGAAGTGGTTTATATTTCTGGTCACAATGAATCCCTCTATTCCCAGTGTCACCAGCAAGCTGTCATCTTCAAACACACGGCAGCAATTGTTTACAGCCTAACATGTCCATGCATGTATGTTTACCCAAGACTTAAGCAGATGAAGGAATTTTGCTAAACATCTTACGTAAAACAGGTTTGTGTCTGGTTTGCTTTGGCTTTTTTTTTTCCCCTTTTCCAAGGCTAGAATGTATAGTTTTAGAAGCACGTTGCTGTGGACTGGAAAATGAAAGTCCAACTCGTTAAGCATTCAAAAAACTCAGCACTTCACGAGACAAACTGCAGGAAATTCCTTGTCTTTTGTAAAACATACAGTAACTTTCTGTGAAGATGCAAGACCTGGAAGGTAGGTACAATGTGACAGTAACTGCCAGCAATATAACTGTCAATGGACTGATGTGAGCAGCGTGGAACCAGATGTACTGCTTTCTAGCTTGCAATTTGCAACATGGCAACCCTTTAGAGCCCCTAAGAGGAACTATTAATTTGGGATTCATCAAAACTGGAGTGATTTATTATTTGCCTGAAGGTAAAATATCATGGAAGAGTAGAAAAATCAGGGTTTTATAAAAGAAACAAGCATCTAAAGGCACAATTTCAACTGAGATTAAAAAAATAGGAGTGCAGGGGAAGGAGGGAAAGAGATAAAGATCAACCAACTGGCTTCCTATGTGAAGTAAATCACCATCTTTCTGCTGAGAGCAGCACAGCAACACAAGTGTTATGAACTAACCCAGTACTCATTAGCAACTGTTGCCACTACAGGATACTTGGCCATAGCTGGACATTACCAGCACCTCTCACACTAATGAAAAATGTGATGTGTAAGCAGTTAATAAGCAAGAATGATAGCCAGAAGCCTCAGCTATTGTATGAAAAGTAGCCATCCACGGCAGTTATTTTAGGTACCAAGCATATGTTCCAGGATTTGTTGGATAGATGTCAGTATGTATAACTTAACATGGCCTAGCAGTGGTGTCTTCACTGTGTAGAAGGCCATTTGAGTGCACCAGCAAATTCAAAAACCACTGAAGAGATTACCTGCTTCCTGACACACACACACGTGTTCTTTGAACTGGCACGTGTTCATCTTGAATCTTCCCTTCTTGAGCTGACTTACCTTAAAACTCACCACACGGGCACCAGAGGCAAGAAAATGCAGATGAATTCCAACTTACACTTTACCACTAATTTCAGTTTTTACTATGACAGTGTAATTTCACCTTCCTAAAGATGTCTTGCTTTGCCTATGCAATGATAACAAAAATCTACACAAAACCAAATGAACAGCTAAAGCAAGTAGTTGCTAAACACAGCTAGCAACTCTGTTAGTAAACAAAGCAATCCAACGTTTTTGGCTTCACCAGATTTTGTACTTAACAGAGTAATAAAGTGTTTTATCAAGCTACTTGGACAAGTTAAAAAATGAGGTGTTATTGACTTCTGAATTACCCAAATGGGAAACTTGGCAGATGTTTTCATGACTGACAGCAACATAAACGCATCTTTTGCTTTCAAAAAAAGCAGTGCTGTGTAATTGTCTCCATAGGAAAGATTAGAATATTATGCTGATCCTAAAGGCACATATTGAGGCTAGGGAAAAACAGAAATGAGAATGGGAAAGCCTACTTCTTTATCTGCATCCTGACAATACTATGATGGGTGGGTTTCCCCAACCAGCACTCCTGGCCAAGTGGTATATGGGCGAGGACAGACACCTAAGTGTAAAGCTTGCATATTTACTAGAGAAACCCCAAGTTAATTATCTCCTCGGCTACATCGAGGAAGCACCTTCACAGCTCAAATAATGCTTGTAGCAATGCAGCCACCAAAAAGTTTGGAGGCTCTATACTGTAAGGTACAACTGTTTCCACACTCAACTAACTGAAGAGTAAAATAGTAACATTTGCTTTGTTTAAAATATATAAAGAGGTGCTCTTTTAACAATAATCTTTACTATAAAGCATAGGCAATAATTAATTTATTCACTCGAGTATCTTACAGGGACACAGAGCAGTGCACCCAGCTGGGCCCTAATCCCTGACTCAGGCTTTTAGGGGCTACTCAGCGCCGAGAGTGATTATTAAGTGCAAGAAACGAAGGTAGAGCCACACGGGAACGCGACCGCTGCCGGTAACACACCGCGGCAGCACCTCGACCGAGCGAGGGGCTGGATTTAGGACCAAGCCACTT
>VWZY01000167.1:126203-158031 GCA_013399075.1 Chloroceryle aenea
CAGTGCCGGTTTAAAAGAAATAAAGGATTTTTTATTTCTTAATTATTTTTAAGCTATTTGACTTTTAAAAATAAAAACTATTCTACTTGTGGCCACAGGATGGCAGGAAGAAGGTGCCCGGCCAGCTCCGGGGCGGTGTGGGAAGGAGGTGCCCGGCCGCCCCCTGAGGGGAGAGGGAAGGAGAAGGGGCAGCGGCCGCGTCACTCCTGTGAAGTTTCACGAAAGTACTTGCTAAAGACTGAGAAAAAGGAGCCGCTGCAGCTGACAGCGTTTGGCACGGTCCAGATGTTAATTCAAAGCACTTGACTATGGCACTAAGCAAAACTTGAGTTTTGGAAAGAAAATGAAGCAGGGCCCAGCATACAGCAGCAGGTATTTTGGCAGTCTCGTTGGAGATACGGGTAAGCCCCCCCGTCAAGAATTAACAACGTCTGTATGCAAATGTGCCTGCGGGATTCTGCTGCATTGGGCAATATTCTCATTTATGCTGCACAGCACCCGTGGGCCAAGATCCCAAGCAAAACTTTGTGTATTTCTGATAGGGATGGTCAGCATTTGGAGCAAAATTATTTTCCGGTAAGATCAGACATCATGGATCTTTCTGGTTTCTGAGCATGATGAAAAGAGGCCAGATTGGCTTATGTGGGTCCAAAATAGATTGCTGTCATCTTTTGGGCTCTGCTATATCAGAACTTTTTACAGGGCAGCGTCTTACCAGTGTGCTGAGGCCAGGTTTAGTGGCAATGTTGTGACTGCTGTAAGTCATTGTCAGGTGATGTAGGTGGACACTGTTTCCAAATTAATTATGAGCTTTCACCAGATAGGCCTCTCACATTTGAGCACAGTCATCGGCGTTACATGTTTGTAAGCTCCCACCTGGACTTCCAGCTTCCTTCCAGGGCATTATCTCAGTGTTACGCAAACTACGGTGAGCTGCAAAAAAAAAAAAGCCATTCCTGAATTTGCATTGAACATACCAGCAAAGGGAGTGATGCCATGAAAATTCCATGCATGTGCTTCCTTTGAGCATAGACCGAGATGTTTTCTTTACCCCAAACGATAGTGTATGTCCCTGTGTTGATTTGGGTAAATCCTAATTATATAAAAATAGAATATCTATTGGGAACTCACATCTGATAAAAACCTGCCTCTTGACAGTGACCCTTCAGAAATGCTAAAGAAATCCCCCACTTCTACAGCTTTTCTGTGATGCAGGTGATTAGATGACAGAAAGTTTCTGGAAAGGTACAAGGATCAGCAACTGCCAGGAAACCAAAGTGGTTTGTTTATAAAATACCCAGTGTTTTTTTTAGCCTCAAAACTCACCGTGACATTTGGGACTCAACTTGAACTTGTGAGGAAAACATGCTCACAGTAATACCTGTTCTTTCCAGTCTTCTAGGACATTAGAAAGCTGTTTAACCTGGTTAATTTTTACTGAAATGCAGTAGAGAGTATTTATTTTTATAAATAAACAGGCACAGCTGCAGAGCAGAGGGGATGGTAAATTTTTTTCCTGCTTCTATAATCTGATCCAGAAAAACAGCACCTCTGCGGATAACTAGAAGCACTCACTGAAAATGTTCTCCACTCTCACCCTGCATGTAGTTTGTACTCCTAATGATTGGAAAATTAAATCAGGATTGTGGGGATTCCCCTCTGTTAAGTCCTGCCCGCTGATAGGGCTCATTTCACCAGCGGCCTTTTGATTTTCCATGATCCTCGTTGAGAAAGTCAGAGCTATGATGGGAGATGCAGCCTCCCAAGTGCATAAACTGAGTCACTCCGGCTTGGGAATACCAGGAAAGGGGCCTTGATTTAGTTCTTTGTGGAAACATGAAGATCTTTGAGACTTTGAGCTCCTCTGGGTTTTATCTCTGGGAGATTTCTCAGAGGGTGAGGCTCCTTGCTAGATAGAAAGAGTTCTCACCAGGGCTGAAAGCGGCCGAGCTCTGACTCACCACAACCACATCTGTTGCGTCAGTGGCGAAGTCACAGCAATAGGAGAAGGGTAAATTAGGGCTATTTAGTCCCGATGACATTCCAGGTAAGCATAGCTACTTGTCTAGCAGTATGTAAAGGCTTTTTTTCCAAGCTGCTGTAGGTACAGGAACTCTTCCACATTGCAGTCTGGCTATCAGAAAAAGCCATTTCCTTGACATGGCCGTTTATGTTTTTTTTCAAGCAAGGCAATTTGTCCATTTGCTAGTGTTTGAGGAGACTACAGAGAGAAAAAAGAGCATCTCTTTAGCCAGTGCTCTAAGCCTTTTGGGTTGGTAGCAGAGTGCAGCTGCCTTAAGAAAACAGGCTATTATAAAAGCACAAACATCCCAGCATCACACCTCGCTGTTTCAAAATGCCTGTCTTTCAAACTGATGCTGTCATTTCAGAAGGAAGCCTTTAGTAGAGAAACGAGAAAAATATTAAAAATATGAAAAGTAGAAACGTGTGAAGTCTGGGAAACAAGAAATTCTATCATCACATTCCATTTTAAATGCACTGAATAGAACTGATAGGTAGTTTTTCATTGATTTTAGCTTCTGCACTTATTGTTTAAGGAGCTGATAAGCAGGGAAGATATTTTGCATCATCACACTGGAAAACTCTTAGCTTTGCTGTGGCTTTTGTTATGCTGAGTTTATTTCATAATCCTGTATTTACATCTGAATAGTTGGAATTAACTGAAGTAAATCCCTGCTTTTGATTTAATTTTCAGGTGTATTTTAACGCTACTTCCTTTTGTGATTAAAGATCGTGTTGTGTGTTTCACAGGGACAGGCAAAATCCTTGGGTTTTTATTGTCTGTCATCTTTAAAATTGCCCTAGCTGAACATACCTATTGTAAGCACAGAGTTGATGTGATGGAAATAGTATTACACTGGCAACCAGAATCTCATACTTTTTGCTGAACCACAGCTTTTTACAGAAGGGTATGAAATCCAGAAAGAAAAACCTATAAAAATAACAAAAGTTTAACTAGCAACTATTAAAAAAGATGTGAAAATTCAGGGTACAGAGCTATGAACCTGTTAGTCTGGCTAGCTTAGCTGGTTGTACATTTAAAGGTCAGAAATTACACACCCACTGGAGAATTGTAACGAGTAAAATATAAATAAAAGTATTGAAAAGTAACACAAATCATTGGAAAGCTATTTCCCAGCTCCATCAATAACCTGATGGTCAGTTGTAGCATCACTTCCTTTGAGGAATAATTTTAGTGGCCCTGAAAAATGGTTTTGCAGGAAGAGTTTTTAAATGTTGTGGCCCTAAAAAGGTTTCTTTGTGAATCAGTCTCTTGAAGCACAACAGCAGAACATGGTTATCAGTAATGAAACTGGGCAGGCAGTGGTACAAGTGTGTTGTGTTCCTGACCACGTCTTGAGATTCTGAGTCAGGCTATGAAGGTAAAAACTCTATGGTGGGTAAGACCAAAGCCAGAAGGAAAGGAAAGGAAAGGAAAGGAAAGGAAAGGAAAGGAAAGGAAAGGAAAGGAAAGGAAAGGAAAGGAAAGGAAAGGAAAGGGAAAGGAGCCACCTTGTGTTCCTTCGCTGCCCTTCCCATAGCTACCTTTTCCACCCCTTTCCTAACCCAACATCCACGTGCTTGTCTCACCTCCACCACCTCCACTCTGGAGGACCATGCAGCACATGGCTTGGGATGGGAAAGGCAGCACATTCTCTAGCGACCACAACTGACTCCATGCCCTAACTGGTAACAATGACCTTGTAATGAAGTCATCTCTCTGTTGGCCTTCCCTCTGTGTTCTTGGAAAAAAGATTGACAGAAAGGAGGGACTGAGCAATAATCATGTCATTTGATGAGTAACCAGTTGAAAATAACTGTGATCACCCTGGAGGATCTTCCTTCAAGTCCCACGGCAGCATCACCAGAGCTAACAGACCATTTCCTGGCCTGCACTGGTTCCTTACCATGTGCCTTCATATGGAATATCAGAACATCTCCACTCCTACTAAATTATTTATCTTTGGAGGGAGACAAACTTTCAGTGGTCTTTGATCAGTACTTTTGATCGGGTAGCATCTGAAGAATAATTTATAGTGTGACTTCAGTGAAGACATAATCAGAGATTAATCAAGTGCATTTTGTTGAACTGTAGTCTAATTAATCTGGTTAGCTCTCCGAGGAACAATTACCATGTTATTTTTGTATTGGTTTGATTTCACCTCAGATCTGCAGCGCAAATATCTCAACACTCAGAAGACCAATTTAGAAGAATAGACCAGTTCCCTCCTGAATTCCTGATCTTGTGGCATTGGGCTGTCCTTAAAAAAAACACCCAACCACCAGATATTTTGATTCCAAATTAGATTCTTCTAGAAGGATATGCTTTGGCTAAATGTAGGTGCCTACACCATAATAAATTATAGATATAGTACAAATTCTCTCACTATGATAATGAGGCCATTCGCATTCCAGAGATCATTTGGATCTTTGAAAAGGAAAGAAAAATAACAAGAAAAAAGGCAGAATATGTAGATTTGAGCTGGCTTTTAGCCACTGTTGTCCCTTCCCTATATGTACCCACAGCTATGTAGGCTTTTGTCACAAATAGTTTACATTTCCAAACATATAACATGTTTATCATTTGTGAACGTTACACTTGATTATGCAATTAGAAGTATGTGCAATTATCAAGCCATCTTGAAAATCTCCTTCCAGGAATAATGTAGATGATCTGAAATATGTCATTAATACATTTTGCCCTAAACATACATTCAGATAATACATTAGAAACTGCAAGTGCCTTTTCCTACCCACTAACCCTATCTCCCCAGTATAGACATTTTTGTAAGAAACAAAATGTTACGTAAAGCTGAGAAGATTTGTGTTTTATGTAGAAAAATTCTCATTAATCCTGGGGTTTATCAAAACGGAATAGCTGGTATTAACAAAAAAAAAGCATCCCACTGGACTGCTGGCAGGATCTTTTCTGATAATCTTTCATCTGGCGTGCGAACGCAGCTCTTTGTGTTCATTTTACCCCGAGTGTCTCCAAGGCTGGAATCCAGCTGCACCTGCTGGCTGTTGAAACAGCCGTAGCAGGTAATACTTCAACTTAAAAAGGGGTCAGAGGTGCTGAGGGAATATCTCTGCTGAGGGAGCAGAACAATCCCCGGGGCGAGGCAGCGCAGGACCCTTAGCAGGAGCCGGGCGACAGGTCGTGAGCCGCAGCAGATGCCACGCGTGGCATCTCAGACATCCCCACTGAAGGAGCAACCACCACAGGCTGCTTCCAGGGGAGATAGCTCAAAGATGTGCTTTTGCAAAAGGCAGCACATTTGTCAAGGTTCGATCCAGGAGAAAATTTGATTTCTACTCTCTGAATGCTATTTTTACATTTGGTCTTCTCTTACCTTGCTCTGTTCGGGTGATTTTTTCAGATGTGCCACTAAGCAGCTCCTGCTTCTAGGATGTCACGGTTTAGTGCAGTGCTTGATTTTCCCCAAGCCTCTGCATTCATTCTCTTCTGCTGTTTTCTTATTTTACCCATTCAAACTTCTTGAGCCAGACAGTAATTTTTTCTCTCAGTAAATGTTCACACCAAGTTGAAATTCCTTCCCGAGCAATGGCTCGGCGGTGCAATCATTTCAGCTAATTTTCAACTGGCTTTTCAAATTGCTCCCTAAACTGACTGCTTTAAAGTTGCTTTCTGATGGAAGTTGGCTGAAGTCCTTTGGATGACAGTAGGAAAAAAGGATTTGGACCACAAATGCTTAAAGAGCTCTCCTGTCTTTTGGCTACGTTCGCTCTCACTCAGGGGTCATTCTTTTGTGCTTCTGTTGTACCCAAAAGCTGTAGAGTCCCCTTTATTTTCCCATGTCCATTTAGAACCACTGGTTACACTGTATCTTAGCTTTTTATATATTCAGAAAAAAACCCAAATTATGTATTTATACTTGGGAAAAAGCTGCTCTTTAGTTGGAGTGGTACTTAAAAACTCACTTTCTACCATCACAATTTCCAAGAGTAATGAACTGCACAGAAATGAAAAAGAAAATCAATCTATAAGGTCCTAAAATGTCCAAAACTTAGTAGGACTCAACAGATTTTCATTTACGACACGTTAATCATGTTGTACAAGATGCTAAATTTACTGAGAGATGTTTTGGAACTTGGTTTCAGTGCCGCCCGGTGTCAGATGTTAACGAAGCCCAAGGGCTGCTGAAGTCACCAGGCCAATTTAGTTTTAGTGCTCTCCCTCTTTTAGCACTGTCCCTCACCAGGCTTCCCTTCCTGGGCTTACTGACAGCCCGAGTACTGCGATGCCTTGATGATCTCCTCCCCCACAGGCCTCTCAGAATTTGAAACACCATTTAACGAGTGCTTTTTCCTAGTTAAAGAGCTCGAGTTATTTTTCTTTTCCTTTTGTTTTTTTTGGAAGCTACCGTGTGATTATTTATAAGATAATGCACAATATTCTGATTCTTCTAAAGGAGAGGCTGCAAAACAGATCTCCAGATGGTGCAAATTAAAGGTAGTTCCTCTGGCTTCAGTGGCTGTTTGCTGATTCACATCAGCTGAACATCTGCTCCTGCGATTAGAAAATAAACTTAGGGCTCCCACATGACTGCAAACGCTAAGCAGGAGGCAGTCCTCTCAAAATTTACCAGCAAAGCTCTCTCTGAGATCAGCTTACTTCTCAGCTCAGTTATTCTGGTTTAATATAACTTTTTATTTCAGAAGACCTTTGATTTTTTGGGATCAAAAATCAGATTAGATCAGACTTTTTGCAGAAAAAATATAGATCATGAAATGGCCATTGCCAAAAACATGGGTTTGGGTTTTTTTTGGTTCTGGAGTTGCAGTTGATGGCAAAATCCATCAGCTGCAAACAGCCCAAGAACAAGAACTGATCGCAAATCAGCCGATCGTGGAGCGGCACTTCCCTGCTTTTGTCCCACTGCTCTGCCTTTCAAACAGAACTGCTTCCTAAGAAAGGCAAGGGGAGAAAAAATCATTTGAGAAAAAAAAATGAAGAAATGGGTAGTAAAATGAGGCACTTTAATGTTCCCTGAAATCCTGGGCTTGGACAAGACCATCTCCAGAGGTCCTTTCCAATCCCCACCATTCTGGGATTCAGGGAGTTATCTCCATGCTAAAAAATATCCCTTTTTAAGAACCCCCTAGAACAAATCATTCTGAGGTAGCACTGCTGATGTTAAGACAGTAACAGGAAACTTCACTGTCCCAGATGCTTGTTTTGGGTGAGTTCCATCATGTTTCTAGAAGGAAAGGCAAAACTACCTGCTGGTAACTGGGAACTCCAGTCCTCTGGATTCTGTTCCACTTGACCATCAGCAGGAGGGGAATTCAACTGCCCTCACATCCTTAGCTCCTCAGGTTGGCAGGATGATCCTCAGAGCTGTATTTTAACAATTAATATATACACAATTTGCTTAGCTCATTAAACAAAGCACTTGGTTATACACATTTCACATCGTACACAGGAGCACTAACAGGATCACAAAGCTAGAGTCATTGAAAGCATCTAAAATTCAAGCTAATCTCATTTCTGGCTGTTAACACAGCACTGCCAGTGAGCAGAATTTGGTGTTTAAAATGGCAGCAAAGCCACGATGCATCTTTTGTGCAAGAAAAATGTAAATGTCCAGATGCAGATCACTATTGTCAACGTCTGATTTTGCAAGGAAACCAGAATACATAACTGAGTAAGGGATTTCGAAAGGCTGAAGGCTGGATGTTGAGCAGAGATGTGAAAATACCCTAAGTAGGCACATCTCTTTGTTACGCTGTAATGAAGAAAATGAGTACTTCTGAGCAGCAGCACTAACGAGGCCCATTCTCATCAGGATTCCTGGCTGAGCTCTCCTTGATTTTCTGGTGTCTGATAACGGGCAATGTTTCTGTTTCAGCTTTTCTTTTGAGGGGGAATAACGGCCACAAAATTTTCCTGAAATCTATAGCAGTTTAGTAGCTATATAGAACTCTGCCTCTGTCAGATCACCTAGATCAAGCCTTTCTTTGAATGTTCATTAGTGCTTTTTAGATTAAAATCTCCTTTCTGTTATGAACTGGTGTTCAGGGCTCTTAGAAATCACTACCGACTTAGATGTGAAAAAAAAGAAAAATGAATGTTAATGGCAGTTCCAGTTTAGGGATTAATTATAATCTAATAAACTACAGAGTAACTTCTGTCCTTTGTCTGAGCCTGTGAGACACAGATGATGGGATTTCGTGGTGTTCCTGCAGGACAGCAATGCTGCTGGCTGGGGCAGGGTGGAACTGGAGCTGAGGAGGGAAGCTGAACTGGGAGCCTGGCCACGCTGGATGCTGTAATGACCCACAGAGTATTTTTTGCAGTAGAATACATTTGAGTAGGCAATGAATTAACACTCACCTGCAGCCTAGGAAACAGATCCACTCTTGAAACAGAGCTGATAGTGTCCATCTTGCTCTAACAGTGAAAATTGCTTTTTGGTGAAAACAAAAAGCAAAAGAGGTGCAAGGGAAAGGGAGAACTCTCCCTGTGGCCAGCTAGGAAGAGAAGCAAGGGGGTGCCCAAACCAGCTGCCTCCCCTGGGCTCTTCTCTAGAGCACCTTTCCCATACGAAGAGCAAGTTTTCATTTGGATCCATTCAATCCAGTATCAGTTGTTCCTGTTTGTGATGCTGTTCATGCTGATGGGAACACGCTTGAGTCACGAGCGTGTGTTGCACGCTAACGGGTTGTTAAACTTTGGACATCTTTATTACTGGGTTGTGCTTATTGAATGTTGAAATGACTGATGTCTACTTGTTATTATCCCCTTTTTTTTCAGGCTACAACCAAGAGGGAGGAAGAGGAAGGAAAAAAATGGGTGAATTCTGTGCTGGTGGCACTGCTTCCTTTGAGAACCCACCACAGCAGCTGTCCAGGTCTTGTAGGTGCACGGCCATGAGTGTGAGGGCACGAGGAGTCTGCAGCTGGGGGGTAAGTGTGGCTGCTGTCAGAGGGGGCAGCAGGTCAGGATTAGTGTATTGCAGAATTCATCTTGAAGTTGTAACATGAAATAATATCACAGACCACTGACTTAACAGTTGAACATGTCACTGAGTTTTTTCCAGAGTTATGTTTCCTTCTCATTAACTTTGAAAAATGTTTCAAGTAAATGTCAGGTTTGTTGTTTTGTTAACCACAGCTCATTATTCATCTTCAGCTGCCCGTGATGTGAAAATCACTATTCCTTCTACAGAGAGGACTGCAGGAGGGATCCCCTTGAGATATAAACACAGTTTTAAATCCTCTCAGCATTTACATGCTGTAAATAAATCAGAACCCTGTGAAGGAAACCTGAAAACCGTAATGCATTATTTGTTGTAGATTTGAACTGCATTCCTAACTTACTTAATGGGGTTTTAATTACAGATAATGAGGCTGGTAATACAAAGAAGAAGGAAAATCATGCCGAGGGAGGTCCTGTGGTCCTGATGTAAGTATTTACTTTTTAAGTGACTCAAACCAGCTAAATACAGCAGTATTAGTGTGAGTGCATTTCTTTGTTCGGACACACTTCTCTGAAGAAAGAGCAGTTTGGACATCCCTCGCCGTTACGAACTTCCTGCTCCACAAACTGCTGTCCTTTTGAAATACCCATCTTAACGTGGAATGAAAACAGATGTGGGGGTTACCTCAAGTGCAGAAATCCTCATTTAACAGATCATTACTATCAGGTTTGGAAATACTTCAAATCTGAAAGTAGGTTGCGTCGGCGCTGTGATTAGTTTTTGGGATGTACAGGATGTCTCGCTGTGCCCTTTAAACCCGTCAGGAGAGAGTTCTCAAGCTCGTGTTGTCACCGGCTGAATTTTGAAGCGGATAGTTTCGGTTTTATTGCCCGCAGTGTGTCTTACCCGCCACAAGAGGTCTCAGGGCGGAAATACCGAATTGTTTTTATAGGATTACTCAATTGAGGTAAAGATTTTCTAGCATTTGGTTTGGGTTTTCCTTAATACTTAACAGGGGCTTTTTATCAGCACACGAGAAAGACAAACATATACAAATATACCCATTAGCGTAGGCAATAAATTACTATTTGAAATGGTTCATGAACCAAATGACTCATTGGAAAATCTTAATCTTCAAAAAGGAAAAGCTCAGCTTAGCAAGCAGGTGGTAGCCATGAAATGTGAACGCTGCCTCTGTGAGTTACATGCAAGAACTATTTTAAGCTACTATATTTCATTTCCTTGGCATGTTAGCAAAATGTTACATGCCTTTAAGGAGTTTTGTTCAGCATTGTTTGGAGTCAGTTATTTGCATAACACTTTCTCTAAGGTTACATTATCTCTGGGGCCTAACCTTACTAAAATCTGTGAAATGGTTGCTTTTAGTATGTTCAGAGAGAATACATGTGAGGTTACGTACGTGAGCACAAGTAGGAATATTTTCCTACATTCAGTGGTTATTTTAAAATAAGAGGGCTTCATAACACACAAGAGGAGAAGCAAAACCCTCTCAAGAGCTGGTGGCTGCTGGAACAGGACATTTTTTGCTCTGTTGCTTTGTGTACCTACATGCACTTTGTACTGTGGTTGCCCTGAGAACTTTTCTCACCTGGTTTACTTTTCTCTATCCTTTCCCATTGTATTTCTTTAGCTTATCTCCACTCCTGCTTAACTCCTTATATACTTTTTCTGTAGCATACTATTTCTTCTTTTGTTCTACCGTCTTAGATAAACCAGAGTAATTCAAGCTGGATTTGTATGCACACGCTGGAGTAGAATCAGTAGTAACCACTGAGTAGATAAGCATTCACCTTGTGAACAGGGATACACATTTTAGGTACATTGTGCCTTACATTCTAAACCCTCAGCAAAGGAGCCAGTACGTGAAATGCTGGCACCCTGCAGTGGAGGCCTGGGCAGAGGCCCAGATGAGGAAGAGACTGACGTTCATTTATCATTGATCATATAGTAATTAAGCTGTTCAGAGAGTGCCTTTATATTCTGGTTTCCATCCAAATGATAGGATGTGTTGGTTGGATAACGTGTGATGGTTTTAAACTCAGATAGAACTCTTGAGAATTATGAATCAGTTAAGGTGGAGAGACAAGGATTCTTTAGTGGGTCATGGGCTTTAGATAAAGTAACTGCAAACTATTGATTAAGGCAGAGTTACCCTTTAACAGCCAAGGACAGTTGTAAGGAGATTGGCCTTTGGATCAATGAAATTGTTGATGCAGTTCCCAGCTGTATTTGCTAAAAAGGAAGAATACACACAGCTCTGTTTTCAGAGCTAAATGGTCTATTTAAACTCACAAAATTACTTATTTTAGCAGATATTCCACGAGATTTGGGCCACTCAGAGCAGTAACATAAGGTCGAGAAACTCTTCTCAACAATCAGGCTGTATATGAACTGCAGAACACAGAGATGATCTTTGCACCAGAGAAAGCACATTGTAAGGCTAGATGAGACAGATGAATAAATATGGAGAGAACCAGGAAATAATGAAAGAAAACTCATCAAAAGATACAGGCCGAGGCCTCGTCATAAAATTCTAACAGGTGTTGTCAAGACCTTTGCATACATCGTGGGAAGGGAGTGCTTTAGAGGAAGGATCTGAAAGCCACCAATGAAATGGTTTTGGAAATGTGTTTATATTTTATTTATTTGTATTTGCAAATTGTACCCGCAGAATGGGGGGTGTTTTGCAAGTGGAGCCTCCACCCTCAAGAGTTTACATCCTAAATTACAGACTTGTATAATCTAGCCTACGTGACCAGAATCCTTCTGCCTGTGCTGAACAGGAATACTCCAGATAATTAGGAGTGCAACTAGTCTAATTGTAACAGCACAGAACTGGGCATGGGTCATTTACTTTGGGAAGAAGGTTAATATGCATCCAGCACTTCAAAGTATTGTCTTCCTTTGAGTAGACTTAGAACTTGTTTGCTGTATGGAAGTCTTTCCTTTGATTATTTCAGTTAACTTGTCAGAAGTGAGGAGGAGATAGCAACAGAGGCATTCTGAGTAACTCGCCCAGCTCTGCAACACCCGACACTGAAAAAGCCTTGTCCCTTTACATCCCTTACACACTCCACAGCCCTTTGATTCCGTGGAGCACTCGATTATCGGCAGAGTTGTCTCCCAGGCAAAGAGGGAGGCAGTGTCACTATCCCAATTGGCAGTGGTTTCTTCTGCTGCCCTGTGAATTCCCTTACAAGAGCATTTCATCAATCCAATGAGCAACACGTTGGCTGCTTCCGAGTTCAGGAAGATTTTATACCACAGGAAACTGGTCAATGAATGGTTGAAGGGACAGTTCCCTGTACTCTGGATTTGCCAGCTTCCAAACACATCCCAGTGGAGGGATCCTTGAGGACAGAGCAAGCCTCATGTTCCCCAGATCCTGCCCCTTTGCATTTCACCATCTCAGCTACATATACAAGTCTGCCAGTGCCCATCAGTTCAAAAATACAAGAACCACCACAGCTGAGGAAACCGAATGAGAAAAGGTCCACAATCCAACAACGGCTGAGGGGGTCCCAAACTCTTTAGGGCCTTTCATCCCATGCACACTTCTCAACTCACAGACTTCAGTTCCACTGCCAAGGGGAGGCAGCACTTTTCAGATTCTGATTTCTCACCTTCGCCAAGCACCCTGAACCCTTCAAAAGTGCCCAAAGTGTTTTTACTGAGTAACCTATATAAATTCTAAACTAAAGCAAAACTTGTCCGGGAATAAATTCTGCTGAGGGTACCGTGGACTCTATTTTTAGCAGAAGCAGAATTCCACTTTGTTGTGCTCTGAAACAGAAAGACGATTCTGCTGGTTCCATTGTTCAGCCCAGCAGTCACAAGATCTACATTTACAGCAGCATGAAGCTGTAAAACGCCTTTGTAACTTCCTTGCTATTGATTTCAGCTCCTAACCCGTGACGGGATCGGATATCAAACAATTTCACCCAAGGACCAGACAGTGCCCTGGGCCAGGGCAGGAGGTGCAGATGCGCCAGCATCCACCCTTCAGTCTTAAAGGGAGAGAAAAAGAACTAGCTCCAGGAGCAGAGGAACTAATTAAGTCCAGGCTCTCTGGATTTATGTCCTCTTGTGGGCTATTTTGCTGCTAAAATGGACCATCTATCTCCTTGGGGATCAGTCTTTTGTGCCTTATCAGCCTTGCCTTTGCTGGGGGCACCGGGGTGGTCACTTTTCTCTATCTCCCTGATTTTTTAATTAAACTTTCAGGCATATAATTCCTTTGAGAACCTGCAGCTCTATCCAACTTGATTGATATTTGTTTTCAAGCTTAAAAATATTATTCAAAAAGGGTGGTGGTCTCCACAGGCAGATAAAATGGGCATGGCTTCATTTCTTTAGGAAAGCAAGCTCTTGGAAAAAAATCAATTTTTAAATACTTGATATTCTGTAAAGTTTATTTCTTTGCTTTGAAGCATAATGTAAAAGATTTTCTTCAGATCAATGTGAGTATCATTTAATCTGATTTGATAACCTGGAGAAGGGACTGTGTGCCTGAAATCTCATTCTCTTTTTTAGCTATATGAGCTTGTCTATTATATGCCTTGATTTCTCCCTTCAGAACTTGCTGCTTCTCTAATTAGAAACCCTGGTGCACCCTCATTAACTCTCACAAGGATTATTTCTCCCTGAGGAAGTCCTGAGGCCAGTGAACTAGATTCAGATTTATAAGAGACCATGATGAGATTTAACCAGTGGGAGAATCCAATACACACACTCAAACATTTATGAATGTTTTGATCTGAAATGCTGTCAATTTTAACACCGCATCGCTGCGCTTTGAAAAACAAAGTTCCCTTTGTTGCAGACTGTTACAATTATTGGGGGGGGACACAGAAGATGGTATTTTTTATTGAGGCTAAATCACCAGACCAGGCAATGAGAAGAGTAAATCCTTGCTCCCCTTTTAGAGATGTAGTCTGAGCCTGACTCAGGATTTAGCCCCTGGTCATTACAGTCAGTATTAGTAACAGCTCCTCTTGAGAAGCCTTCCTCTGTTTACAGTTTCAGCAAATTCACCTGATGATTTTTTCATCTCTGAATAATATATGCATGAGACAACAGGCTACGTCTGGGTGCTTTTCTTGCTGCTTCACCCTTCTAAAACTTGAAAATCCTGCCTGTTTATTAGTAAGAACCAAATAAAAATCTCTCGGGTGACTTACTCAGCATCATCCTTTTGTCGCAGGACAGAGGGTCACCGTCCGATCCTTGCCACAACTTTTTCAGAGCACAGAATTTGAAGTTCATTTTGCCAAGGTGCTGTTGGGACTCAGAGTGATTAAACAACTTGCCTGTGCTCAAAGATTGTGCTAGATGTAGGGAGAAATAAAAATCCCTCTCTCTAAGCAAGCATCCTAAGCACTGGAGCATCCTACCTCTGCAGACCTTGCTTGTGAGGCAGAAATAACTGGGCTGGATTTGCTGGGACTGTATAACCCATAATTAGATGGTCTCTTTTCTCTTGCCTTTAAAAGAGCAGGCTCTATTTTCAGCTTTAGTGTTTAAACTCTTTCACAGTTGATACAGTTCAATTAGTCTTCTAGTTCTCAGTCCCTTGTCGCATTAATGGCATTCAGAACCCTAACTCACTCCTTCACCAATCAGGAAATTGAACAGAAATTTCATGTGGGTTTTTTTTCTCCAATCTGCAGTAACAGGATTAGCAATTTTGAGACACTTATATAAAATTTAATCACACCTACATTTATCACTAACAAAAATTTCGTGTGGTTTCAATACAGGAGGAACAAGATCCATCAAGATCTACCAAGAAAACGACCGACCGAGGAGCCGGTCCCCCCCATTCCTCCCCACTTTATCCCCCACCCCAAGAGCAAGGGGGATCAGCTCTTGGCTGAACAGATCCCGTGCTGGCTTCCACCACTCTGCTCTCAGCTAAGGCCAGCAATCCAGCAGCGCAGAAACAACAAAAGTGCTACACAGAAACCTGCAACGAAGGGACATGGGACTGACCCCTCAGACAGCACCAGCTCTCTGCTCTGACTGTGTCTGGGTGAGGAGCAGATCCCAGCCACCAGTCTGTTTGTTGTCAGCAGGTCCAGAATGCAGTAGTATCCAACAAGTACTTCAGATTCATACTTTCTCTTCTACATAACTAAGAGGTTCAGCTCTAAACCAATTACATTTTCACATGAGAAACACACCCACGGAGCATTTATTACGAAACAACATTTCCTCTGTCGCTCATCTTGCTGAAGGAACAGCCTGGCTATTTTACACCCTGACAAAGTGCCTGGGTTTAAGCATTTTAAGCACTGCTCACCTATTTTGGTTCAGCTTGCTAAAATTCAGAAGCTCAGCTCCTTCTTTATCATCATTCAGCAGACACACTGCTGAGCTGAACAACCCCGGGCGTGCTATCAGTAGTAAAATGCTGCAGAGTAGTATCTGCAGGTGTAGCAGGGTAACGTTGTCGAGGTCCTTTATAAATACTTGCAAGAGTTCTCCTGAATCCAGCATGGTCAGATTCAGTCCAAGAAAACACGTTGCTGTTCACCGGAATCGGATGGTAGACATCCTCAGAGCGTTTCGATTTCTTTAAAGATTGTAGAAGTCTCCTTTGATCTGCTGCACTGTTTTGCAAAGGCAGTTAGTCTTTGGAGAGCTTCCGACAAGCCTTCTCCTGTGACAGCACAGCAGGGCTGTACGTACCAGTTCCTGTCGCTGCAGTACTTCTTCATGTGGAACCTCCTGGTTATTTCCTCAGCGTTCAGAGCTCCCGGCAAATCCTGCTTGTTCGCCAGCACGACGACGGGGACATTTTTTAGAAATTCACTCTTTAAAATGAGTGCAAATTCTTTCTTTGATTCTTCCAGACGTCGCTTGTCGGAGCTGTCCACCACATAGAGCACTCCGTCTGCGTTTTCCAGGAAATTGCACCAAACCTGCCGCATTTTCTGCTGTCCTCCAACATCCCAAAATGTCATGGTAAAATCTTTCTCAGTTTCAATCATATCCACATTAAAGCCAACAGTTGGGCTCGTTAGAAAAACTTCATTATACTTGAACTTGTACAGCAGCGTCGATTTTCCGGCAAAATCGAGCCCTAACATCAGTATATTGGGTTGCTTGGCTTTGGAGTGCTTGGTGTTCTGGAGACCCATCGGTGCCCTGGTGTTCTCTATAAGCCTGGAGTTCCCTGTCTTCCGTGGAGCCAGGTTTTGTCCGTAGGATGCCCGTCTTCCTTCGTCAGATCAAGCACAAAGAAGCCAGAGGACAGGGAAGCAGCAGCTTCATGCTCTGAACAGTCAGCAAATGCTCTGTACAAATACACGCTGGCTTTTATCACTGTGATAACATGCAAACAGCATGAAGGTGTACAGCTCGGTGCCAAGCCTGTGGGTGGAACAATCCCCATGAGTAACATACCAATTGGTCACAGGCACAAAGGTTACAGTCTCCGAACGTGTCTGAACAGTGAGCCACACTTACAGGATCATTTAAAAACTCTTTACACTGTGAATCGTGCGTGGCAAACTGGCAGCAGCCTGGTTATTCTCCCTCATCCCGCGGCCCAGGGAGCCGCTAGCGTCCTGCCCCGTTCAGCATGTGCCCAGCTGAACCCCTCTGGCCACATCCGGATCTGTTTGGGAAAGAAGCACAACAAAAGCACAGCCAGCGAGGAGGGGAAATCCCAGATTGTCCATTTGTATCAATCCACAAAATACCCGACTTATTGGTGCCTCTCATCTCCCAGCAACAAACAAATCTCAAGCGGCTTCTAACTTGAGTCTACACAGACTCTGTCAAACCTTGAGAGAGCTCCACGTAAACTCGTGCTCTGCTCTAAGCAGCTGCTTTGGATTCCTGCAGCGGTTCCTCCTGCCCGCTCACACATGGAGCTGGCTGCTTTGAGTTGTAAACTCAGTGAGTTGTGCTTGTACGAACCAGTGTAACTGCACTTGGTGTGGTGCAGACTCAACGTAGACCTTACGATCTGGTCATCGCTGAGATTCGGCCACCTGAACTCAGAAATTCCTGTGGGCTTCTTGATGCTGTTGCTGTCCCCTGATTTCTGGTGAAGATTTCCTTCAGGAACAAGAAGCGGGGAATCGACTTGAGTCTGGATCAAAAGATCCTTTTATTTATTTATTTAGTCAGCATTCAGAATAGTAGAATAAAAAAAGAGGAGATAGAAAGTTCACTCTGATGTTATTCAAGTCATCCTGAGTGTCAGTGTTTCGGACAGGTAGCAGACCAACTCCAGGCTGGCCCAGTGCTTACCCAGTACCGCAATACTCACTTGCCCTTATACCCAAATGCACAAGGATTAGTTATTACCATTTGCCTTTGCTTCAGAAAGCACATCATCAGTGAAAAGCTGTAAAGGTCTCCTGGCCAAGGAGCTGCTGACTGATAGAGAGGGTAATCATTGTGAGAATTACACCACTGGCTGCTCAGGTATTACACACGTTGCGTAAAACAACCCTCGCTCTTGACAGACAGGTTATAATCTGGTTTCTCTTGAAGCTCAAAGGGTTATAGCAGAACTACTTGGGGGCAACAAGAGATGACAGCAACATACTCACTGCTGTGCCTTTTTCATGGTTACCAATGCAGATAGCTCATCTGTTGGGTATTTCTCCAGGAGCTGGTCATGATGTGTTCATAGAATCACAGAATGGTGGGGGGTGGAAGGGATCTCTGGAGATCATTTGGTCCAACCCCCCTGCCAGAGCAGGGGCACCCAGGGCAGCCCACACAGGAACAGATTCCGGGGGGGGGCTGGAAAGGCTCCAGAGCAGGAGACTCCACAGCCTCTCTGGGCAGCCTGGGCCAGGCTCTGTCCCTCTCCCAGGGAAGTTTTTCCTCCTGTTGAGGTGGAACTTCCCCTGTTTCCCCTTGTGCCCATCACCTCTCATCCCATCCCAGGGCACCACTGAACAGAGCCTGGCCCCTTCTCCTTGCCCCCCACCCTGCAGAGATTTGTGAACATTGCTCAGCTCCCCTCTCAGGCTTCTCTTCTCCAGGCTGAACAGCCCCAGGGCTCTCGGCCTCAGCAGAGATGTTCCAGTCCCTAATTCCCGAATAAACCAGGGAAGAACACGTTTGGGTTTCTTTATAAATAATGTATATGAATGAATCGCTAGATGGGGAGACAAGAAACTATGCAAAACATGTTGTTAACACAGGCAAATGAATCGTAATTCCCTGCAGCGTCGCCTGCCACTACCTCAAAACGTGGTTATTGTGACCACAGGTACAACCTCCCTTCCATGCCAGCCATGGCAGCGGATGGAAGCTCTGTGTGTTTGATACAACTGTATTTGATATTTATGTTCTAAACGGATCTTTTACTACATCACACTTGTCACTTTAAAGAAGTGATTAAGCAACGTCTGGCTTTTCACCAGGTGATTAAATGGATTTCCAGCTGTCTTCTGGAGACTCCACGGCTTTGCAGATTTGAACTGTAACTGAATCAAACGTGATTTGGTTCAGAGCAGGATTTTGGAATGCAGAGCCACTCCCAGTGACAATTTCCCGCATTCCTTTGGAATTGATGTAGCAGCATGAGATTGAAACAGGGCTGTAGATGGCCACGCGTGACACCGGGCAACACAGCCTTCTCCTTAGGGTTCTACACCTCTGTTTGCACCAAAGATGAGCGTTTGAAAGAATGAGGAATCTACCTTTGCTTTGTCCAAAGGTGTGTTTGCTTTGCCAGGGTGAGGCTATCTCACCGGTGTAGGCTTCACCTATATGTCCAGTTTAAAAACCCCAGAGTAATAACCGGAACAGCTGATTTATTATCAATTAACCCCAACCCAAAGTCTGCACAATAAACCTCTTGTAAATGCTGCTGGGTTTACGTAAACTCTGTGTGTTCCCAGGTTGTCCAAGCAGGATACTCCTCCTCGGCTCTGTGCTTTTGTAACCCTGCAACACGTAACGAACGCAGTAATTTAGGGAGGCCTAGGGGTGAATCTTCACCCCCATCAATTGCTGTAGCTGAGGCAAGCGCGGGTTGAAAACACCCGTCTCTCCCTCCNGGCGGTGCCGCCGCCATTTAACGCGGGTCCCGTGTCCCTGTGTCCGCATCTCCCCGTGTGTGTGTCCCCCCACCCTCGATCCCGGGTGTGCTGAGGCGCCCGGCCCGGGCCAGCGGGGAAGGGGAGGGCTGGGGGAGAGCCCGGCGTGGGACAGCAACGGGCTCTGCTGTCACGCTGCCTTCTGCGAGAAAACCGTTAAACGGAGGTAGGTTTTGCCCCGGTTTCAGCAGGGGGCAGCAGATTGCCTCTTAACGAACGCCTCTCCATCACCTCGTAATGGATCTGGGTGGTGAGAAGATGCCGAGAGCGGAGGAGAATTGGGGTTGTTTGGGCAGTTGGAAGTGAGAGCAAGGCTTTGGTACGGGTCATTTAAAGAGAAATCAAAAGTATTATTCTATTCGGTCACCGTAACCCTGGATCTTACCTCTAGTTCCTCCTGATGCCGAGACACCTGCAGAAAAGAAGCCAGGAACAGTCGTGCATTTCCAGATTATTTCAGCTGAAATAATTTGGAAATATAAAAAGATCTAAAAAGAGCTACCTGCTTTTAAAAGTAGCTTTGAAAACAGAAGGATTTCTTTTTCTGTACATCTAACATTATAAGCATGGCATCTTCTAATTTTTAAACAGGACTATCTGTTGTAACTATTACAAGAGAAGCTGTGGATGCTCCATCCCTGGAAGTGTCCAAGGCCAGGCTGGATGGGGCTCTGAGCAGCCTGCTCCAGTGGGAGGTGTCCCTGCCCATGGCAGGGGGCTTGGAACTGGATGAGCTTTAAGGTCCCTTCCAACCCAAACCATTTGATGATTCCGTTAAACTTTAAGGAATATGAGAATTTTCCACCTTTTTCCTGTCAAGACCATGCCCTCAGTAATTCCGTACCTGTCGCAGAGTGTGAGAGGCCATCAGAGGTTGTGCGGGGTGTTCCTTCTGCGAGAGTTAACAGATGGCATGCCGAGATCTCCGGAATCCCAGTCCCTGCCCTGTGATCTTCTCTAGAGATGGGGTTTGCACAGGAGAGGTTTCCAGGGTGAGGTTTCGGGCCATACCCTGCTCAGCAGCAGCTCGGTCAGTGGGGAGCTCCTGCTCATTCCTGGGACGCGGTCAGCAGTTCAGCAGGGACAGGAATACTGTAGAACAGCAGCTCAAATACCACTTTGTCATTTCTTTTTCAGCAAGCAACATGCTTCAGGAGTTGTGGTGTGGATTGTGAAGGTCACTGACCCACTCCTGCAAATTCCCGCCCGGATCCAGTTAGTGTCATGTATATGAAGACACTGAGATGGATTTTTTTGTTTCTCCTCCTGTTTTCTGTCCTGACAATGTGGTACATCATTTTTTCTCCCAGCACTGTGAGCGAGCACACAAACGTGATGTATTTCTATGAATATGAACCCATTTACAAGCAACGCTACCTCTTCACGCTGCGGGAGCACCGGAAATGCAGCGAGATAAATCCATTTCTGGTCATCTTGGTGACTTCACACCCTAAGGACGTGAAGTCCAGGCAGGCCATCAGGATAACGTGGGCATCTCAGCACTTCTGGTGGGGCCATCGAGTCCTAACCCTGTTCTTACTGGGTGAGGACACTCCCAGAGAGGACAACGCTGCAGCACTGTCGGTGGAAGATGAAAGCATCCTCTATGGTGATATCATTCGCCAGGATTTTATGGACACTTACGACAACCTCACCCTGAAAACCATCATGGCGTTCCGGTGGGTCACCGAGTTCTGCTCCAATGCCAGATTCCTCATGAAGACCGACACCGATGTCTTCATCAACACCACCAACTTGGTAAAACTCCTCCTGAAGCTGAATTCCTCCGAAAATGTTTTTACTGGTTATCCTCTTATAGACAACTTTGCCTACAGAGGCTTTTACAAGAAGAGGTACATCTCCTACGCCGAGTATCCGTTCAGGCTCTACCCCCCATACTGCAGTGGGATGGGTTATATAGTGGATACAAAACTGGCTCTGAGGATTTATGAGCTGATGGGCCACATCAAACCCATTAAGTTTGAGGATGTTTATGTTGGGATCTGTTTAGATATACTTAAGGTGAACATCAGCATTCCAGGAGATAAACAGCAGTTCTTTCTTAATAAAATTGGGTTTGATATCTGTAAGTACAGGCAGCTGATTGCAGTACACGGCCTCACAGCCAGTGAAATCATTGGGTTCTGGCAGGATCTGGCATCAAACACTTCAGTGACCTGCCTTTAATTCTGTTTTAATAGAAAACTTCAACCTGCTCAATGTAAAAATATTTCACACAACCCGAAAACCGAGCTGCAGAGATGACAGCAGCTGCTGCAGGGCTGAGCTGCCAGGGCAGAACTGCTGTGGCAGCGTTTCTCTGGGACAAATATTCTTAAATAAAACCAACTGTTAGGAATTCACAAAGCACTTTTCCACATCTCTACCCTGAGAATGCTGGATGCTTTGGAATACACTGTCCTGGCTTCACTGATGCTTCTCCACAAGGTCTGCTGTAACCACGGGATTTCTGCCTGAAACCTCGGGACCGTATGAAATGTCACCAAGGAATAATGTCCCTGCACAGAACTGGCTTTGGAGATGCTTCCGAAATTCCTGCTGGGAGTTTTTAAATTGTTTTTGCAACTGCATCATCCGTTGCCAATCCTAAGTATCTCCTCTGCCCAGCGTGAAACTAATCATAGAAACATGGAAATGTCTGGGTGGCAAGGGGCCTCTAGAGGTCATCTGGTCCATCCTCTGGAATCGTCTGGTCCATCTGGAATCACACAGGGAAGGTTAAACCAGATGAATTTAGACTGTGATTTTGTTTCTCAAACAGTTGTCTTTCTTCACATTGTAAACCAAAGTAAATGTGTCTCTTAAGGAGGACAAACTACTGTATCTGTAAAGACAGGTATTTGAATCACTTTATTCATATCAGCAAGGCCAGGTTTTCAGTAGTTTACACTTGTAACAGACAACGATACAGAATTTGCAGTCGCATTGACAACGATTCTCGACACACCCACACCACAGGGACGCTACTATGGCTACACATCCTGTACACCGGGAATGACAGAGCACTGCCACCTTCTCTCTGCTACAGCTAAGGTGTGATGACGTATTTACATCTGGCTGCCTTTCAGCTAGTCTCTTAGAGACAAATTAGGAGAGTTGCAGAAACCTCTAGTACCACGTTTGAGGTTTCACGGGGTTTTTTGTTGCGTGGTGGTGATGGTCAGTATTGAATTTTGTCGTCATGTTTTCGATGACTTGTTACTTTTTTGGATAGAAACCTGAGGTCTTGGGGAGAATATTCTCTAAAGAAGCATTTCAGATGTCAGTATTCCTAAGGAGGTCAAAGGCTTTCAAAAATAGATTATTTTGTTAAACTACATCGCTAAAGATTCAGTATTGCCCAACAGTGGGGAGGATGCTGTTGTATTTCTGGAAACAGAGGTCAAACTACAGCTGATCCTGCAGGTTTAGGGTCTGTTCCTTGATTCTTGTACTGTGGTCAGATGCCCAGAGCTGTGAGAAATGTCTGATGTGTTCTTTGAGTGTTTATATGGCTTAAAAAAACCCTTTTTTTCTGTAAGCCTGCCAAGATAAATATTTCAAAATAAATTATTTGTCACAACAACGCCGATGCTACAGCACGGTTTGTATTGCTTTGTCAAAAAAATAGATGGAATTACTTAAGACTCTGCAGCCTCCAGAAGCAAGACAAGATAAAGCAGAGAGAGCTCCTGCTGCCAGAGCCAGAAACACCGACGATGGAGAAGAAAAACACAACCATCACCACAACAAACCAGCTACTTCTTGTGTTCGTACCCCAGACCGGCGCCGCCGAGCATCGACCTTTGTACGCCGTGATCCCTTGGTACCACCCAGAACTGTCATCCAAGGCTGCATCCCTTCTGCAAGAACTGTACCCTGGGAAATAGTCCTGCTCCTGCTTTGGTTTTATTTTCTTTTAAAAACCTCCCTTCAAATCTGAGTTGTATTTGAGTCTGACGTTATTATTGCTTAAAAGACTAAAAATTCCTAAGTAAGCCGATGTTTCTGCTCAGAGCAAATGGCAAGGACAAGTTTTTTACCTCCATGCAGGATGGGAAAAAAAGCTTAAGCCTGGGAATTAAGATTTTATTGCACCTGCCTACAACACTGTACTAAAAACCAGGCTGATTTTCCCCAATCCTACGACTGTTTTTCTCTTCTAAACAAGTAGTTCAGAAAGCCAAAATAAATCAGAATTCCAAGCACTGGTGCTTTTGATAGGAAAATTGTGGAGCTTTCTGCCCGGAAAAGCCTAATAATGATCCACGGGTCAAAGCTGTTGGGAAACTGCTGCTGGGTGGAACACAAAAGGAGTTTACAGCCTAAAATTTCCAGCCTGTGCTGCCTCATTTCAGAAGCATGAAATGTTTTGTGCGCATTCTAGAACAAAAGAGTTCAAAGTGAACCCTGAAATGGTACCTGCTGCAGATTCTGGGGTGCAATTCTCCATGATCAGTCCAGTGTTAGCAGGACGTGGACGGTTTGGGATATTCTCCCACGTTTTGTCCTAGGTTTTCTAGTTACTACTAAAGCTTCTCAGTGCAAGTTCATCACAAGTAACTCACGACTGCCAGGATGACCAAGAAATAATGTCATTTCCTCATTTTTCTTTCCAATTTTAACTAGAAACTGATGGAAGGGTAACCAAATGTGACACTGAACTCCTGATACGTCTTTCTCCGTTATATGGGCTGTGCTGAAGATGTCCAGGAGGCAGAGCTTTGCTCCCTGCAGCCTCTGAGCAGCCTCATTTGGTCATGTATTGAGTACTTTGCACTTTGCTGAGGACAGGGGTGGACGGGGAAGAAGAGGTCTGCAGCTTTCTGCAGTCACCATTAATGAAGCTTGCCAGGTATTAAGCTGTAAACCACATCCAAGTGCAAATACTTCATGGAGGGAGGGGAGAAATCAGAGTTCCAATACTGAAGCAGAGCAGATGGTTGGGTTTGGTGGTGGGGTTTTTCTGAGTCCGTGTTGTAAAGAAACCTAAAAGTGTAAAAGAAGCCTACAACTGGAAAAGCAAACCAAACCCACCCCCCTTCTATTTAGAGACTGGGTTTCTAATAATCCCAAAGCCCCTTTCTTTCACAGGACTAAAAGCCTGGTCTCTGACGGTGTCACATCTCTCCTGGCTGGGATGGGGCTCAGCCCCACGTCCGAGCTGCTCCTCTGGTTAATAAAGCTCTGACCTGCCCAGTTCATTTTCACAGCCATCACTTCTCTGGGCCTGTTTCCAAGTACACCCTGTAGCAGCAGGTTCACAGCTGCTCGCTGCAACGCTCGCACCGTACGGGGGTTAAAGGTGATTTTTCCAGCCCCTGCTCCTGGAACCTGGCAGTGTAAGTTATGTGATCGTTGGTTTGCATGTTAAAGGCAGATGGGTTTGAATGTTAGACCTGAGTATTCATTTAGTTCACTCGGTGGGATACAGGCTGAAGGAGATTTCTGAGCACTGGAGAAACACCGCTGTGTCTCAACTGCAGGCTTCAAGGACTACAGCCTTCAAGGACTACAGGCTTGGCCACTTACAGGCAGAAAAAAATGCTTTATTTCCCTATTGCTCAACTCACTGGAGTTTTTCCTTCAGCCCGAGCAGAGCAGAGGGGATGAGCTGCTCCTAGCAGTGGACGCAGGGATTGCTCACGGCCTGAGCTGCTATCGATGGTTTCTGACAGGCTGCACGTCCTGCTGAACGGAGCATCTCGTGGAACTAGGCATGACTGACACCTAGAACTTAAAGGTACCAAAGAGAAAACCCCCTGTAAACCAGCTGCTCACCCAAGCCTGATGTAGGCAGCACCACTGAAATAAAAGTGATTTAAACTTCAGCTCAGTAGTACCTTGTGAAAGCTGTGTAACACTGTAGTAACACCGGTGCTGGATGTCACAACAAAACCAGTGGCATTTCAAACATTACATATGAAAGAAAAGAGCATCTCTCACTCTTCTCTGGGCTCTCCTCGCCCTGCGGCCGAACGTTTGCATCCCACAACCCAGCGTGTGAAGCTGTTGGGGACATCGGTTGAGGGGGGTGACACTGCTGGCCGGGGACACAGGGCAGGACCATGGGGTGACAAACCCTCTGACATTGTTTCAGCAGCCAAGTAGCTGAGTTTCGTGGCAGCATCCTGGGGATGCCCGTGCTCTGCCCACGCTGCTTCAAGCCCTGCTGGGAAATCCAGCCAGAGAGAAGGGATGTCACCAACCTCACAGCAAACTGCTGCCCAGGGGACAACGGGGACTTCGAATCACACACGTTTTAATCCTGGCCTGAGAGAGCAGCTATGAATTTTCAGGCCCATCTCTTGGTTGCCGTGCCAAGGCTGGCCAAGCCACTAGTCGGAGCTGTGATCCCACCTAACCAGGCTGGCCGGCCTCCAGCGGGGACCCCCACAACTCTGCCAGCAGCTACCAACGGTGCAGGCTGGAGCCCTTGGGTTACAGCAGCAAAGGGACTCTCAGGAACCCTGCTAATCTATCATCAGAATGCTGAACGAAATGGTCTTGATAACCAGAATGAAAAGCTAAGTGGTGGCATCTTTCAAGTGTGCTACGTGAGTGAACCTGTGCTTGTAGCATCGCTGGGGAGAGCCCCCAATCTTTCAAATACTGGATCAGCTGACTCCTCACAAGGGGCATTTTTTTATATTGGACTATCTGAAAGATGCTCTTTGGCAGCAAATGAACCTACTGCTTTTCTGCCCCTAGAAACCATCACTACTTGATGAAGAGCTGTCAGTGATGGAGCTACTCTGCCTTAAACAACAACAAATCTCCACAACGACATCCCGCAGGAACTCGGGGGCTCTCAGACGTGTGTGAGCCACTTGAACCAAAATGCCTCACTCTGGTTTTTCAAGGGGAATGCAGCCCCGAGGACAGCACTGCAAGGACCCCTCTCTGCTGCTGGAGCACGTTCTGCCACACTGCTCGAGCTCTCCTGGGGATATTTCTGGCTACAGTGCCTGACAACCCTTTCCAGACGTAGGATATCTTATCAAGGCAGTGGAGGATCAGACCCTAGGTTAAGTAAGGTTAAGGTTAAGTAAGGTTAAGTTAAGGTTAAGTGTTAAGGTTAAGTAAGCACTATGTATGTTAATCTTGTCACCCAACAGCTGTATGTATAATGACAGAATTTGGCACAAATCAACACGACTGGGAAGCCTTAGCTATCTAGAACTGGATTAAAGGCTTCTTGGAAGGTGTCTAGCAGTGGGGAGAGGTAGGCACTTGTTCAGTATGTGGAAGACTGCACAAAGCTGCTCATCCCCACCAGTCCATCTTTAAACCTAGAATGGCTGTAACTGGTTTTTTTAAAAGCAATAAACTCAAAAGTCACCGACCTTACCAGAGATGGTTGGCATGAGTGCCTTTGGCTGGCAAAGAGCTACTAGAAAGGTGTGAGTGTGGCAGAGAAAATGGAAGGTGCTAAAGCAACTACTGTTGCAATTGCAGAGGCTTGAAGGTTGAACCAGGGCTGATTTGGTAACTGCCTGGATGGGCCTGGGAGCAACAGAGTAAACGAGTCCTGGAATAAACACCCAGACCATCCACAGACCAGTTCTGTACCACACTCACTCTGTGCTTCTGAAACCCCATGAGTGTGGCTTGCTCCTGGACTCAGCCCCCCTCCCACTGCTTCCTCACGGCTGCGCNNNNCGTGCGCCGGGAGTCTGCGACCACCTCCACCTCCTCCTGTCTATCTGCAGTGCCCGAGGGAGCAGCCAGCAAGCTGTGCTCAGGAGAAGGTCGGGTGCCCCTCAGCCACGCTCGCTAACCTGAAGCACACGAGCTGCAGGAGCCTTAGTGGCAGCCACGAGCTTCTCCCTCAAGTGGCATTAGTTTATAAAGGCTTTTTTTGGAGCTAAACTATTGTTCAAATTCCAGCTGCTCTGGTGCCTGCGAAGGATGAGCAGTGATGTCCCGGCTCTACAAACATCCCTCTGCTTTAGGGCTCTCTACGCTGCTGGGTCTAATGCTTCTGTTCCCAGGGCAGCAGTCTGGACCAACACCAGGCAGCATCCTCCGAGGACAAGCCAGTCCCACGGAAACATCATCTGTGAAGGGGAAAGGAAAGGCAAAGGCTCCACGCTCTGCCTGGAGCACAGTTCCAGTAGTGCTGCTGTAGCACTGCTGAGGACATGATTAAGCACTCCCATGAAAATATCACTCAAGGTTTTCATTTCACAGCGTTCTGACCTCAAACACCTTTTCAGAATAAAAGAACTGAAGCACTCTGCAATTATTCACATTTCCCTGTTAGCTGCTCCGGTCAACGCTGCGGCTGCGTTTCAGATTCGCTGAATGCACCATTCCAAAGAGTTTAACAGTCCAAAACTTTCCACAGGGAAGGACCTGTGCAGGATGGGGGCCTGCTGGTTTCAGAGGAGAAGGAGGCCAGCCACTTTCATGCATCTGCTTTTTTCTGTTCCTCAGAGTCAAGGGGCTCTGCCCCGTGTCTGGGTGGAGAAGAAGCTGCTGAAGGATACGGACACAATGGGCACAGCACCGGGAATAGCAACGGATCCAATAAGAGATGCAATTATCTCCAAACAAGCTAAAGGGGGCAGTTGGTTGGGGGAGAGAGAACCTAGGAACAAAACTGAAAAGACTGAGATGGGAATTTCTTCTTGAGCAGAAATCTGTGCTCTTTCATTTGTGCCTTCAGAGACCCCCCCCCACTTGGCACAGCCACGACACGGCACTTCAGGGACCAGCAAACCACTTGCCCAGAGGTGCCAGGGGTGGGTGAGAAGAAAGAGGTGATTTTTAACTAGACAATCATGTGTCCTTACCCCAGAGACAAAGTCAGTTAATGCCTTACAGCCCTGACTCACCTCAGGACCCAAATACTGACAACCTCCATCACCTCAAAGGCAAGAGTGTCCCACCCCAGGGAGGGAATCCTGAGGGTTGCTGTAGGACACGATACCTGTAGGGAACGGAGCCACCCAAACACTGACCTCCAACCCTGTCCCTGTCCCTGTCCTGCTGCTGCTGCCACCACCCCTCCACCGAGAAGCAGCCAGCGAAGTTATCACAAGGAGAGCAAACCCAGAGTGCCCTTATTTAAATTTACAGTAATGGCAGATTCCAGAGTACAATTAAATACTGAAAGTTGGATCTAAGTATTATTATTTTTTTAATCTAGATTTAACACGAGCTGTCATCTCTACAGTGCAATGATGCTGCCTGGGGTTTATATGTGATACCAAGAACCGGTTCTGAAGCGGCCTTGCCCCAGATGAACACCACAAATTAATCTGCAGTGGTACAGGGAAGTCTTTAATAGGCTTGACTTCCACCTAGGTAGATCTAAGGAGTGCCTTGGCTTGATTAGTTTTCCAAACAGTCACTAACAAAATTAATTGTATCTCACATGACCTTCTTTACATGCCTGTGAAAAGTCCATGCCAAAAAACTAAGGTTAAGGGTGAGGCTCAGCGGATGACAGACATTCCTCAATCACAACAGAGCTGGTTTTTGATACAGAAGGTGTCAGACCTCAGAGTATTTCGCTGGAGTTTAACATTAGTTGCTTTGAATACAATATGGCATTGAAGAAACGTTAGTAGAGTAATGCACAGAGTGAATAAACAAGTGGCTTCAGGTAATTCAGTAGCTGTACCTAATCACATGCCTGGCAGAGATTTATTAACGGGGGAGGAGGGGTTAAACAAAGCCAGGGAGCCAGTTCTGCAGTAGCAGGCTAAGAGTTGGCTCCTCTTCCTCCTTCCTACCAGGAACAGGCCGATAATCACAAACCTTTTCCTACACAACCGTTGGATGGAAAAAGAAAAGGGATGAGAAACGTGAGAGCATTGTTCCAAAGAGTCACCCCTACGAGTGGAAAGCAGCATCCTTCCCATCGCTGGCTGCTCAGCGGCAGCGCTGCCCTGACCCTGTGTGCACCTCAACGGACCCTGGGCTATCAGCGAGGGGAGGGAAGGAGTCAGATGAGAAGTCTACAGAGGATCTGTGGAGAGAATCCTGCGCTGGAAGGTTACAGTTAGTTTCTAAGGAGCAGCAAGGGCACAGGAGACAGGGACACGTGAGCAAACTTAATTCTTATCATCACGCCGAGGGGATTTGTTGTATTGCTCCTTTTGTTAAGCAAAGAACAAAGACCAGAGGGATCTGTTCCTTTTGTGTAGAATCTTATCGGTGTTTACTAGAGCTTTCTACTACCTTTAAAATGTTAATGTCCGGTTTAAGTTCGGAGCGAGGCAGAGCGCCAGCGGTGGTTACTGTTCCTCTGTTTTGCTGCTATTCCTGAACTTCACCACCATCACTGTGATGTTATCAGGGCATCCTCTGTAAAAGGACTGTAGAACTATACTCTTTGCCCCGAAGTGAGGCTCATCCAAGCGTTCCTTGATGAATCGGACGGCTTCCTCGTTGCTGAAAGCATCCCACAGACCATCCGACGCCAGGATCATGAACTCCGGTTGCAGTTTGTCCAGGTCAAAGGTAAGGATGTCGGGGTCGGGAATGACAACGTTCAGGTTCTTCAGAGGGTAATCCCCTAAGGAGCGGGACATGGCCAGGATCCCCTGAACGCGCCAGGAGCCGTTAAAGCTGATAAAACCACCTGGAGAGAAACACCAACACTTAAAGCAGTTCTTGTTAGAGACCGAGCATTCCTCTGGCTTCCTGCCAGACCCACCCAGAACTGCATCCTGCTGTATCCTGGCGTTTACAGCTTCAAAAAAACAGGAGGTGCCTCAAGTAAATCTCTGATCCGACTGATTTTACCATCACAGGATTAAAGCTGCTTCTGGTTGAAAGTGTTTTATTTAGGGGTTGCTTATGGTGAGGGATGTTTTACCCTGAAACAGCTGACTCTGCCACCACTGTCTGCACTGTTTATAGCAATATTCCCATCATCTTAACGTGAAAAGTCACTCGAGGACAAATAATTTGCAAACATGGAACATTAAAATGCATGACAAAATGAGGAGGAGGGTTGTCTTTTCTATCTGCCAGCTGTCTGCTTCGGTGTTCTTATAAATGTCTTTGTTCTCTGTCAGTATCAGAATGTTTTCAGCTCTGCACTTCAGCCCCTGTGCTGTTTGTCAGTCACCTGCATCTCACCGTCGCTCTTCCATTTCTGGCTGGGCTGATCCCATCTGCAAATTCCTCCTGCTTCAGGTGAAACTACATTTCATGTATTGATTCATTGCTGTTTAAAGCCTGAAATTTGATTTATGTTAAAACCAGCAGGAACAGAACCTTTTAGATGGGTGTTTTCATGAATACTTCTAATGGAGTCTCCATTATGGAGATAAAACCATGGAATTATAGAATCATTTTGGTTGGAAGAGACCTTTCAGAGCATGGAGTCCAACTATTCCCCCAGCACTGCCTGGGCACCACTGACCCCTGGCCCTCAGCACCACAGCTCCACGGGGGGCTTGGAAACCCCTCCAGGGGTCACGGGGACTCCCCCCCTGCCCTGGGCAGCCTGGGACACCCCTGGACAACCCTCCAGGGGGACAAATTGTTCCTCAGCTCCAACCTCAACCTCCCCTGGGGCAGCTTGAGGCCAGTTCCTCTTGTCCTGTCTCTTGTTCCTTGGGAGCAGAGCCTGACCCCCCCCGGGGGAGCTGTCAAGAGCCAGATCTCCCCTGAACTTCCTTTTCTTCAGGGTAAACAACAAGATGTTTCCTTCCACAGCTGCAAAAGCAGGGACTGGGGAGCTACTCCTCTTCAGATGCCCTGTCAAACCCACCTTTTCCAGCTGCTGCTGTGGGTTCTGAGGGTGTTGAACGTTACACATCCACCTACTCACCAGCCCAGGGGGTCTTACCTCAGCCATTAAGACTCTGGTAAGCGGCGTGTAATCACGTGTACGGATTGGAATGAGAGGGAGCCAAATGCTACTGGGAAGAGGCAGNGATTTTACCATCACAGGATTAAAGCTGCTTCTGGTTGAAAGTGTTTTATTTAGGGGTTGCTTATGGTGAGGGATGTTTTACCCTGAAACAGCTGACTCTGCCACCACTGTCTGCACTGTTTATAGCAATATTCCCATCACCTTAACGTGAAAAGTCACTCGAGGACAAGGAATTTGCAAACATGGAACATTAAAATGCATGACAAAATGAGGAGGATGGTTGTCTTGTCTTTTCTATCTGCCAGCTGTCTGCTTCAGTGTTCTTATAAATGTCTTTGTTCTCTGTCAGTATCAGAATGTTTTCAGCTCTGCACTTCAGCCCCTGTGCTGTTTGTCAGTCACCTGCATCTCACCGTCGCTCTTCCATTTCTGGCTGGGCTGATCCCATCTGCAAATTCCTCCTGCTTCAGGTGAAACTACATTTCATGTATTGATTCATTGCTGTTTAAAGCCTGAAATTTGATTTATGTTAAAACCAGCAGGAACAGAACCTTTTAGATGGGTGTTTTCATGAATACTTCTAATGGAGTCTCCATTATGGAGATAAAACCATGGAATTATAGAATCATTTTGGTTGGAAGAGAGCTTTAAGAGCATGGAGTCCAACTATTCCCCCAGCACTGCCCGGGCACCACTGACCCCGGTCCCTCAGCACCACAGCTCCATGGGGGGCTTGGAAACCCCTCCAGGGGTCACAGGGACTTCACCCCTGCCCTGGGCAGCCTGGGACAGCCCTGGACACCCCTGCAGGGGAACAAATTGTTCCTCAGCTCCAACCTCAACCTCCCCTGGGGCNCGACCATCCCTGTATCACAGGACGTGCGTTCGCTCACCCCACAGGAAGGGGGCAGAGCAGTGGGACCCCAACCTCA
>VWZY01000168.1:0-16177 GCA_013399075.1 Chloroceryle aenea
ACAATCACTGCCCTAGTCCTGCTCCTTACACTGTTTAATTAAAAACCAAGAGCTTGTCATTGATTTTGGTGGATGTGAAATGTAATCCATTCTTAGCATTTTAAATTTATGTGAATACCTTGGGAAATCTGTGCCAGCACTGAAAAGTTGTCTTAAGAGTACACAAAGAAACTCTTAAGCAGTACCTTAGTAGTGAAATACTGAGCAAAATGTCATTTTGTTGGTTACTTTTGGAAGAGTTTATTTAAGGTATTTTTAATAAAAAATTATGACCCATTTTGAAATAGCAGTCTCCTAACTAACAGAAAGAGGTGCTTTCATCCAAAATAAAAGGTCACCCTCTGTTGCTCAGAAATTTGATAGGTATTGGTAGAACAGATTTGCTAGGTATTGTTTAGCAAAAAAACAAAACAAACAAAAAAACCCAAACAAAAACAGAAAATCACCTACAGAAAGTGGTGGACTAATTCAGAGGTGGATGGCCAGTATTGCATGCACTGCTGGATGGTTTCATTTGCTTAAAATAGGTGTCTTGTTCCAACTGAGATTAACCTGGTATATCCCTCTTGGTTCCTCACCTGCTTTCCACAAGTTTCCAGGTCTCCTGTAGGACCTGTCTCCTACCTGTCAGCCCCCTGTAGATGCTGAATTTATCCATGGAGACTTTCAGCAACACTTAAAAGCAACTGAATAACAACTGTAGAATTTATTGACATTAATTCTATAACTGATCCAGAATATTTCCACAGGGTTTTCCTAACTTCTTAGTATCAGAGGTGTAGCTCAAATTAATTTATACCTCTTCTCTGAGTGGTCCAGTATGCCCCTAGTGTGTTGGGCATCTATTTTTCTGAGGCTTTAGGTCCAGCCACCCCACTTACATTTCTAAAGTCTATTGTCTTCTCTGCAAACTGGTCCTCAGCACAGTGCTGGCCATGACTTTATCCCACCCTTGAAGGAACTGGGCTTCTCTATCACTGCTGGGGTAAAAGATCTCTTGATTTAAGTCCCAGGGTGTAGGAGAAGTGTGCTCCACAGCCACAGACTATGATTCTCAGGCACAAAGAGGGTCTGTCATGACACTAAAGAGGCCTTAACCTTGGTATAGAAGTGGTATTGAGTCATGTCCCTTTGAATGAGATACAAAATAACTTGCAAGCCTTTTATTTGTTTATTTTCCACAAAGGGGGGAGAGCTCAGAGTATAACGTGCTCCCTGCTACTTATGCTGTGAAATTCAGCCTTCGTGAGTCACCTATCAGCTGGTTTTTCAATGTCAGGAAGCATTAATGCTTTTCAAGCTGCTGAAGATGGAGAGAATGATTTTAGGCACTGCAATCCTCTCCCAATCTTGCTAGATTCTAGCCAGTATAACATCTGCAGTAAGCTCTGAGTTTTGGGATGGGGCTTTTGAGGTAGCTTTTTTGGTTTGTTTTATTTCCCCCCCTACAGAGTATGCATCTTATTTCAAGTTGTTACCAGATTGTAACTGATATTAATTCTTAATGCCTTATGATTTTGAATGCTGCTTTAATAAGATGGTTTTCCTCTAGCTTCTCCAACTAAATCTTGGTGAAGAGTGCTATTGGAAGCAGCAGGAATTCAGTGGAGATGCACTTCATTCCCTGCTGAAAAGAATGTGAATCTACATTCCCCCAATAATAGCCAAAATCGATCTCCCATTTACAGACATGAACCTGCAAAATGTGTGCAAGTGGAAAAAGTAACTTCCTAGTTTTCCCTTGCTACCTTTGCAGGGGAGCATTCTGAAGTGCTGCAGGAAAGAGAAGAGGTGCTTCAGACCCCATTAGTGCTTCCCACAGCAGCATATACATCTGGGCTCATTCTGGCAAGCACCCTTTGGCAGGTATCTTATGTATATTATACCACTCGCATGAGGTCTTTTGGAAATCTCTGCAAACAGGTCTTTTTGATGCCTTAATGTGAGGAAAAGCCCCTTTCCTGTGAGGGTGACAAAGCACTGAGCAAGCTGCTCAGAGAGGGGGTAGAGACTCCTCCTCTGAAGGCTTTCAAAACCCAACTGGACATGTTCCTATGCATCCTGCTCTGGGTGAACGTGCTTTAATAGGTGGGTTGGACTATGGATCTCCAGAGGTGCCTTCCATCCCCCTACCATTCCGTGATTTTATATAGAGAGTCTTTCCCAGACTACTGTGCTCCTTATGAAATTTCATTCTTTTCTGATTCTCCTGTAGCTTTACAAGGTGTTTCAATCTGTCATTTAATTCTTCCAAGATCCTTTCCTGCTTTCCATTTTGACATCTAAATGTTATGAACTTTCTGGTGGGATTTGAATAACCTTTTGTTCACATTTTAGGACTAGAATTTCAAAAGCTTGAATATCAGAATTCATTGTCCATTTTCCTCCATGCCCACTAGTAACTGAGCAGGAATCTTCAACTCGTTTGGACCACGTCATCACATTGACCAGACTTCTGCAGCTGAGAATTGCCAGTCTAATTCTGGGTTGGACATATTCCAGCTATAAGGGAGAAAGCTTTGGATGATGTGTCACAGAAATTCCATTCCCAATTTGTGATACACATTTTGCTTGAGTTTCTGCATCGTATTTGACTACTCCTGAGCCCTTCATACACTCTGAAGCCAATATTTTTTGTCTTCAGTCTTAAATACCCAACAACTCTTCCTTTTTCATGGTAGAAGGCAGAAAACCAGTAAGGTTTATGCTACAGAACATATTTCCTACCAATTTTATTGAGCTCTTGATTTCAGCATCTCTTAGGCTAGTTTCTCTTTCTTTTTTTTCTTCCAAATTTCTTTCTTTACTTTGTAGTACACAGGTAAAAAAAAGGGGGGAAAAAAGTAATAGTTTAAGGAAATCTTCAAGTCACTGCTTTAAAGTGTTTGGCAGGGTTTTTTCATGATAGTGAACTGCTGTTCTTTTGATCTAAGGGCTGTTTTTCCCCTGATCAACACTTAGAAGCCTTGTCTCCTTGAGTGACGGACTCACTGTGAGACATGTTGTTCACTTTTTACAAGCAAGCTTCCAGTTCCACCTTTTTTATTAATGACTTCCCAGCAATATGCCCTGACAGTTTTGATTCTTCACAAGAGACTTGGAGAGAAGTATTACATCAAGGATGGAGATAGTTTTAGGTACCTCAGCCTATCGCAACAGGATCAATTCTCTTCAAACCTTTGAACATTCACAGCTCTGACTTTTCCCTTGTGTCTCAACACCACTGAACCTGACAAATGCAGATTGCCCTTTGGTTTTTAAATAAAGAAATAAAATAAAGACTATATTTAATACCATATCCAGAAAATAGTCTTGTCAAGCTGTGATGATGTTCAGCTACCTACCTCATCCATGCTACTGCTGTGTGATCTTCATATTGTCACCATTTCAAAACTGAAGAGCTTCACAACATCAGCCAACTTCCTTTCAAGACCTGCTCAGAGGTCTTGAAAGGTAGTATATCTAAGTAACTACCTTGTTTGCTTTAGTCTGGTGTGCTTATACTGCCACAGATGTCTAGGCTGTTATTGAACAGAGATCTGATCAGCACAATCAAGGGAGTCTAGGGAGCAGTTCAGCTGTAGGTTCAGTTGCTTTGAGATCTAAGACATAATGGAAAGCTGGCAGATGTGATGACACAGGACTTGTGGGAAACCTAAACCTTTTGGAACAACACGGGGATACCCTTCAGCATCTTATGTCTCATATTTAAACAACTGAATCCTGCTACATTTGTGCAGTTGTCCAGTGTTTAGGTGAGGTGCTTAACTGTCTAAACTCATTAACTCTACTGACTAGATAGCTATCAATTATAATGAGAGGTCAGACAACCAGCACTTGTTTGGACAGCTGCATGAAGATACCTGAATTTCTTAATCTGCAAGGAGAAGGTCCCCCCAAGCAGTTGAGACCTACACTAGTGCAGGTGGTTCTTGTCCTAAATATTTTTTGGAATCTGACTGTCTCATAACTCACGTGTCTTCCAGCAAGAAGTTCACTTTTTCCTTTTGTCTGTTTCCAGAAAGAAAAAATGATAAATTAACTGAAACCAATATGGTTATGAAGAAAATATCAAACCAATATGAAGTTCATCTGATTGCACACGAGGTTATTTCTCATCTTCAGCTTGCTATGAGCAGAGTATCTGTGGCTTTTTAATGGAAGCTATACCTTTTGCAAGCACATGCAGGCACATTACACCCATCTCAGCACTATATTCTAACAGCTCTGGGTTAGGTCCATCTCCTTAAAATTGTTCTTATAAGGAGGGTTGAATGCAAACCACAGCTCTTGACAAGGGAGAGAAAGGGCTTCCTTTGAAGGACTGCAGGGTAGGTGGCTTGGATTGCATTTTTTCTTTCACTTACCTTCTTGTCCTAATTTTGAAAAGGAATTGAGGCAAAATCAAATGGAATCAACATAGTAAATAAATAATGCTTCATCTTTATATAGCTTTTTCTATACAAGTTTCACAGAGCCCTTGTGATAGTGCTATTTCAGGCTTTTTTGTATCTTACGTAACCTAGTTGTCCTACTCCTGACTTTGAAATGGATTGACCTCCAAATAATTTACTAACAGTGTACACCATGGATGCTCAGCTGTTTCTTCCAAGAAGACTTAATGTTTACTTGTGATCCCATTTTAAATGTGGAAAGGACAAAGGGGAGTCCTATTTCCTCCAGCTGAGATTCAGATGCATCTTAATAGCAGAAAAATGTTGGCATTGTAGACTGACAGCCCCCCCAATCCCTCTTATTATTTTCCTTCCACATCTTCAATTATATTTGTGTGAAATATCCTGTACTACATGAAAGAAAAGAAATGAAATTCACAGCTTCAGGCACATATAGGCTGTTATTTCTTCCTTAGGGGGTTGAATTCATAACACAGGTATCTGAATAAAATTAGCTGTCCAACTGATCTAGTCACCCCAGCCACCCTTTATTGCTGAAGGGGAGAATAAGGGATCTCCAGGGGGCAATTTCCATTACCCTAAAAGGGGCATCCAAGACAGATTGAGTGTAAAAGCTTCTGGAGATGACTAGTTCTAAAAGTAATGTGCTGTGTCTATTGCATCTATAAAGTGAAAGATTCTTAAGTTTGATTTAAAAATAACTTTCCTTCTGATTCAAAAATGTAAGTTTTAGACAAAGCCATTTCTCAGCCCAAATCTGATCCAAAAGGTGGCATTTTCCTGGTTCTTATTTATGAGATCTTAAAGGCGTTCATATTAACCTAAATATTTTATTATGATCATTTCAGTGTTGTGCTTTTTTATTTTTTAAATAGCTTACTTTATTTCTAAATATAAAGTTGGCCATTAGTAGTCCAGAAATCTTGAGTACTTGCTGAAGGAGAGATTTGCTTTTATTGCTGCTTTTTTTATATTATAGGGTTTTTATCCATGCCTCAGGAAAGAACATAGTGTTCATCTGAAACCAGGATAGCCTGTTCCTGATTAAATCAAGCTATTTAAATAGTAGGTCTTATTATACTGCAAAATATTGCATACATTTATTCATTTATTATTATTATTCCAAGCTGAGACAATTGTACTTACTGACGATGTGCTATAAATCATCCTGCTCCACATCCTAACAAGTCAAAAGAAAACATACTCTGTGATCAAAAGCAAGTATCCATTTAATGCAAGGACTTCTTACTGACATTCTTCACAAAAACTGTATCTGAAATATATAATTACAAAGGAACCTTCTCCTAAAATGTAAAATAAACCCTCTGCAAAGTCATTTCAAGAGGTAAGACAAACTTTTGTACTTGCAAGCCCACAAGAGACCTCTGTAAGCATGTAGTCTAAACACTGGCTGAGCCCAGGCTGAAGTATTTCATGTAGTAATTCCTAGGGTGGGCAGAATTATTCTTCTTTGTCATGTGAAAACAAGTATGACTAAGAAATACTGCAGAAAAAGATTTGTGAGCTGGCATAGACTAATTAGGAATTCAATTATAAGTAACATGGTTGAGGGAGGCAAAACAGAAACATCTGTGTCACACTGGAAAGGATTGGTCTGATCATATTTACACATGGACAGAAGGCTGCACACTGATGGAAATGTATTTATTTATTGTACTAAGGGTAAACAAACTACACAGAGCTAAATTTAAAGGTTATGCTTCAGAAATAGGCTTGAGCATGGCTATAGAATGGTAGGGCTTGGAAGGGTCCTCTGGAGATCAAGTCCAACCCCCTGCCAGAGCAGGACCATTGAGGAGGACAGACCACCCAGGAACAGATCAAGATGGGTTTTGAAAGTCTCCAGAGAAGGAAAGTGAAGAAGGTCAGTGTCACAGCTTTGCTAACTAAATCTCACAAAATCAGTTGCTCTATTTCCACCCCTTCCATGAAATATTTTAACTTCAGTTCAAGCTACGGGGTGTTTGGCATTTATAACTTTACAGCCATTCTGGATATTCATCATGTCCCTAGGCTGCCCAAGAGGCATGTGCTCAAGAAGCCTGGCCCTGTCATGATACATGGAGTAAAGATGTGGATTTGTATGACAGTGAATGGTGGAACAGCTTATTCGCTGCAGGCATCTGTGAACACAAGCAGAAGCAAAGGAAAGTATTATCTCCCACAGTGTCCACAGCCATGGTCTGTTGCTTTTGCCAGCGTCATGAAGAGCATCTCCTATAAGCCATAGAATAACTGTGGCAGAATGAAGTAGTTGGCAATGAGAGTGGGAGCAGCTTTGCACTTGTGATTCTGTGTTTCTCAGTGAAAGCCAACTCTCTGCAAAAGCTCTCCTCAGTAAAATGACTGCCACAAGCCCTACTTAAAAGATGCTCCCTCTACATTGTTAGGTCTCATAACTACCCCAAAATGTGTTCACCATCCCTAAGAAGTTTACCCCAGAGCAGCAACTGCTCTGATCACTCCTGTAGCTACATCCCTGGCTGCAAGGTGCCAGCTAGGAGAAGAAAAGTCACATTTGCTCACACACTTTTAAGTTTTGAAAAGCTCAGAGCTGTGAGAGCTAGCCAAGAAATTTTACATTCAGCTTGTTGCACCTGCTTGCCATGAACAACATCAGTCTCTCCCCTTTCTTTCATATACATTATGTGTATAGATTTAGATTACAACACTGAAATATTTTATGAGTGCTTTATCAATTCCTTGCAGCCAGGATTCAAACTATCCCTCTCTGCCTTCCTTCACTGCATTTAAAACTGCATTTCCTTTCCCTGTCTGGGTAGAGAAGATAAAGTGATTCAAAACTGGGCAGTGTTTGTTGGGGCTAACAAAATTCCTGCAGAGCAGCTAGCTGACAAACCCAGAGTTAAATGGATTTGATTGTTCTTCTTGTCTTTTAGTCCTTGTATTAATGAGAAGGTAGTCACCTGGGAACAGTCATGGTTCATTACTCCAGGAGTGGATTTAAGAGTGTGAACATTACCCACGATGCAGCACATTCATACCCTTGACTTGGAGTTGACTGCTCAATCCTCACCACTTTTCCTTTCGTGCCTTTATACCTTGAGAGGCGTGTGGGCAAAGAAAGGGAGAAAGAGGAGAAATCCTGAGAGAGGCTGCAAGGCAAAAGGATGCAGCCCCTTCAAATCACAAGGGGAAAGAAAGAAGCTTGAATGAAATCAAATCCATCACAGCGGTGTTCAACCACTTCCATGGGTGGCTCATCAAGCCAGGGGGTGAGAAATGATACTGCAATGTTTTCTTAGAATAAAGTTCTCTGGAAGTGCTATGAGAGCTAATGAAATTAAAGAGTATTAAAGCCTGAAAGAGTAGTAATGAGGGATACCAATCCTCTATCTCTGGGCTTAGCAAAGCTCTAGAAATGGATGGAATTTAGAAAATTTTGAAGCAAGAAAAAGCAACTGAATTGGGCAAGCTTCCCTGTGAAATGGCAGATGAATGGAGGAAAGGTTGATCTTGGCACAGCGATGCAACAAAGTTGAGGACAAAGCCAGGAGGGCTTAGACAAGATTATGTTTAGCTGTGACAGTCATCCTAAACCACAAAGGAGTTCAGCTTGTCTCTGTTAGATGAATTTTGAATCCCAATAAACCCATGTGCATACTTCAAGCAGCTTGAAAACAAGCGTAACTAAAACCATAGTGGATTGCAAATTGAGACAAGGTTGTTCTAGTTAAACTACAGAATTCAGAAGTGAAACACTAATGCATTAACAAAATGAGTCAGAAACAAGAGAAGACATATTTTGCATTTAAAAAGCCTCCCATAGATGGGCACGTTGCAAATGCCAGATCAGCCTCATAAAACCACTGCTGAGAGGGTGAAGGCTGATTTCTCAGTTGTTCAGACAGGAAAGCTGGAGCACAGGGAAGTCAAATAATTCTGTAAAAAAACCACTGGCAGAAATCAGAAAGCCTAGCTGAACTATTTGTTCTTGCCAGTGCACCCATTTCTTCCTTATTCTGAAGAGTGAATCGAGTTTGTAAAATATTCCTGGTTTTATTTTTACTTTGTATGTTCTGCTATAAAATAACCTTTTTTTGTTACTGTTGTTGCTCTGGATGGGTTTAAAGAGACAAGAAGAAATTGTTAACATTTAGTGATATGTTCTTCAGGCCATTTGAGCACCTGTTTTTTCTCTTTCCAAGGTATTGTTTATTCCCCCTGACAATGAGCTTAGCTGTATGGTAGCATATCAAACATTATTCTGATTATGGCTCTCTAAGAAGGTCAAGATGCTAATAGGGAAGAATGTATAACTAGCAATATTGGGAAATGAAGAACATTTGCTGTTTCTTCCCTGCTAGAAAGTTGTGCATAATTGCCTGGGAAAAGAGATTGAAAAGCCTGCCAAAGGTCCAAGCTTAAAGGTAAATGTGTCAGAGTATGAGTGTGGATAATACTTTCTAGTTTTATAGTACTTGTCATCCAAGTGTTTCAAAACATCTCATAGATATTGATCAAGGTTTTCTATTTTATCATCTTTCCATTATTTTATTATATGTATTATCTTTCTATTACATTTTTTCATAGATAAAGCATGGCACTACAGTTTTCCCATCATAATGTAAGTGGTGAAAAACATCTAGGATGGAAAAAAGGCTTTCTGCATTTTGTTTCTAACTGCTGGAAAGGATAAATAAACATAGAGCAGTTTAATTAGTATTATTTTTTAATAATATGTTGGTTTATGTTTATGTGTGTGTTTAAGGGTGTATTTGGTTCAAGATACCTAAAGAAATAGCTACTGGAATTAGAATTAATATTTTATTTTTTATGTCATTCCTTTGAAATAAAACTGCTAGGGTTTCACTCATTAATTTAAAGTCTGTTTTACAGCCCCTCGGATGAGCAGAAGATTAAATGATGCTGCTATCACCTATGAAGCTCATTCATGTTCTTTCCCCATCCTGATTCTAGCTGTTGCTCATACCCTGTGATAAAAAGTTTTTGCCTATTCCACTGCTTGTGAAGATTGTTCCCTAACCAGTTTTATTCACATTGATGCCAGGAGAATTAACAGTTTCCATAAAAGGTCTTTCCCAACCTGATTCCTTTTGACTGTGGAGGGATGAACACAATTATACAAGTAGTTACACTGATGGGTGTGTAGATCCAGTGCTCCCTGGAGTAAGCTACAGGTAGAATGTAGGTATGTTTGCAATTCAGTCATTTAAAACCAACCAGAAATTTAGATGTCCTAATTCCATTTGCATATCATTGTAATTATCTATACATTTATTTTTTTCTTTTGTATGAGTTCAGTACCCAAAGGGATTTTTCCAAGTTGTCAGAAGCAGAAATCAGATTTAAGAAGAGTAATAAAAACAACCAAGAGAGCTTTAAACCAGAAACATTTCTTTCCACTGCAAAAGTTAAAACAAAACAAAATACAGGAAGGCAAAAAGAAGCCTTTAATATTCAGGGATGTATAACACTATAGATAATGTTATTACTCTGACAATTGGAAGGAGAGTTCCAATAAAGCTTTGTGAGTTAAGGCATTTTCTTGCTGTATTTCAATTGAATTCTTGGAAAACAAGCTGAGGGGAATCATATGCAAATGAGACTTGAAAAGTTGTGCCCCCCCCCCTATAAAATAGTTTCTAGAAAGCTTTCAAAGTGAAACAGGTGTTGTTAAAAAAACCCTAAGATATAATTATCTGAGCTCTGGAGAGCTACTAATGATTTTGGGAGAGAATGAGAAGCAATTTGGTCATGCTATGTTAATGTGTGAAGAGATTTATAAGGAGAGCAGTAATGAATGTTGTCACTTCTAAACAAAACAAAGCAATTGCAAAGAATATTGATTTTGTTTGTTTGGTTGGTTTTTTTCCCCCCAGGACTTAGATGGATGAAGATTGCAATACCAACGAGTTCAACCAAGTTGAGTTAACATTGAGTCACAAACTCTTCTTCATAAATATTTCTCTCTCTTTCCCTTTGTTATCTGTTTTAAGTTTGATCCCTTCTCCTTCCCAAAAGTGAGTGCACCTCTGTCTGAGTAAAGAAAAAAAAAATAAGATCCACTATTAACAGTCTTGCTCAAGGCAACAACTAGATGTTCATGTTGGTTTATTTCTTTTTTTTATAAAGAATACCATGCCCTTGCTTAGAGGCAAATTAATAGAAGGTTTTTTATTACAAGCCCTGTAATCTAAACCAAATTATTCTGCAGTCATTTCTCTGTTACCTGTGGGTTACTTATCTAATTGGTAGCTCAGGATGACAAAAACCTGCACAGGAACTTCTGTAGTGCTTCTGAGAGTGGAACTCACTATTTATTTATTGTTTATGTTTCTTTACCACCCAAAGAAATTTGAATAATGGAAGCAGCAGTAATTTTAGTAAATGTGGTATTCTTGATAAAAAAAAAAAGGTAGAATGAATTCTGGATATTACAACAAGAAGCAATGAATAAATATTCTTCTGAGATAGGGAAGTGAATATAATTTTGAAAATTAAACACATTAGTATGCAAAATGTACCTACTACTTTACCTATTAAGGAAGGTCAGACTTAATGATGTTTGCATTTTAATCATTCATTTTTCAATTAAACACGGTCAGAATATACTAGACCAATATACTACTCCCTTTCTCTTGATCTCAGAGAGAAAATAAGTTCTTTACTAGAATCAAGGGAAAAACAAGTTTGATTTTACCAGGAAAAGGCTTCAGGTGTCTGGCAAGTCTTTGAGGATAAAACCCAGTTTGACTGCAGGTTGCAGTTGAATATAATCAGGTATGTGTGGATAGCTAGGCATTTTTTTGACTAAATAGCCACTTCCCCTCCAGCTCTCTGTGAACAGGATGGTGATTCCCAACTGCCATTTCATCTGGGGCAGTAGTGAATGCAGAAATCACTCCAAGGTGACATGTAAACAGTGTAAAGTATCACACACTAGATCCTGATCCTGTGCCATGGCCCAATTTAAATAGCTAGTAGTTAGGAACTATTTCATTTTCTAAGAATTTCAGGATTTTATCCAAGTAAACAGTACAATGAACATTTTCTAGAGATCTGAGTGGGCAAGTGAAGAAATTGCAGTCATTTCTCTAGACATCAAAAGGCACTTGACAGAAATAGCTGGAATTAGAGTGCACATATCTGTTCCCAAGTAAATGTAGGTTCAGTTCTTGACTGGCTTTCATAATCAGATCAAGACATAGTGAAATTGTCTGGACACCTCCATAATAGATACAAATTATTTCCCTCTCACAGTCTCTTAAAAAAGAGAGCCTTACCAAAGCTTCCTCCTGTTCCCCAGTTCTTTCTATTTATTTATTACTGAAAGTAATGCTACTGCCATGAGGTAACATCTCCAGAGGCTCAGCTGATAGCAGCAATCACTGGAGATGACCTAAATCTGCTCAGGGTACTCCTTGGGGAGATGACAAGCCCCAGACTGCCAGAAGTGCTCAGGAATTCTTCTCCAAATACATCTGGAAGAGGCCCCAGATTGATTGATAGAAAGGAAGAGATTGAAAGATGGATTAGATGTTGTAATAAGTAGTTCAGTGCTTCTCAGTTGGCTCAAATGCAGCAGACTGACACCTAGTTCTTCAAGAGCATACAAAAGTTTTAACTATCTCTACCTCCATGTGCATCTCTCCATCTTAATTCAAATATGCCATATCAGATGGGAATGATTTTTATGGAGACATCCTTCCCTCAGCAGTCTATCTTACCTGGTCCAGGTTTTCAACTCTTTTTTCTAAGTCTTCCTCCCCTCTTATTCTTTCATATTTGTATCTTCATTTCCCTCACCTCAAAATTCTAAGGGTAATGTATTTTCTTCTAGTAGCTCCTATTTTTTTTTTTCCTCAACCCCACTGACTTCTCAGCTCACTTCACTAAGTCTATCTTGCCCTATTTCCATACAAATCCATTTATCATTTTCCAAAAGAGCCCGAGGTTTTGATTGTTTGCTAACTTATTTGTTTGCTTTGTTCATTTGTCTTTAAGGAAAGGTACAAATAATGCTCCTTCCACAGGAAAAGCACTAACTCTTCCAAGGCATCCTCTTGAGTATCCATATTTTTCCGACAGAAACTTTTTTTTCACATAGTTAATGCAAAAAGAAGGAAATAAGAGGTCAAGAGCCAAACATCTCCTGATGTTTTAACATTCCTTTTCTTTTGCCTTTGTTTGCAGAGAAGGAACAAAATTATAATGACTAGGAGGGTTTAATAGAATTGGTTATAGTGTTGGTAGATTGATGACTCCTAACACTTGAAGTCCTTGAACAAACCCTCAAAAAAAAAAATGGTAGATCAACACCCTCTTCTGCTAAAGTAAAAAAAAAATATTTACTGGTGACTTCACAAGTCCAGAATTTCAGTGTGTATTATAAGTGCTCTTCAAACAGACTTGATGATGCACTTAAAACCTTGAGTTCTGCAGAAAGAAAGAAGAGCCTGTCTCTTGTGCCTCTTTCCTCATGACTCCAGAGCTTCTTATGGGGATGTGTATGCCTTTTCACTTGTCTTCCCTCAAAATCTGCACAGCCAGTCCCAGAAACTCCAGCAAAGCTTTTCTTTTTTTTGCTTACTACCTTCCACCATCCCTTTCAATTTATTCTTACAAGACAGTCAGTTCTTCAGTGCTGTTGACACTGTGTGTGGGAGTCTTATCCAGTAATAACCTGCAGACATACAGTTTTAGTTCCCTTGTTCGTTCCTAAACTTACTGTTTTTATCTCAAGGAATTGCTTGAGCATTTTTGCTTGGACTTCTGATTTATGGGGCTGGCCTCCAGTTTTCTGAGAAGATCTAAACTCACCTGTAGTGGGGTTTTCACCGTGAAGGGGAGAGAAAATATATCTTGTTCCCTATGAGTTTTAATTCCTTAACATCTCCATTGGGAGAGACAAAAATAAAAGTTAGATACCATTGCAGTGGAGTTAAATGGACTCTTGAATTTCATGGATCTTTCCCCTGTGTATCAGTTGAAGAGGTTCCCACTGATCTTATGGATTCTTCTCACAGAATTCTCCAAGCAAAATCATGGCTATGAAAATACATTATTCACAACATTAGGTCAGATTACCTCCTCAAATTTAATTCCTTACCATTTCCCAGGGAGGCACAGTCAGTCAGAGGAACATTCCTTTTCCACATAAAAATCACCAGGACTTTCCTTTCAAGAATCCAGCATCTCCAGTACAGCCCCAAAATAATTTCCAGAGACTGCTCAGTGCTCTGAATTTCCAAGTCAGTAAACAGAAAAGTTATGTATAAGTTGCTAATAAATCTTGAGTTCTGCACTTCTGTGCCTTGTAAATAAAATCAAAGAGAAATAAGGATCTTCTTGTCATGACTTAATATAGAACACCATCACACTGCAGTAAATCATTTATATGTGCAGTGATTAGAAGAGTGATTTAGAATCATTTCAGACATCCACAGTAAATAATAAGGCTTTGCAGTGGTTATTGTGTCAGCATACATCCTGCAGCCTTCCCATTCAATTCTCTTTTCAGGATTGCTTTTAGGGCAGCTACAGGAAATTATGTGGATCAGCTGACACTCCTTTTGCCTTACTTTCTCATGGGTCTGAATCACAGGCTCCTGGGCTTCCTGCCTGAACAAGCCAGCAAGTTTCCTTCAAGAAAACATCCAGAAGCTATTGTCAAGATAAACCTGACTCCAGACAATTGGCTTCAAAGAGTTATGGATGTGAACCACATCTAATTTTGCTCCCTTCATCTGATGCAGTTGTTCAACACCATCCCAGCAAGAGCTGTACATTGAAATACTTTTCCCACTCACAAACATTCCTGCCATGAAACAAGGAATGAAATGTGCTTTTATTGCCATGCTATAGAAACAGAGCTCTGATGAATTACACCACCATGCTCTGACATGAAGGAAACCTCTGCAAAAAAAAATCCCCATAATTCCATTTCAGTGCCGATCCAAACCATCTCTGTCCTTGCCTTTCCTCATTTTCATTCCTCCCTAAATATCTGATAATGTCTTGCACAATCCCAAGACGCTCTTTCCCTGAATCCCATAACAAGTCCCATACCTACCCCTCTCAGTCTGTGGGATGCTCCAGGGAGCATCCTGGGTGACTCATGCATATATGTGTCACTGTGGATGGGTTGACCTTTATCCAACAGCCCTAGCAATGGGAAGGGTAGGGGGCCCCTTGGCTCTGGCTGGATGATTGGTGCTCCTCTGCCTTCCATTTCTCTCTGTGATCATGGAGATGAGCCTTTCATCACACAACCTAGCAGCATAAGATGTGGTGAGAACATCAGGCTTGAAAAGACCATACCAACAGCTTGTCAGTGACAAGAAAACAGCAAGTGAAAAACATTTAACCTAAGGGTGCCATTTCTTCTGCACACAAACAACTTCAGACTCAATAAGTTCCTTATTCTGCTACCACAGACTTAAAAACTTTTGGAGAAAGTTTAGAAGAAACTTTTGAAGTAAACCAAAAGTGCTCAGAACAGTTTGTCTGAGACTGACACACTGTTTTGTGGCAGCTCTACTAATAAAACAAACTTGATGTATTTATCCTGGAAGATGTAATCATGAAAATGAGAAACCTATGTCTATCGAAATGCAAACTGTGGTTTGAGAGCTCTTTTTTTATTTTGCTCTTCATCAATAGTTGAAAAAGTGCTGATAGAACTGCTATTTTTTTAATTCTAATCATTATTCTTTTTATTCCTGTATTCTGGAATGGTAACTATTTAAAAATTTATATTAAACAAGCCAAAGTTTCAACTGCAATGTGGCAGGTGGTAGGAAAAGAAAGGGAAAGGTAGGTGTTGAAATAAGAACAGAAGAAACATTTTAGACCACTTTTTTTTTAATAAATCCATTTAAATGCTGAAAAGAAAGCAAAAATTGTCTTTTGGGCAGTCTGAGCATAAATCTCTCTGCACCTCTTCTGTGCTCTGCCTTGTCATTGGTAAGAGCCAGAAGACCTGAGCTGTCCCCTGGCTGAGCTATGGTAGGACACAGCCTTTCACCCAGGGTCATCATGGACTACTTGATGCTCTTCTTACCAAATCTGAAGGGAGAGACTTTTGCTCTAAAAGAGGAAAACAGAATGATCAACTGAACAAAAGCAGATAAAAATAAGAGTCAAAAATACACATAATTTTCTTTCAATGAGCAGTTTCTACACTTCTTTTTTTAAGAACTAAAAGAAAGCAACTATCTTAGAGAAGCAATGATATGAATGTGAGGTAGCTACCTGTATTTTCAGGTTAAAATATCTTCAGCTTGTCTTCTGTCACAGATGCTTTTAGTGCTTGAAATATCTCTGTAACTGCTAAAAATAAAGATTACTCCAGCAGTAATGGAATGAAATGCCAGGTAATCCATTTTTGTCTGTGTTTTAAAGTGCTCTGTACAAGTCATAGTTGAGATTTTGCATAAGAACTAAGTGGAATGAGGAAGATCTTTTCTTTCAAATAGCTAGGAACAAAATGGTTTTTGAACAAGAAGGCTATTTTAGATTTTAAATACAACAAAAAAATACTGTTTTCACCCAGAACTATTGCAATGTTCAAAACATTATAACAATACATAATATAAGATGCATATAAATTCTCTGTAATATATGTTTATATTAAAAAAGAACCAACAGTTAAAATGAAACATAAATATTTTGACTTTGTAGAAACAGCTGAGCCAAAATGATTGCCTTGACCATTTCCCCTTGCATTTCACTTCTTGTCAAGTCTGTGTAGTTCC
>VWZY01000168.1:16232-91307 GCA_013399075.1 Chloroceryle aenea
TTTTTTTATTATTGTTTTATTTTTGTTGTTGGAGTACAGTCACAGGTGACCAAAAAAATTACATAAAATACTTGAAAAATTGGTATGCAATAACTGCTTCTTTCCAAACTGGCTATGACCTTCTCACTATTCATTTTGTTTGTTAGTGTCCCTCCACTGTATTTTATCCTTTGTTTAGAAAGCAAGTTCTGTTGGAGGGGATTCACCTCATCATCATCTCACTTAGCTATAGAGAATGAAAAGCCTATGAGTGTTTGAAAGCTGAGCTCTTCCAGAGTGGTTATTCAAGTATAACTTTAAACAGAACCACACAATTGCTGAGTTTGGAAGGAATCTTCAGATATCCTTTAGGCCTAGACCCCTGATCTGCTTTAACCAGAGGGTCAACTAGAGAGGAACCATGTCCAGTTCAGTTTTGAACATCTCCAAGGATGGGGACTCTGCAATGTTCTTGAGTAACCTGTTCCACTGTTCAACCACTCTCATACTATGGAAGATTTTTCTTATGCTTAAACTGATTTCCTGTATTTCAGTTTCTTCACATTAGCCCTTGTCCTGTCACTGGACACTACTGAGAAGACACTGCATTTACTCTCCCCATCAGATATTTATACACAAGGATAGATCCCTGTGAGCTTTTTCTTCTCCAGGCTGAACTGTTCCAGCTCTCTCAACCTCTCCCTGTAGGTCAGATGGAGATTGAATTGCCTTCAAAAGTCCTTGTTCTTCTTCTGTTTTATTCCTTTTTTTTTCCCCCTCAGGTAAATGGCACATTTCCATTTGCAGACAAAATTTTGTAGGAGAGAAGCGACATCTATTGCTTTGTGTCCTCTAAAAGTCAGTTTGACTCTGAGCCATGTCGAGTGTCTCTGCAACACCTATATATGGCTTCTTAAAATATGGCTCATATTTACCCAGGCAAATTGCATCGAATGATAAAATATCAGAAATATTCTTCCCTCTACTCCCTGGTAGGCTTGCTGGGATTTAATTAATCAAAAGGTATAAATTAGCCATTAGAAGCATATGCTGATTATTAGGGATGGAGAATAGGGTGACACCTACTCAAAAATAACACAAAAGCAAAAAAAAACCCAAACAAAACAAAATCAAACTAAAAACCAAACCCCAAAACTAACAAGGTTCTCTAAACTTCAGAGAAATAAGATGTTGCAGATGTAGACCTGTCTAAAGCAAAAACATGAACGAGGGTGCTTTAAACCAACTGAGACTTATCTGAAGAGGAAGGTAACCCCCTTAATAAAGGGTAACCCTCACTGTTGTCTTGAGACAAAAATCTTGGAATAGAAAATACTGATCTCACACACACACACTGACAAGCATTCTTTTATCCCTTGAACTTTGTTTTTGTGCAAAACCCAACTCCTCACAGAACCCCAGAATACCATAGTCCTTGGCGTGGCTCAGTGGGGCTGGGAGTTATCAACCTTCTGTACAGGGGTAGAGAAGACCTAGGTCTTCAAGATCATTTCTGCATCTAATTCCTCTCAGCTTTAATATATTCCAAGAGGAAGCAAGTGTTTACACACCTTTCAGGGACTGGAACTAAGCAATCTGCTAGAAATCAGAGAGAATATGTATGAAGGTAGAGAAATGATCATTGATTCTCCTCACAGCAACTAGATTATCCCTTTTCTGTTTCTCAGAATTACCTAAGTCTTAAGAGCATCCTGATCCAGGCTATTTTACATATCATCAGACTCACTTTTGATGATACCATTTGCTTCGAGCTCTTTTAATCTTTGAAGAAAATTGTTCCAGTCTGCAAATTGAATGGACCATCCCTGAATTGAAATCTAAGGAGGGACATGAAGCTCTGGTGCACTGACTCCCTCTCCCACTGCCTTCATTATTTAATTTTATTCTTATACATTTAAAAAATGATTTAAATTTATAAGAACTTACAAGCCTCCTTGGTACGTTGAGCAAAAGGAGCTATTCTGCTTCTAGGGTAGTGTTTTGATCAGAACAATTCATTCCATACAAGCACGTGTGTGCTTAAGCCATTTTTGCTTTTCAAAGCACAGAGGCACACCTCTTTATTTTATACTTCATGCTTGAAAGTCTTTCACCTTCAGTATGAACTTTTCATATCTTTGCTCACTCGATTCAAAGAAAAGCAGAGCACTGTTCCTAACAACACATAATGCACCAATGTTGCATGAAAGTAGAAAGTATTGCACAAAACTGGGATGGAGACTGCCAGATAATGTGTCTCCTTGTTTTCAGGTGGTTTCCTTGTAGAGTCTGAGCCAGCATTTGACACCTTTGGCAAACTGAGCGACAGCTTAGTCCTTGAGTGACCTCACAGATACCAAAGGGAAAGGGTTCCTCTCTGAGAGAGCAGAAGCAAAGCCATTTTGACACATGAAACTGCCAGAGCGTGTCCTGCTGGACAGGATTTGGGCAGACAGATGGCTTAAGAAGCTCACAGTAGATTGAGGATCCTTCACCTGCTACTCTTTGAGACTAGTTTCTTTGACAGTTTTTGTGTATTCCCATCTGGTGGCCTTTAGCTGTGACCACAAAATGTTCTATCTGATGTCTGTTCACCCATGTGTGGAGGCGATGCCATTTCCCTCTTTCATGAGTGAGTGTTCATACCTCTATGTGCTTCAGACAGAGAAAGAAAATAATTTTCACATTTCAGGCTAGATTGCACCTTTAGTAGCTTAGCTGATTATTACTGTTTTCTCATACTTTTAGTAGGAAGCCTTCATACTGGGGCTTGACTCAGTTTTGAGTGCAGTGCTGCACAAAATGAACTTCTGAGGTTCCTTTCAACATAAATCAGTTTACGTTCATGGCTCGAAGCCAGGTTAGGAATATAAAAGATGTAAATCAAGACAGTAATTTGTACCAGGCATTCCTAGTGCTGTGGGGGTGATGAGGATCTAATATTTAGTCCAAATTAAGTAATGTGCTTAGGATTTATAAAAAGGATACTTCCTGATTTCTCTGTTTTCTCTCTTTGTATATTATATGGTAAACCCACTCGAAACACGGGCTTTATTTGCAGGGTAGCCATAAAAATGCATGAGCAAGAGTGGTGGGTGATGACAGTCCAAATGAAACCATACCTGGGAAGGTCCTTGATCTGACAGTGCAACAGAGGGTGGGGCTTTTTAAGCTTTAAATGAGGTTGAAGGTTGAAATGAGGTTAACTAAGGTAGAAGAGGGAAACATAAGAGAAAACAGAACAGAATGTGTGTGTGCATGTGTCTGATCTTATAACAGGCTGCAGCATCCTCAAAGTAAAATGGTACCTCACTCCCCAGAATTCATAGTGACTTCAGCTGCTTAATATACAGAAAACAAATGTTTGACAACTTCAAACTCCATGGCTCAGAGCAATAATGAATATTGTTTTACAGTGGTATTTTTAGTTTCAGCTAAAATAGCTGAAAGTCAGTGCTGGCAGCAGAACATTTTCTTGAAAAAGTGATTGATATGGTAGGGATTGTTACTGTCTTTAATTAAAATAGATGCTCCCACACAACTCCTTCATCTGCCATCAAAACCCCTCTTGAAATTAGTATATTTATTCTTTGGAAATAGCCGGAAGTTTTTACAGTTTATTCTTGGCATGATCAACAGTAGGTTTGCTCTTAACTTTGAAGGAAGTAGGATTTGGTGTTAACAAATATTATAATTTTCCATTTAATTTCTTTCCATACAAAAGTTTGTTTAGTTTTTCTTTTCTATTTTTCTTTAGTCATCCATGCAGTGTCTGGTTTAGTTTTGTTCTATTTTATTTTACTTTTATAGTGCTCTCCAATTTATTTTTATTTTTTTTCAGCACCTGCTTTCATTTAATGTAAGCTTTTTGACAGTGTTTGCTCCACAGCTGAATATTTAACATTTATCTGAATTAGATCCCATTTATACCTATAACATTGATCTTGCATTCAAATTGTTCCTGTTTTATTTCACCTGGCTACTCCTAATTTCTGAAGCTTTCATCTATTACCTTGAAATATACAATTTTCAATACCATAGTCATAGTTATTTATAAAAAACTGCAGACAGAGAACAGATCTTTCCACAAATCAGTGACCCAGATTTGATCTGAGCTGTTTTCAGATGGAGCACATCTACAGTGAGAACCCTTAATTTATGTTGGGAAAGATGAAAATGTAACAAGAAGTGGTATTAGAAGGATTTAAAATACTTCAGCCTTTTTTCCCTTGTGCTTAGAAGAACCTTCTTCCCAGACCAAGAAGAGAACTCATTAGTAGGACTATAAAGAAATTAAAACATCTTCAGTTAGAATTCTGTCTTAGAAACAATAGAAGGATTTATCTTTAAAAGTTACTATCTATATTCTTAAAAACCATTCTTTCCCACTCAACAAATTTGGAAGATCAAGATCCATCCCCTCAAGATCCCTTTCTCTACTAAAGCTTCTTATTTTCCTCATTAGGAGATGCACTCCTTAGTGCATCTTGGCTGACAAGATTTTTCCTGGATTCTGACCTTTCAAAGACTAAGGATTTCAATAGGTAAGGGAAGGTGTAGTTGAGCCTCTCAAGGAGAATGGGGACATGGTAATCCCTGGCAGACACTGTTCTGAAAGGAAATATTTTTAGGATGTTTCTGATAATTGTATTTTTAAGGTCTTTTGGCTACAGGAAGCCAGCTCTCCCTATTTCACCTGTTGCTTATTTGTCAAATATGAATTTGGAACCTTGTGGCATGTTCTGTTGGGCACATATTCACCCTGAGGTGAGATTTTAGCTGCCCAGAGGTTAAAGCCAGACTTGGTAACAGTCCTGTGGTTAATCCTGTCTCATTATGGTTGGACTTAATGCTCTTAAAGGTCTTTTCCAACCAAAATGATTCCATGATTACTTTTGTGGTTCAGTTCATATTTAAACAGAAATATATATAGGACAGAAATATATTCCCCACCTAAGATATATGGTCAGTCCTGATTGTCTATAAAAGTTCTTCAATTTTTAAATGACAGGCATTATGTCAAAATACCATATCACTACTGTCAAACTTTATTATGCAGCAGACAGCTAAAACCTCACTAGAAATTTTAGGCTGGAATGTGCCAAAAGATTGTTAAAACATGTATGTCAAAAGCTTTCTTGAGGACCTTTCATTTAGGACCTTTCTTGCTTTAAAATCATCTTGCTTGTCTTTAGTTCATCTCTCTTTCTATATATTCACAGTTTAATGCCTACCACAGGTCCCAGTGTTTTGCTTTCAAACTGAATAGCAGCTCCTTAATAAGCTCCATAACAGAAATAGGGTGGGAATATGGCCATTAACAGTCCCCTCCTTCTGCATTTGACACCTCTGGCAAACTGAGTGACAACTTAGTCCTTGAGTGACCCCACAGAAACCAGAGGAGCTCTCTCTGAAAGAGGTTCCTCTCCAAGAGAGCAGAAGTTTTGATTGATTTATTTTACAGAAAAGAATCTTTCTATCAAGATGATATTGGTGAAATATTTTGTTGTTGGCCTCTAGTACTGCACATAGAACCTGGAAAACTTCCTCCTTAAAACAAAATAAAACCCAGAAAAACCCACACCTAATGTACTGAAAGAATTTCTTCCTTTCAATGGACTTAGCTCTGCATAAGCAGCATAGGCTGTAATTCAGAGTATGGACTAAACGAGGCAGAGAAAAAGAGGGAGAAAGTCAGACAGAAAAGCTCCATCTGTGTCCCATGAGCTAAAACAGTTACCAGGGTGTCAGGGAAAAAGTATTATTATTTCAAGCTGAGATTCTGGGATTCAATTTATGGGCAATAAATAATTTTCTACCAATGCTGAAAATTACAGGATTTATAGATCACATGCAAATAATCATAAAATCATTTAGGCTGACTCTTGAGATAATCAAGTCCAACCATAAACCTAACACTGCCAAGTTCACCAGTGTCTAATAACTAAAAAATGTAACTTTTTTTTTTAGTTCTCTTCTTGTCTCTATCACTATCTGGCATCCAGAAGTGGAGATTGTTAGTTCTGATCAGGCAATGAATTGTTAAAAGGTGAGTGTTAAGATGTTTAATTTTATATGTGACAGGTGTAGCCTCAGAAATTGCTCTCTGTCAAGCCAGTCTGGTCATGGTTAGGATGTAGGTAGGGCTGCATATCGAATAATTACATTATTAAATTGGATGGGACATATTTTTCATCCAGTGTGAGACAATCCCAGTCTGCACACCTGGTGGCTCAGGTGTCCCTCTGTAGTTAAAGGACAAACCCAATCTTTTTTAGGACAAGATGAACTGGTCCCCACGCTTCACTATTGACTGATGGGGACCAACCAGTTTTATTTGCATAATCCACATTTTTCTTAGTTTTCTCCTTGAACTGAATTCCAGTGATAAAGCAAAATTAAATTTTTACATTCATTTAACTTCCTCAGTTGATATTTGCCAATTACTTGACAGGATCTTTTGTTCTGCATCTGCAGCATTCAGGATGCTGAAATAGTTTCCTATCTGGGTGTTACTTGAGCCTACATTAAATAGCTTTGGAAAGGAGAATTAGAAGATGTCTTGCTACAGCACAGTACAAACAATATGCCTGTGTAGTTTTCTCAGATTTATTTAAGGATATTTTTCCCATGATACAGGACACTGCATTCTGATTGAATTTATGACACCACAAATTGTGGTCCAAGTTGGATTTTGAAGGTCTGTTTGGAGGACAGAGACTGTATTCATGCAGAGATTAAAAGAAAACTGTCTCTCTTTCCAGTAGAACACACCTCAGGGAGATTACTGGTCTGTGAATAACTTTTTTTTAATTTCTTTTTTTTTCCCCTAAACAAAGAACCCTAACAAATCCCAGTTGCATCATATTAAGTAATATATATCTTTTTTTTTACCAGCTTTATGCTCACACTCTGATAAAGCATTCACTAAAAGATCATCTTCTGCTAGTTAACACATTACCAAGGTAAACATTAGCTGAATTACCAGTACATTTGATGGCTCATCTGTAAAGAAAATGAATAGGGATTTTTTGATAAGACACATATCAAAGAAAGACAAACGAGCAAAATAAATGATTAACAGAAGTGGCATTTGGCAAAGAGAAAACTAATCTTTCAGATCTGAATCCAGATTTTCTGAGACTTGAACTTGAGCTGTAATTGCTCTATTTTAAAGTTTGAATGTATATATATGTCTGGTGGAGGGTATGCTTTGGTATGATAAAAAATAAGCTGTTCTAAACCACAGTTCTGAATAAATAAAATGAAGAACCCAGAAGGACAATATTATTTTCACATATAACAAAAAGTAGTAAACCCCTTTTGATTTGCTGAAACAAAGAGAGATTTAATGCTAAAGTAAGAGTCATGGCAAAGATGTGAGCACACCTTCCCACCTGCAGAAAGGAGTAATAGATGCTGAAGGAGTAACAAATGCAGCAGCGTGGCTGTGAAGCTTGATGACAATCTGACAGTGAAATGGAAGTTGAGAACTGCCAGTGGATGAGCAAAGAAAAATGGGAGAGGAGGGAGGGGAAAGTAATTCTGATAGATGACAATCAAATGGTGATCAGCAGGAAGGTACCCAGTATAAAAGTCATCACGTAATTATTGTGCAGACATTGGTTGTAAATCAGTGTATTGGGAAATTGGGATATAAATTGCATGTTTTGCAAAATAAGAAATTAGTCAAAAATTGTCAATATTTCTTCTCAGAATCTAGGAACAGCTAAGGATGAGAAAAATCTTTACTTTCTTCTTTCCTCCTTATTCACCTCCCCTTTATTCTTGCAAACTCTTTTGATCAATTTGAGAATAATTTGAGTCCTCATACCAAAAGTTCTGACCAACAGTTTAAAGAAAGCACCTTCCAGAAGGCAATTTGCTTAAAAGATGAAGTGAGCTGGCTAAATGTATCCCTTAGTCACCAGTGACTCTCTGTGTGGTTGTCTTTGTCATGGGAACAGCTGGTAAGAAATTTCCTTGGAAGAGAAATCACTGACTTCTTAATCAAATATTGAATTAAATACTTTCCAAGAGCCAAAGCAGCAGCATTTCAAATCACACTTCTAGTGTGCTGTAGGAAAAAATCTGCCTGTTATATCTTCCATGATTCTGCCTTCTTACACAGTGGGGATACAGAAAACTTGCCTCTGACCATGATAAACAAATGACTTGGAGTCTCACTATAATTCTACTATACATGCTGCTGAGCAACAGTAAATATTAGCCTAGCTGAAGCCCAGCTAACAAGTCTCTACCTGGCTTTAGGACCAAAGCTGAATCAGTTCAGGCTCCCTCAGATTAAAGTTAATTTCTCCTCATGGTTTTGCTTTGCCCAGGAACAACCAAAACCATAAGAGAAATAGTGTGGTTTTCTTTTTCTTTTCTTCTTGGATGAAATGTGAAGTGTTATTACTGAAACAAAACACGTTTTCCTTTTTTTTTTTTCTTTTTTTTTTTAGTGATACTGTATCACTGAAGAAAACAATTTTCCACAGTATGATTTCAGTGAAGGGTTTTCAGCTAGCTCCACTCACTTGATATCTCTCTTGCATGACTGGGTAAGTATAATCTCCATAAAGAAGGGATGGGCATGATCAGAACTAGTTTCATTTAATACTTCAGGTTCTTATTTTCCTACAGTGTGACTTGTCTTTATTACATCATCTTTGTGCTTGCACTGGAAGAGAAATTCTGAACGAGGCACCAAGCACATGAGGTTTCTCACTCCCAGCATACACCCTTCATACAATGTACATTGTCTGCAGGCAAAAGCTCAGTCGTGTTACAGGGAATGTAAGTCTTGCATCATAAGTAATACCTGGGAAAATGAAAAGCTCCCCCCACAGCCTCTGCTGGTGTGGCAGCATCATCTCAGAATAAAATAATATTGCTACAAAAGCAGAAAAAAAAATCCTGTGATAAAGTTTACCATGACGCTGGCATTAGAGATGTTGACACTTCTGTTTTGTTCTGGATTTTTTTTTTACAAGCATTACTCATGATTCTGGAGGAAACACTATCCAGTGAAAGGCAGTGCTCTCAAGATTTTCTCCTTTTTCTTCCTGTCCTGGTTTGGGTGAGAACAGAGCTGGTTCTTTTCAGCAATTTTACTTTTCAGCTCAGTTCTTCTAACTTACTGCACTGTCTGAAGTTAGCAGGGAGGAGTGGACAGGGCAGGTGACCCCAAACTGATCCAGGAGGTATTCCATCCCATAGATGTCATATTTGGTATAAAGCAGAGGGATCTGGAGGGTCTATAGTTTGCTTGCTTGCTTGATCGCTTTCTCTCTCTGGGGGCTCCTGGGCTCTCTGCCCTCTGGGACTCATTTGCCAGCTTTGCTTGGCTGGCTCAGGTCCTCTTTTGGTTCCTTCTTTGGAGCATCCAAGGAGAACTCGTCCATTCTGCCTTTGATCCCAGTCACTGTGTTCCTGAATCTGGTCCCAGAACCCAGCTCCTGAACACAGCTCCCATCTGCTGCTGGGCTCAGTCTGGGACTCCCCTGGTGCCTGCTCCACAGCATCAGTGGTGACAGGGATGGAATTCCCATCAGGAAGGGGTTGGGTTCCATACTGGGTTTGCATAGATTTGTACATATTCTATTTTTATTATTATTATTTTCATTATTATTATTTTCATTCAAGCTGTTCTAGTTTCCCAATCACTAAATCTCTCCCCTTATTCCCTTTCTCTGCCCCTTAGAGGAGGGAGGGAGGTTAACAGAAAGTGGCCTAAACCCTGACACTTCCCTTTTTCAAAAATTGGGTGATGAGGAAAAACAAACTCTGCAGTTGTTCTGAGTAAGAAATGGTAGGAATGCATTAAATACCTGCCTTACATTTCTTGCTGATGCTATTTTCTAGAAGGTTCAAATATTTTCTGGCCTTCTGGTAAGGGACAGCTGTCTGGAAACACCTTGTCTTCCTAGTTATCAAGCTTCTTTAATACCCTAATAATTAAACAAAACCAAAACCCAGTCAAGGATTCCTCAGTGAGGTCTGAAATCATTGTACCAGTAATATGGAATCCCAGCCCCCCAGGGATGTGCCACAGAAACACTGCAGATGGGAATTTAGAGCTCATTAGCTACCTGGCAACAGGGATCTGTTTGCTTTTCACTCTCTTTGGCTTGGGCTGGAAAATAACTTTTCTTTCTTTGTCCAAGAGGAAAGATCTTCATATTTAATTGCAGGTAAAGAGCACGTGCACCAATATTCAGCCTGCAGACAGCAAAGTACTGAAAATTCATGCCTAACTACAGCATATTTGACTGTCTTTTATGACATATACTTGATCCTGCATTTCACATTTTCAATGTGTTTCTCCAAACCTGCCCGAATTGCTTTTGAGGTAAGGGATTGTTACCACAGTTGTGTTATTGAGAGGTACAAATTCTTCTCTGATACACTTGGAGAAGGTCTTGAGGTTAGAGAGCTTGTAACATTTTCCAGGTAGCAAGCAGCCCATTTTAGGTGCTCTGCATCTGTCGTTATTTTTGGATCCTTGGAGAGTTTCCAGTTATTCTCCTCTCTTAGTAACCTTTGGCCAGCTATGTGTTATGAAGGCTAAATTATATATTAAAATATTTATTCATGTGTAATAAAGAATTTACAAAATTAATAGTAGTAGGAAGAAAAAAATGTTTTCTTTTTGAAGATGCATTGAGACCCCTAAGAGTTCCTTACTGTTTGAACTAGAACTGAGAGAAACTTTGGTAGTTTTAGCTCAAGTTTGCTTTGAATTTTGGTGTCATACTTAAAGCTGGGACATGCAATCTAGTGGATGTGAAACAATTGCACATAATGTGGCTCATATATTCCCCTAATGTCTCCTGGCTGAAATGAAGAAACATTGACCGTTAGTTTCAGGAAAGTCTTAGCACTGTGGCTGAGCCAACTGGGGATCTGAACTGGCAAACCCAGACATAATTCATCTTAACATTTCTTCCTTTGATATGAATTAAAATGATAAATGTAACCCCAGAGAGAATGAGATCCTCTTAGTATTTCATTGCCATCATCAAAGACTAAGATTGGACTTTCTTTGATCAGCGCTTTTATGTATCCTTTGTCTTTGTCAAACTTTTGANAGGGATGTGCCACAGAAACACTGCAGATGGGAATTTAGAGCTCATTAGCTACCTGGCAACAGGGAGCTGTTTGCTTTTCACTCTATTTGGCTTGGGCTGGAAAATAACTTTTCTTTCTTTGTCCAAGAGGAAAGATCTTCATATTTAATTGCAGGTAAAGAGCACGTGCACCAATATTCAGCCTGCAGACAGCAAAGTACTGAAAATTCATGCCTAACTACAGCATATTTGACTGTCTTTTATGACATATACTTGATCCTGCATTTCACATTTTCAATGTGTTTCTCCAAACCTGCCCGAATTGCTTTTGAGGTAAGGGATTGTTACCACAGTTGTGTTATTGAGAGGTACAAATTCTTCTCTGATACACTTGGAGAAGGTCTTGAGGTTAGAGAGCTTGTAACATTTTCCAGGTAGCAAGCAGCCCATTTTAGGTGCTCTGCATCTGTCGTTATTTTTGGATCCTTGGAGAGTTTCCAGTTATTCTCCTCTCTTAGTAACCTTTGGCCAGCTATGTGTTATGAAGGCTAAATTATATATTAAAATATTTATTCATGTGTAATAAAGAATTTACAAAATTAATAGTAGTAGGAAGAAAAAAATGTTTTCTTTTTGAAGATGCATTGAGACCCCTAAGAGTTCCTTACTGTTTGAACTAGAACTGAGAGAAACTTTGGTAGTTTTAGCTCAAGTTTGCTTTGAATTTTGGTGTCATACTTAAAGCTGGGACATGCAATCTAGTGGATGTGAAACAATTGCACATAATGTGGCTCATATATTCCCCTAATGTCTCCTGGCTGAAATGAAGAAACATTGACCGTTAGTTTCAGGAAAGTCTTAGCACTGTGGCTGAGCCAACTGGGGATCTGAACTGGCAAACCCAGACATAATTCATCTTAACATTTCTTCCTTTGATATGAATTAAAATGATAAATGTAACCCCAGAGAGAATGAGATCCTCTTAGTATTTCATTGCCATCATCAAAGACTAAGATTGGACTTTCTTTGATCAGCGCTTTTATGTATCCTTTGTCTTTGTCAAACTTTTGATGCTCTTTAGTCTTCCTCTATACTTTTTTTTTCCCCATTGGAACCTTAAGGCAAAACAATAAAAGAAAATCATTAAAAAAAAGAAACAAAAAGCAATAATACAGTAGATCTTTCCTTGGATGTCATGCAATACATGAGTGACAAGGGAGACAAAAACTGGAGTGTGAGAAAGTGCTTTCCTTCCACTATACTGTTGAAAATTATTTATCATTGATTGCTGGGGGGGTGTGCAAGGATGCCTGGACAGAATCAGAGTCAGCAAACATCAATCATGGTAATTCTGTTTTCTAATAACTGAGAACATACTTATCAGAACCCTATGAGGACTTTTGATAAAATATTACTTGCACAATAGAGAATTTAAGGGATAGCTCTGTGGGTTTATCAGTCTAGGATGAGTAAAGTTGTTCTAAATATTGAACTGTGAACCTTCAGTCATGCCTCTGACTTATCTCCAGCTACCTGCTTTATCTGTAAGTATTTCAAATGCCTTTGTAACTCTGTTTCTTGTAGGGAACTTCTGAACACCAACTAAGACTATTAGAGACTTTGTTTTCTTTTTTCTTCCTTTGCTTTTCCCAGGACTTTCCCAGTACTGTACTCCCCGGGGGTATTCTGTCTTCTCAAATGGGATTGTATTTAAATTTAGTATTTTCCTGTTAGAAAATTAAATGAGAAAATCCAAAATTAAGCATGTGTTTAAACCAGAAATCTACCCTGGATCACATTTAGATCCTTCAGAAGGTCAGATTTTCATGGATATTTCCAAATTCTGTAACAGAAATAATGAAGTTAAAGAACAGGGTTTCAGTTTATATCAATAGAAAGCTGGAAAGGACTGTCAGGGTTGCACTGAGTCTATGCCAGCAGGCTGCAAGTGACTGAGGAAAGTCCTTGAGAATCAGGGCCACTTGGCACAGCAGTGCCTGCATCTATGCTGGTTGATTCCCTTAGCTTCCAAACCAGTTCTTCCAGACTGATTTTTGGCAATAATCACTGGAGCTCTACAGTCGGCTCAGGCAGAGCTCTCACCTGAGAAGTGACTCTCTGGAGCCTTCCCATGTAAGCCCTTTGTTTTACAGATGTGGCAACAGCTGAGCTGTGATCCTTGCAGATGAAGCTACGTTGGAAGACTCTGAGAGCACAACAATGTGATCCCATCACTAAAGGACAATCCCATCCACGGGACCAGACCAGGCTTAATCTCATGCAACACGCCTGCTCCCACCCCCTCAATATAGAGTTTAGCTGTCAAAGTCCCATTCCAAGGCATGACAAGGATTATTCTAGCAGTTTAGCAACACTGATAATCATGTCCTAACCCCTCAAAACAGTTTTTCCTTGGAGCAATGTAGTTATCATTACTCTGACCCCTACTACAGGGGTAAACGTATCTTAAAAATGAAAGTTCATCACAGAATAAGAATGAGAATTCAGTCAGCTTTTTAGCTTGCTCTGCTCTGATGGGAAAGCTGTTCAAGCAATTTCCTTCTGTGTTTGTTCCAAACTTTCACACTTCCATCTTCATTTCCAGTTGACTTTAGCGTGTGGTTCAGACTTGTCATAAGGTAACAGTGAGTCATGCCTGAAAGTCACAGTGTCTGGGACTCAGTCTGAGTGGAGACCTACATGGTAGAAGTATCTGCAGCTAAGCAGTTATTATGGACTCCCTAGAATAAGTGCTGAGAGAGAAGCACTTTCTGGGTGCAATCCATCTGCAGAGGTTTTGCTTGTGCAACAAGAGCTGTGAGATCTCAGTTAGAAATTATTTGTAGATGTGAAACCAAAGTTTTCTCTTTAGTTGCTGTTGTGTAGGTGAGTATCAGGACTGTGCCTATTCTTGCACACTGCATTTAAGCCATTAATTCCCTGAGTTTCAGGGGCTGCCCTGCTGAACGTTTGCACAGATGAGACAATAGGCTGGTTTGAGGCATTGGATAGAACTGAAACCAGGGGACTGACTCAACAATCAACCATTTCACTGGGTTATAGGAGCTCCCCAGGTTGGAATTTCATACAGCTCTGGAGATTCCCCCAGGCACATCCTGCTCAGCCCAGTTCAATTTGTGTGCTTAAACGTGTTGATTAATATCCTGGGAAAAGTGACTCATTGATTTCCAGGCACTACCTTGCTGCCAGAGTTGCTGAATTGTACACAGACTTTGGTAAACAAACAATACAAACTTTCCAGCAAATGCAGAAATAATCATGTAGGACAATTCTTGTACAGGTGGCTCAGAGTCTTAGAGAGTGTTTGGTATGTAGTTAACATCACTGGTAAAAATGGGTTGTGGATGAGATGGAGTGCTCACCCAGGGCCACAGGCCAGCTAGATTCTAAGAAGTGAACAGAAGAATAGTTTAGGAAGCCTGTCCAGAATCAGCTGAAGGTGCTGCTGCAGAGTTTCTTACCACAGAGACCCCTGTGACCATAGCACAGCAACCAATAATCCACTTTGAGTGATTTAATTTCACACGTGTAGACTATCCTATGAGAAGATCTTGACAAATGAGTTTTTCCATTGCCACAAGCATTTGGTCTCTGATCACCTGTGCAAAATAGCTACTTTAGGATGAAGGGAGTTTCACTGAAAACTCCATTCATCACAGTGCTCTCTGTTGACTGTGAAGGTAGAAGTGCATGCTGCACTTTGCTACTACACACCAAGACCCAGTACTAGTCACATGTGGTCAGATAAATTCCATCCATATTAAATTTTTTTACAGTTATCATTTCAAGAAGCAGTGAAAGAGCCGAAGGAGCAGCCCACGTGGGTTTTATGGCCATCTAGGATACATAGTAAGTTCATCCTTATCTTTTAAGTATGCTCTTGCTATTTGCTTATCATATCTATTTTTGGTTCCTTACACCGTAGCACATAAAAATTTAGCATGGCCTGGAGGAGTTCAATTAATGTCAATATGCAAGCTGAAAAATCACACTGTGTTCAATCATATTTAAAAGCAAAATATCTTCATACAGCTACTGCAAGTGTACATGGTTGCATTGGTCATGTTGATTAACTGATGTTACTAGGTGAAAAAATAGAGGTACCCTATAATTTTTCAACCACCCAACATTCTATTTTAATATTTTAAGCTCACTGCATCCTTTATTGTTATGAATTTCAAGAAAGGATTCCATTGAATTGTAGAAAAAAAAAGTTTGTATCTTCAGTTCTGAAGTTTCTCATCCTCTGTACCTAAAATATAGTGCAATTAGTATATTCTAAGCCTCTTCTGGTGATGCAGATCTTTCTGTCAGTGTTTTTCTGTGCTTTTTCCAATGATATATAGCAACAATAAATATGCATAAATCCATTTCACAGCATCCTAGGTCTGAAAATCTAGCTTGCTTCTCCAGGTTACATAAATACCTGATGAAGGAAAATACTTTGAAAATCAACCCTGAGCTGTGTGAAGGCCTAGTGTACCAGCAGCTGTATTTCTTAAACATATAAGAAGATTCCTGTCTGTATCTTCCCCCTCCACCTACCATAAAGATCAGTCTCCAAGTCAGCTAGACCTTGGGAATAATGTGCTTTAAAATTGTTCAAGTTTAAGGCAGTGTAAGTTCCCTCACATGGGGGAAACTTTGAGTTTCCTCAATTATAAATCTAGGCTTTTTGAAGGGTTTTGGAACTTTATGTGTAGTAAAGAAGCTCTCAGGAAAATACACCAATGTTAGGTCACAGAATTTGCATCATTTAATTCTCAGAGATATCCTGAGGTAGTCCAAAAGTATTATGCAGGGGCTAAGAGCTTTCCCTGCAGAGCAGTGAACTAGTGTTTCCATAGCATCATCCTTTTACACAGCAATTAACAGTTGAAGCTGAACTGGGAAAGGAGCTGCAGAACTGGTTTGGCTGTATGGATCCTCACTGGACGATGAGGTAAATTGCAAAGGGACTGTTGCACTGTGTGAACACCAGCTGATAGCAAAGAGGGTCCACTGAAGCCAAGGATCAAAGGAAGTATGACTTACCTGCTGCAAACCCATGCTATGAACAACTGGACAAGCCTTTGCATCACTTGACACCAGCCTCTTGCTTTAGTAGGGGTCTTTGCTATTGTTCCTGGGTGATGTGAAGCAAAACAGCTCTAATCCCAGGACCATGAAACTGAAGACACCACAAGAGAACAATTAGAGAAGAGCACAACATGATTCTGCTTTTGTAATGAAATCAAAAGCTTTCCTCGGGGCTTCAGATCTATTGTGCTTCTTGAAGCCTCAGTTTTTGAAATCATGAAATAATCTGAAAGAGTAACTTTTCCACAGGAAGAAAACAAAGTTTACAGCTTTTACAATTGTAGAGACAAGCTTAATAAGAATTAGAGTGCAATAAAACCCTCAAGTGTTAACAAGGGAGTATTAAGCTCAAAAATCCCATGATTTATTTACAAAAGCTCCCCCCCAAATCACTGTTCTTTATATATCATACATTTTTAGTGGTTGTGACTGACAAAATGGAAGCTGCTGATAATGAAGCAATGTTTCTGAAGCTGATATGGTGCTTCCTTTAGCTTGGTTATTTATGAACAATTTGTGCACAGATAAACTTCAGATCGATTCTTACTCTCCTTGGACAGATGGGCTTGAAGGTAGGATGGGGCTGGTATGATTCAGCAGTGCTGTATCCGTGGTGTGATAATACTTACATTATGAAATCATGAACTGGAATAAAAACACAATCATAAGAAACCTGTCAATCAAAATCTAGAAGTATTCAGTTTAATACATCAGGTAACTGAGTCCAAAGTGGAATATGAGAAGATGACCCTCTGCTTTTAGCTTTGATGATAAACTATTTATTTTAGGGTAGCTTTTCAGGATCTAGGTATTCACATGATTTGCAACAGAAAATGAAAAACAAAACACAACAAACATCAAGAAAAAAAAAAATCCTTATATTTCTGTGTTTTCTAGAGCTGCCCCAACAAACTGTGTTAACTTAATTATTAATTCTCTTAAAATACATGAGTGTGTATCTCCCACTCACTGTAACTATCTAAATATGGATGCTTATGTCTTAGTATCCAAAGAAGGTTCCATGTTTCTACCCCAAATGATTAAACTTAGCATAAATAGGCTTAGGTTATTTTTGTTTGTTTGGGGGATTTCTTGCTTTAAGTTTATTTGATGGGTTTGAGTTTTTTCCCCAGAGACAACCAAGCAAATCAAGTGTGCCCTTACAGATGAGTGTGGAAGGCATGAGGAGCACACAACACATCCTGTCCAAACTGTCCCATGACCCAGTGGCAAAACAGCTGAGGGAAGGAGGTAGTTGTCCTCTGTCCCATCTTACACCAGTGAGGTATAAGCCTAACATCACAAAATAGAATAACAAAAATAGAGTCACTCCCACTTCCCTCCCTACGCAGGTAGAAATCCCTGTGTTGGCATTTTGAAGACTAAGATGGAAATCTCACAAGAATAGACCCAAAAAAAATATATTGCTCTCTGTTTTGTAAGTACTTTCCAGTATTTCTGTAAGGAAAGTCTGTAAAGATGAGGAGACCCTGACAAATACCAGCTACATTTCTTACATGGACAAAACACCTCAGCCCCTCATAGGAAAATAATTTTAAGTTGCAGATTCTGCTTTTTGGGTAAAAATGTTTTAAGTTCTGAAGGTGGTGTTGTTTTATTTATTTATAAAGGGAAAGAGAGATTCTTCTCAGGGAGTTTTCCACCATATAGATCTCCACACAAATCCTTATGTGTCCTTCACAGGGGAAATGTCCTAACCAGCCCTGGCAGAAGATACTCAGTGGTGAACTGAGCTAGGACAGCTTGCTTTAGGTCATCTCCTCCAGTAATACTGTCCTGGCCAACAGCAGAACAGGGACCACAAAAAGCTCAGAGAACATGGAGGAAACATTCAGGAGGCAACAGAATAATTGGCTTCAGAGTAGACCCTGATGATGACAGCCTTCCAAGTCTGATGAAGACCACTGTCAACAAACAAGAGTAAGTTGGGACTTAAATCTTGTTGATGCTTTCCACGGGAGTGTTACTAAAATCCAGCATTTGCATGGGAATCCCCTACTAAATAGGCTGGACTGTGGGGGATTGAAGACATTTGCTGAACTGACTGGTAGAAATACTGTTTTGGAAGCTGCAGACTAGGTGTCTGTGTCATTTCACCAGTTTATAACTGCATTTTTCATCTTATAGCAATATAAGTACTTTCAAGGAGTGCATGTGTGAAGGAAAATTACTTCTGAAACACAGGGAATAAACCACATTTACTGTGAATAAGCCTGCAAATGTTTCCTCTAGCTCAAACTGTAAATGCCTATGATCTCTTTGTGCTAAAAATAAAGTAATAGCAATAACAGGGCGCTCATAAAGGTTCCTGGTCCCCAGTTTCTGGATGGTTTATAGATTTAATGCCTCTTGCTTTCTGCAGCATCTGAATTTTTCTACATTATTCAAGAATACTCTCACCTAGAAGTTTGCCACTTGTGCAGGTTTTTTTCCTTCTCTCTCAGTAAAGTGCAAATTAAAGCAGACCAGCACTACATGTTATAAAGGGGTAGATTTGAGATGATTGAGAAGTGCTTCCCTCAACTTCCAGTTGTTTAGCTTTGTTAGTACAACTTGCATTTACAATTATATTGAAGATCCAGTTGGGATACATTGTCTCAAAACTGCTGATCACAACAGTATTCAAACTATACCAAAATACCTTTAGTATTAATTTTCACTCTGGTTTTATATGAGTCTATTTAGCTTTTGGCAGAACTAATTTAGAGGAGGTAATTAATTTTGAAGCAATCACACCAGAGTTGTTTAGATGGGGGCAGTTTAATGAAAACGATCATAATAATTATAAAATGACCTTTTGCTATTTATTGGAACACAAATTTTATGAGTTTCCCTTAGGAAAAAAAAAATAAAGTACCTGGTGGCACAGAAGAAGGGTGGAAGAATACATTAAGGATTCATTTACATTTCTACTTCATTCAGTATTCCTGTTCTTTAAATTTAATATTCTGGTCCAGTTTAAAACTTCTTTTTGCCTGCTGTGCCCCTGTGGTTAGATGTAACAGACACCTGTGGACCACCCCAGAAATACAATTGACTGCAACTCTATTTCCTGCCAGGGAGCTGCTGGTAGCTCACAGAGGTGAAGATGCTGTAGCCCCAGGCCCTGAGATCCAGCCAGTAGCAAGACTGGGTGTGTATTTCCAATAAGCACACACACGTATAAACCATGTGGGATCCAGGCAGATAACAAAGAGAAAAACACAGCACTCATGAAAGTACAAACAGTACCCACAGTACCCATAGCCTCATCCTGTTCCCCTCTCTGGCTGATCAAGGAGCAGATTGGCTGATGGGAAATACTCACTTAGATTGTGGATCATTCCAGTACCTTGCCTTAGACATTCAGTTTATCCTTGGACTCTCCAGCTGCTGGCACTTGGGTGTACGAGCCCTCAAAGACCTACTCCTGTTGCTGGAGTCCCTTGCACACCCACACTAGGGATCCCTCCTAGCCACCTCAATCTTTCCCTTTGGTCCTTTCCCAAACCATCTCATAATAAGTTTTATAGCACCCTGGGATGTTTTTTCCTGGCCCCCACACCCCAAAGCAGTAAATTACCTTTCGATTTGTAAAGCAATCCAGGGCTATCTCCTATCAAGTCTGCCCAGGGAGTCTCACCACCAGCCCAGAACTCCAAGACTCTCCTGGGAGAAGCTGAAGCTCATTTCTCTCTGACCCCATTATTAGGGTTCCTCTGCCTGACATTTGTGGTAATATTTTTCTTGGCATAACCAAACACCCCGTGCTTTGCACAAAATCCCTCTGGAGGTGATGCTGCCACATTAAAAGTGCTCCTGAGCCACTGCTGAGGTGTATCCTTGTTGGTAGAACACTGGAACAGGTTGCCCAGGGAGGCGGTTGAGGCCCCATCCCTGGAGACATTCAAGGTGGGGCTTGACAGAGCTCTGAGCACCCTGCTCTAGTTGAGGATGTCCCTGCTCTCAGCAGGGGGGTTGGACCAGATGACCTCTAGAGGTCACTTCCAACCCAGACATTTCTATGATCCTATAATCCTTTCAGATAACTGCTTTGGTATCTTCTGCTTCTCTTTTGCTGTGGGACATCACTAATTTTTGCATAAACATTAGAAAGGTGAAATTCTTTAACAGCATTTCTGAATTGTTATGGCCTGAGAGGTCTCTCCAGAACAATTATAAGCACTTACCCCATCTTGTCTGACAGAAGATTAGAAGGTTATCAAGGCCAAAGGAAAGTCCAAACACCATTTATTGTCTTGAACCCAAATGCTTAATACTCTCTTCAGACATTTTCAGTTGTTCAGGTATTGTCTTGGAGCAGATGCACAATGAGACAATGAGGCTGAAATGTTAACACCGAGGAAGCTGAACCATGGAGTTGGAATTACTCAGGTTGGTGACATTATATTTAATAAATCATCACAGATTGTGGAAAGTACAAAAATCTGGATAAAAGTAAATTGCAGAAGATAAGGAATGTGCAGAAATATTGCAGAGTCCTTCAGTGCCATGGGCACACAGTAAATAGCTCGCAGTCATTTTTATCTTGAAGAAATACAGAATTAATTCATGATGATCTATTTCTCTAAGTAAAATAACTTGCACGAAAGTAGGTTACATTGATTACTGCATGTTAAGATGATTAATTAAAAGTTTTATGGGTTTTCAGTTTGATTTTAGTGTCACAATGTTATAAATCAGGCACAACTCTGTTAACACTGATAGACTGGCACTGGGTTAAATTGGCACAATGAGGGGGGACAGAAGTGGGAAGGCTTGGAAAAAAAAAGTCACATCCTTAACTGACACAAATTTGGAGCAACTCTGTATTGATTTGCCCCAGTAGGAAACAGCAATTCCAGTGTAGAAATATGACCAGAATGAGAAGGCAGCCCACAAAAAGGGCCATATTTTGTCCATCTTGAGATGCAAAACCAAGCTGCAGTTGAGTTGCTGACTGTACAAATAGAAGTAGTTTGGGTCACTTGTATGCAAAATGAAGCACTTGGCTGGGGTCATCAGAATAGAAGTCTTCAGCTGAAGCCATCACTTTAGCCTGGGCTTTGCAGAATATTGAATTACTCAGGACATTCTACAGTATCTCTACCAAAATCAAACTGAAGTTGCAGAATCAAAGTATTAATAGTTAAATTTTCATTTTTTAACCTTTAGTCAGACTCCTGACACCAACATTTATTAAATAGTCTATCTATAATCATTTTTGCTCCACAATAAAGCCCTGACAAGCTATTTTTCACATTCAAAGTTTATAAAATACAGACACAAACCAATTGTATTTGTGGGAGAAGCTTTTTGGAGATAAGTAGTAGGACAGGAAAAAGTGGTTTAAGAGTTTCCTGTGACCTGAGAGATGGTTTAATTCATCTACTATCATCTAAAATAGTAACAGTTAGTTAAGTTTCTGACTTTAGAGCAGCTAACAGAGAGGTCCATCCTAGAGATGCTGAGCAGAAAAAGGAAATTACATGAAAATAGAGTTAAATGGGAGCAAGGAGCAGTGTGAGGAATGGCTGGAGAAGCGTGAAGAGTTTATAGAAACAAATAACACCAACAGATCTGTACAACTCCAGTTCTTACCATTCAGAGTTATAAAATCCTAAACTGTAAGATCAGGCTGTTGCAAGAAGGAGAAAATACTTTTCTGAGTTCAGAGTGAGGTATAGAACCTGTATTTTAAACTGGGATCTGATGCCTGCTGCTGTTTTCTGAACAGGACGGTCCCATATGGGACCACTGGACAAGGACAATGCCTTGAGCTACAGCAGAGAAGCTGCAGAAGGAAGCTGAAAGCCCAACCTGGTTGTGTTTCGCTAGGTCAGTGGGAATTCTTCAGTGGGATGCTTAGCAGCAGCCCAAGAGTTAATGTAATCCCCCCCAGGTCCTTGCTGGAGTGACAAGGCTATAATGCAGGCTCCAGCCAGCGGTGAAAGGGATAATAGTGTGTAGGCTGATAAAGTAAGAGCTCTGCAAGGATTAAATTGGCTACACAGCTTCATTCCCACATCCCATAAGGGAGGTGTTTCATTGTTTAGAAAATGATGCTGTCTTTTCCCTGACAGCACCGAGTCCAGCAATCTGGCTTTAACAAGAAGCAATTTCCAGGTTTGTTGCTATCATGGGGCAGCTGGGAGAAATTAAGAGGTAGCTTATCCCTAATGGACTTTTCTCTTCTTCAGGTTGATTGTACAGCAGAATGGAAATGGTTCACCTGACACACTATGAGCACGTGGCTAAAGGAACTGAGATCCTCTCTAATGTGTTTTTAAGCCTCTTTCCCTTCAAATGGGCAGGTGAGTTGAACAGCTATGGAACAAACCTCCAATTACACAGAAAAACAACCACGGGTTGGGATTTCCAGGTCTGGGGTGTATTATTGCCTCAGGCTCCGAGGACTGCTGGGAGACAGAGTTAATGATTCTTTACAGCTATTTGGCCAGGTTGGCTTTCAGAGCTTTGGAGGGTGGTCCCCTGACATCCTATTTCTTTTTTGCCCTGGGCAGTGTGGTGACAGTGGTTAGAGTCACCTACCCGTAAGGATGAGCATGAGGAGGCAGATGCTGAACTCTGTAATCTCTTCCATGCTGGTGTGCCTATGTATGCAGCACAGGAAATGTAACATCAGCTCCTGAGGAAAGCTAAGGCCCACCTGGAACTGAATCTGGCAAGGGGCATTAAAGACAGCAAGAAGGTGGTTGGGTTTTTTTCCAGTAAATCAATAGGAAAAAGGAAGACTAGGGAAAACATGGGTCCACTGCTGAATGAGATGGGTGGTAGAAGACACAGAGAAGGCAAAGTTACTCAATTCCTTCAAACTGCAAGCTGGAACACAGGAAGTTTCATCTAAATGTGAGGGAAAACTTTACTCTGAGGGTGCCAAAGGACATATTATGACTTCTCTGCCAAGATAGGCAACCATACTGACAATAATGATCATGGCTCACTACATACAATTAGAGAACAGATATTTTATAAGTTGTGTGAAATTTTTGAGGAAGTTTCCAGAAGTTTTTGTTCTATTCTTGATATTGGCAATGATTCAGAACCCATACCAGATGGAGCCATTCATCTTTTCTTTAAGATTCCTCTCCTTGTAACTTCTGGGAAAACTTTCTAGTCCCAGGTAATCAGAAACACATCAATCTTAAATTTCTAATCTCTCATACTCACATGAGCAGGTACTGGAAATCAGTGGATTTTCACATCTTTACTCTGATCAGGGAAACTAGGCTGTAAGCCTCATAAGGAATAACAAATATCCTCTGGCTCTTTGTCTTTCTGTTCTAAACCACTGAATTATTAGTAATCAGGCTTGTTTGGATCATCTGAAAGCTCTACTTGCTACTGATTAGCTTACTTACAGGGATTAATTAGAGGTTTCAGTTAGTTAATTGGGCAATCATTGCCTGACACCTAGGAAAGCAACATTTCCAAAGGTGCTTAAGGAACAAATAGATTTTTGTATCACTGTCCATCACATTTGTAAGAATTAATTTGTCTTTCCAAGGAAATACAGACTTATCTCTTCTCCTGTGATAATTTTTTCTAAGGCAGGTTAGGTGGATGAAATACAAGGAGAAGAGACCACATGGGGCTGCTTTTATTTAAATATGTAAAATATTACTATGAAAAATCATAGATAAGCTGCTGTTAAATAAACCTCGCTGATACAAAGGAAGCCTGGTTCCCTCAGCACTGGTAATTAAACAGTGGTTTAAGCAGTAACTGATGTAGGAGAGAATCAATTAACACCAGACCAGGTTCAGGCATCAGGTCACTTTGCACAGAGACATAACAATGAAATGGAGATAAATTGATTTGTACTTAGCTTAGATTAGTTCTGGGTCTAAGTTTCCTACAGAGCAAATATCAGCTAAACAAATGTCAAGTTATAACCAGGGGCTTCTGTCAGTTGTTTAGACTTCACTGGAATTTTCTGTAGGTGAATTACAATAAGATGTTGCAAAGTAGTCTGAAAGAAAATTAAAGGCTGGAGTGTAGAAACTGATGAGCTCAGATGAGCATATCGAGCCTTCACAAACATTTACTATTTCTCTGCTAAAAAACATAAATAAACATCAAGCTCTCCAATAGCCCATAGTCTGAGTCACAAAATTTCAAGTCTGAAGTATAATAAAACAGCTTGAATGGACCAACTACAGGATTTATTGCCTACTGTTCCCAGATACACACCAGTGCCAATGCATAAAAAAAATAACTCAGAATATTTGTACTAGGGGCTTGATAAAAGGCACTCTTGAGCAGGACAACTAAGGTCCCCCTCTCCCCTCTACAGACAACTTTTATTTTTTGGTAAAGACAGACATATATGGAACTATTTCTGCAGCCAAAAAAAAATAGGGGTTTATAGATAGTTTGAGGTTCAGGCTGGATTTTTCTTCTCAGAAGCTCACCCTGAGGAATAGCCTACAGCCTAGCATTCACAGCATCCAGCAGTGAGGCCAAACTAAAGTCAGCTTCCAAGTGAAACAACCTAAAATTGTGTTTCAGAATTCAGAGCTGATTGAACCAATGAATAGTGAAACAGTAGCTTCTTCCTTTCCCACACGTATGATCCACTTTTTAATAGATATGAAGAATTAAAATGTAAAAAGCATTTGACCAAATGCAAACACCTACCTAGATTTAATTCAGTTTTGACCATGAGCTCTCTTCATGCAACATCTAATCAAAACCATCAGTGAAGTCTAGGGCACAATTCTCTTCACCATACACATCCAAAAGAGACATGATGAATCACTCTGGATGTGCTCATTTCTTTCTGCTGACTGTGAGTTTCCCAGGGAGAACAGCTGAGCTATCAACTGCAGATGTCTAAAGCTAAATGAGATGAATCTTTTCCACAACATTTAAATTTCATCATTTATTTTATCAAAGAGCTTTCCTCACTAGATCTGTATATGATGGGCCTTGGCAAACTTGTTCAAGTTCTAGGCATTTAGGAGGTGGTGGTTGGAGACTGTAATGTGCACAGCACATTTGAGGACATCTGCATGCTCTATAGTGGAGGTAATCATACAGTTTTTCTTGGAATGGCCCATTTGGCCCATTCAGATCATATGCAGTTTCCTATCTCGTAATAATGACTATATTATTTGAGTCTTGGATTGTAATCCACAAAGAAGATTGTCAGATAAATTAGTATGATGAAATTATACCTCTGCAGGGGCCAGTTTTCAATGAATGCAGATGGGTGGCAATTACTGGACAACTCCTATCTGTTTACCTACTCTGTAAGAAAAAAATAACTGTTGGAAAAAAAAATCCTTTGTTACTGGCTTAATTTTCAAGTTCTGTCATTATGTTAATCAGCCTGTCAGCCGTGTCAGATAGCTTGATTAAGCTTTATTGGTTTAAGTTGCACTTGCACTGTCTTTCTAAGCAGGGTAATGTCCCCAGGCTAGACGTGGGATAAGCCATAACAGGCAGGAGCAGAGTGATGTGAGCAACTCTGCTTACGCTTCTGAGCTTCTCAGACCTAGGCTCATAGAATCATTTTGGTTGGAAGAGATCTTTCAGATCATTGAAATCAACCAGTACTGCCAGGTCACCACTAAACCATGTCACTAAGCACCACATTTAGCTGGCCTTTAAATCCCTCCAGGGACGGGGACTCCACCACTTCCCTGGGCAGCCAGGACCAGGGTTTGAGAACTCGTTCAGGGAAGAATTTTTTCCTAATATCCAACCTAAACCTCCCCTGGCATATTTTGAGGCCACTTCCTCTCATCCTATCACTTGTTACTTGTGAGAAAAGATCAACCCCCATCTTACTACAAACTCCTTTCAGAGACTTGTGGAGAGCAAGGTCTTCCCCGAGCCTCATTTTCTCCAGGGTAAAAATTTCACTGTTACCCCAGCAACTCCTCACAAGACTTGTTCTCTAGACCCTTCACCAGCAATACTGCCCTTTGGACATGCTCCAGCACCTCAGTGTCCTTCTTGGAGGGACCCAAAACTGAACCCAGTATTCGAGGTGTGGCCTCACAGGAGGAAGATCACTTCCTTAGCCCTGCTGGCCATGCTATGTCTGATACAAGCCAGGATGGTGTTGGCCTCCCTTATCCAGGGAGGGGTTTTACAGAGAACAGCAGAGACATGCATTTGGCTCTCTTCTGGAAGCCAGAAAGCTACAACTTCATAGCCCAATAGCTACTTTAACATGCTGTTTTGATGATGAATTCTTGCTAGATCAGCCATAGAGGCAAATCACCAAAGTCCATAAGACAAATGCAAAGCAGATTGTTGAACAGGCGGTGGCAGTGGAAATGCTCAGGACCTCATTACCAGCTTTGCTTATGGGAAGGCAAAATTTAGTGATTGCCATTACCAAGATACGTGTCAGGGTGGATGGAGTGGCAATCACAGTCAACTGCCATCCATCACATTCACGGTCCTAACTTTGAGACAGCATTTAAATGCACAGCATTTCAGATGCCACATTCATTCCTCACTGACTGGTTACCAAGAAAAATTGGAAACTGTGTTGGACAGCATGCTTCCTGCTTTGTTCCACCTTTATAGCAAAGCCTGCTAGAAGAAGAATTGCTTTCCTTCTCATTCCTTCTTTGCAATAGCAGCTTGTATTTCAGTACTCCAACAGATGCCTGTACAAGAGAAAAAGGAGACCTGTGTGTATCACTACAAGGTTATTAGTGAATAATCCAGCCTGAATATCTTGCCTTTATGGGTGGCCCTGGAGATCAGATATTTGCACATATGATTAAAAACACCTATTCTTCTGCCTCAGTTAAACCTTCTCCATCATTTATCCTGATCTACAGTGGGGTGTGCAAAGGGATGGGGAAACGTATGGGTGCATTTGTTGCAAAGCTAGTGTCCTTGTGCAGGTAGCATACAGGGGCAGAAATGGTCTTTGTGTTAAAAGGTTTTCCTTGTGAAGTGGTATAAAAATAGAAGGAAAAGAACAATTCAAGCTTACAAAGCTGTGTCAAAAATCATAGGACAAACTACTGTAAGTTGAGAAAAATTGATGTGCAACTCCTCGCGAGTCCTGGACTATTACTTTAAAGCTAGAGGCTCATCTCTCCACAGAAACAGTACGCACAGATTTGCCTTTTAGAAGCATCTGGCTCTTTGTCTGATTGACTGAGTTTGAGATGAATGTGAAATTCAGAGTTTTCTCACAGATTTGTTATGAAGAACCACAGTCTTCCAAATATTAATCGTAAGCAGGAACACTACAATTTCATACCTTGTCTTACACCAAGGAGGGAAAAGTTCTACATACAAAATGACCATGATATTGGTTTGATCAGGAACTAATGTAATGTAACAAAACTAAAGAATAGCTCTGCTTTGCCTTCTTTTACCCCATACATGTTTCAGAGGGTTAACAGAAGTATGTGTTCTTACTGCTTCCAAACCCAAACTAAGGGATTTTTTTGAATTAAGCATCTGACCTATTGCCTTTAAAGAAAGGCCTTCCTAATTATCTATGGCTCCAATTATAAACAAAACACAGCATCAGGAACAGTCACCTACTCACTTCCCAACTAGCCTTGAGAAACAAACTTTTGGGTACAATGTGTGTCATCCAATCAACTGCAGACCCTCAGTAGAGAGTTAGACACACCACTACAGCATCTCTGGTGGCTCTCTTTAAATTCTCATGTCTAAGGTACAAAGCTTAGCATGTGTAGCTTCTTACATCCTAGTGTAGGAGTCTAAAGTAAGTCAAGCAAAGCATGGCTTGAAAGTGTCTCCTTCACTCCATTGGTATGATGTCAGTATGACTAGCCTTGGTGGAGATAACTCTGGTGTCCAAAGGTAGGAGAAAGGCATCCTGACCATTAAATACCTCAGTCCTAAAATTTATCTTTCCTTGAGGTCTGTTGAGCTGTGGTTCTTTAGACTATGTGGCTCCATCTGTACTGTATCTAAAAAGAGGAAAGGGCTGTTCACCTTCAACATGCTGGCACAACGTGGGTCACAGCCATTAAACCAAACCTTTTCCCTCCCCACAGGGCACATGGCCTTATATGAACTGCTACTTGAAAATAAACAATGGCTTGTGCTAATTTATGTGAACAAATCTAGGAATTGCTTTGAATGCATGACCAAAACCATGCCAGAAACCATAACAATTCAGCTGCCTGGGTAATAAACCTGCCAGTGCTTGGGCTCTTCCCTGATCCTGGATAGTTTCCTAGGCAGAAACTGTGACACTTGACAAAAAAATATCACATTTCTGATACTATACACACTAAAAACACCAGGAGTTCAATTAAATCAAGAGGCTCCGTGTGTTTATCTCAGGATACTATCAGTTACAGGAATCCAGACTGTGAATCTTCAAATTTCATTGGTTAATGAAAAAAAAAAAGCCTACAGGGGTTCCAACCTGCTATTAAACACTGCTCTTTCTCCTGAAAGACAACATTCCTTAGAAAATGCTACCTCAATGTAACCATTTCATCCATCATTGCAAATGCCAACTCCAAGCAACATATCAAAAGAAAAAAAAACCCAAACAAACAAAAAACACCCAAAAAACCAAACCACAACCACCCCCAAAAAAAACCCAACCCCCAACAACCCAACAAATACCACAACAAAACAGGCTGGATCTAGGCTCAGCACGTTCTGTACCAACATAATTGACACAACCCCAAAGGAAAAGTACTTGTCAGACACTGTCAGCTCCAGCAGCTGCATAATCTCAATTTTCTCAAAATTATAAGGTTTGTTTTAAGTACTTTTTGTGGCAGAGTGAAAAAATGTAACATGGAGAAAACAAAAATTTCTTATTGAGAATAAAAGAACCAATCAAACCTCCACTATTAACCCCACAATGATGATGATTGGCAGGAGGCATCTAAACTGGATTTGAACTCCACTGTGCAAGTAACTGCACACATGCACTAAGAAGCATTTCTGAAAGCAGAACTTTTCAGTCTAGCTGAGGCAAGATATTAGATTAAAAAAAAAGTGTACTGATCACAGCCAGGTCAACAGTAAACAGAATTAAATAGTTAATAACTGTGTTTGTTTTATCAATGGCCAAAACAGCCATGGTTGCACATGGATGTAACATGGCACAGAGTAAAGGGTTTAACATCCACATTTCAGAAGAGAAATAGTAATGAAGGCTTCCTTCTTAGCCATGTTTCTCACTCTCTTCATTCTTGCTTTCCACAGAATTACACACCTTAGGAGAACAAGTCAAGACAATGATCTCTCCTTTTATTTAAATAGAGTTTCTTTATTCAGGAGGAGTCCAAACACTAAGTTTTAGATGTTGTTATTATTTTGGTTAATCTTTAAGAACAAAATTTGAAGCTTCAGCAGAAGCTGTGTGATAAAAAAATATCCACACCACTTCCTGTATGGATCTTTTTAATCACTTTGGATCAAAACTGGAGGAGGTGTCAACAACCACTTTAGATTATCATAAGGCCCCGAGTAGTCAAAATGCTTAAATCCCATTTCTCAAATACATTTTACCTTTTTTCTTAACCCCAATTTAGAGCTTTATTTCTAATAAATTCCACGTCAATATTTCACTCTGGTATCTTTTGCAAATCTACTTACTTTTAAGAACCTGCTTCTTAATTGGACAGTGATCCCTAAATGAGTGAATAACCAAATCAGAAAAACATAGCAGATGGAACATTGATTAAAAGGAATTAATAAATCTGGGCTTTATCTTACAGGCTTCAGCCAACTGTAAAAGAGAGACTATATTATATCCTTATCTCTTAAGGGAGTTATCAAGTTAAAAAACAAACAAAAAACCCCCCTGAAATTCTCAGACCTTTCAATCACAGGGTCATGAAAGTGTCAGAACCAGGAACTGACAATGTTGATGAACTACAAAAAGATTGTATGGATATTCCATGCAATCTCTGATGGATCCATTTAAGCTACACAAATATTTTCCCAGTGTTACTCTCAATAAATAGAAAAAAAAAATCTAGCAAGATCAAACTGAGTTTAGATTACTTGGATGAATGCTAATATCAGCAACAGTATTAAAATCAAGGACAAAACAGAATAGGAAATGGAAATGCAACTCCTGCTTTGTAACATTAAAAAATTCATGAAAGGAACCAAGAACTATGTCTTGTTTAAAAACCCAGGTCTGACGGTCTAACAACTTTTGTTTTCTTACTTTTGGCAAAGCAAAGAGGATCTGAAACAGGAGTAACAAATCCCCCCAGCCTAACAGACACCGAGAAGCGTGCAGTTGTGCAATCTGTGTGCAGTCTAACTGTGCTAAGCTAGCTGCTTCAAAAGAAAAAGGTGTTTGATACCTGGGGGGTGGAATAATAGAAGAAGCTCTTGAGGCTTTTAGCTCCAATGGAAGGAGAAGGGACTAGCACAGTGATAGCAATAAACTAAGACTTGCAAGAACATGAACTGCACTCTCCTTTCTGAGCCTTTTGTACTGTCAGGTTCATTCAGCTAATCTTCACAGACAGCAGCCTCACCTGGGAGAGTCAATATTTTCATTTACAGTGCCAAAAATATCCAACAATATGTAAATGTTTCTGTCAGCTTCTAGAAGCAAGTAACAATAACTGTACTATTGTAATGCTAATAGTTGTACCAGCTGTATCCAAGAGCCTCAGTTTATCAGGTAGACTCAAAACAAAGAATTCCTTACTGAAATGGTAGTGGAAACCAACACCACCTTTCCCCAAAGCTCTTTTAGAACATATAACTTCTGTATGCTTCAACCAACATCCAAAAGGGATATAAAAAAAAAAGTTATATAGAAGATATGAAGGTCAGAGTATATCTTTTAGATATACTTTAGCTATTACAAACCACACTCAAAAACCTCTAATAACACACTGCCACTTCTCAAGCACCATGAAATCCACTTGGTGAACACTCAGAAAATCTTACCTTAGTGTAGCCTTAGAGATAAGGATAAAATGCATGTAAAGAACAAACACCCAAACTCACCCCTTACAGCCCAAGAAAAAGAATCTCCCTGGGCAATGAGTTGTTATTTATTTCACTTGATCTAGTTAACCAATTTTCAAGTGCCAGCAATCCAATCAAGAAATCTGTAATTTCAAATTAACCATCACACCAGTTGTGCTTTCCTAGTATTTAGCAAGTAGAGTCTGGGAGGTATGGATGTAGGATTACCAGGAGAAGTAGGTATTATTGCAGCTGTAGATAGTTAGAGTTAAGAGATGGAATGATGTTAATTAGCTCCATTGTTTCATTAGCTCCATTGTTTAGGGAGAAAATTATTTTAGGCAAACACAGAGAGTGCCTTGAAAGGCATACAGAGTCTAAATGATTATTAACAGAAGAAATACATTTCTTATTCAGAATTTAGCCTCATGGGAAAACCAGAGAAATCACAAGTTAGAGGGCTGTAGCCCAAGGTATTTCAGGGCTAAAACTTCTGGCTTCTATTAAGACCCTTTGAAAGCTTCACTCCAGGTTTACTCAGAATAGCAGATTCACAGAGCAACACACTTAGGTCTTTAGTACTAGTGAAAAATGTGGAAGAGATTTGTGTAGCAAAACAACACCCACTTGTTCAGCTCAGATCCTCCTAGCTGCAGCACTTTCCACAGAGATGGGAGAGTCACCAAGGCAGAATACACAACCAAATACAGCGTGCCCCCATGAACTCACATACTGGGAGGAGAAGAAGGGGCTTCTGTGTAGTTACAGCTCTGCTTTAGAAGAGTATGAAACTGAGATGCCATTTCCCAGGGCAGACAATCTAGGAAGTATCTGATACGTGTTTCCAGCAGGTGCTATCTGATGGAGCCTGTCAGGAGGAAGAGGAAGGTATAGGGCAGGCACTATTCTCCTCAGCAGAGTTGAGACTGAGATGCTCAGAGGCAGCCCGTAAGTGTAGGTGCCTAAGGCATTTCAGCACTGAAAGCAGGTGAAGGTTAAGTGGCAGATGTGCAAGTGTTTTCAGGTTGGCAGTTTTAAACCTAGGCACCCAGATGGTGCTCTGGTCCTGTTTTGGAACTGTCCCTTGGGCAAAGAATTAAAGCACATTAGTAGTCGTCATGGATCATGTGCGTGAATCAATCATGAGTATCATTCACATGACCACAAATGATTTATATTCCACCTTATTTTTGTCAGGACTGAGCCCTTTATGGAAGTGGCCTTTCTTACCTTTCATAGGAGGAAGTGCACAGCAGTGTTTTTATGGACATGACAATTATTTAGCTGTTTCTGTCTTCTCCCTTGGGTGACATCTCTCTGCCCCTCAGATATCAACTACTCATTCATTTCAATTGTCACATTACCTAGTTAATTTAAACTCAGAGCAATTGCTCTTAGTTTGAAGTTTGCTGCTCCACAGACCCAGAGAAAAGCAGGAGTGTTAAATACCTCATCTGTTCTCTTCAGCTATCTTAGATGGTCTGATAAAAAGCCAACACATCTCCATCCAAGCCTTTCCACGTGTAAGACAGTGTAAAATTCCCCTTGTGCATGTGTCTGGAATGGCAGTACTGGATTTATTTGAGGCAGACAGTACAAGTTTCTGAAAGGTCCTTTGATCAGATATGTCCAGGAGCACAATCAGTCCTGTTATCTTTAATTTGCATCACTCGGGGAATGAAGTGGCTCTCTGACAGATGTTCAGATTTTTGCTATGCTGCTTCTGGCAGGAACAGGAAGACTGTTCTCTATGCACAAGGCTCCCGGTGTTTTCCAGGAAAGCACTGATCTGGGATGGCCAACTAGATATAAATTACCAGCAGGAAGGAATATAACCTCTTACAGATTCTGAGGGCTGCTTAGAGGCAAACTAATCAAAAGCCACATTAATTGCTCACACCACAGGTTCTTTCACACAAGTAAAGTTTCTTTTTTCTCTTACCTTACTTTCAGGGCCACTCTTCTGACAGCTTTACTCCACTTGGTTTAAGCCCCATCCCTGTTCCTTTACTAATACAAGAAAGAAGATACTTAATGATTTCTTGTTTATCATCTTTTCTGTTCATTGGTGATGTGGTTTTGAAGCTGGTCACTGAAAAACAGATTTTCAAAAGCCCTTAGATGCCTAATCATGCATATAACGTGTAGTGAGGTTGCCATTAGGAGGATTTCAGACTTACATACATACCTAGCATGTGTCTCCCATTGATGCCCAGGGTGCTTAGGCACCTAAATCCCTTAGGTATTGTAAAACTATCTTGTCTTTTTAAACATGTGTCAGATTTGAAATGTGATTCTGTGCAGATCAGCAGATAAAGATTGGTATTATCACCACTCATTTTTGCACTCTCATGTGGATCACTCAAGCTTGTTTCTAAACCACAAGGAAAAAAAAAAATTAAATGTCTGATTATTAAAATGGTAAAATCCTGTCAATTTTGCCAATAATGAAACATAGGACATACCTGCTTTTGACTTCTCTAACTGGAAACCACCAGACAAAGGCAAAGAAGGAATAAGCATGTGTTATAATTGGTTTTTAAACATTACACATCACTTCCCTGGAGTCTCTTCTTCTTCTTTCCCCCTCCTTCCATGCAACATGCCACTCTGCTTTTTATCTTGGTTAGAATTTGCTTGCATCTTATTTGTATTTGAACCAAGGTGAAAGCAATCTGCTGGGACTTTATCACAGAATAGCACTCACTCCATTCTATTGCCAATTTGATTGATAATCAGTGGATTTTCTGCCAACATTTCCTTTCCAGTGCAACTAAACAGTCCATCAGGTTATAAGTACGTACAGCACTGGTTTTCAACCTGTGGTCCACATAGGTGTGCAAACCTGAAATTATTTGTGAAGGCTGCACAAGAAGCTGAGCATATTACAAGCCAGCTCAAGTTAATTTAATTAAAGCAAATGCAAGGAACAGGCATTTTGCACTTGGAGGGAAACACACACACAAAAAATGCTGAATAAGGACTTGTGGCCCTTTCCCAAGCAGGTCACCATCTCAGCAGAGGAAAGGAAAGTGTAGAATAGCTACTAAAGTAACAGAAATATAAAGTAACACAATAAATGAAAGTCAGAGGAGCTGTTGCAGAGGTGCAGCACAAAGAGCAACAGGCCAGGTAAGCCCATCACTTAGGGGTCAGTTTGGAGTGCAAGGACAGTAATTTAATGTGCCAATGGGCAAGGAAATGTGCCTATCATTCCAGTGAGTGTAATGCTATCTCTATTTCTTAATTGGTCTCAGCTTCAGAAAAAAAAACTTGCTTCAGGTTTGTTTTTCTCTGCAGAAGCAGACAGGACAACACCATTTGCTGAAAATAGGTCATTGCTTAGTGTTTCTTCTGTGTGCCCTATGACACTGGCTAGAACACTTCATCTGGAGTAGCTTTCATTATCAACATGTACATTCTGCAGTTATTAATATTATTATTCCAGAAAAAAACAGGGCTTTTTCTTTAAGAGGATAAAAGAATCTTAGGTAAGGTAACTTAACACTGTGTTGTGGACTTATCAGGTACCCGGACCCCTTTAAGAGGGATGCCAGAAATTAAGAAGTGAAGTCAAAGCCTCAGACTGAAATCTCTCACCCAGCAAAGATCAAAGTCCTCTGTATCCTTAGGGATCTTTCTGAAACTCTATATAGAGGTTTGCCCTTGGATTCAGTATTCATAATAGCAGATGCTACAGGGGGGGAGAAGGGGAAGCAAACACCAAAAAGCCTGACTACAGAAAATGTTTGCCCATAAACAAGCACTTCATATTTTTATACTGTTCTTGAAGAAGAGAAAAATACAATTACTTCATTATTGTGTCAGCAATGTCCTAAGGAGCTATGAGAGTTTTCCAAATCTGGAAGGAGATCAGCTCAGCCTCTGACTAGGGTAGAATAGAAACTTTTAAGATCAGAAAGGAAAGCTGCATGTGGAAGGTTCTTGGGTCTCTGTAACTGGAGGGGGAAAAAAAAATCATGAAGAGATGGAAATGTTGCAAGTTAGTGGAAATAAAAGAAAAATTAGAAATAAACAAAAAAATAAGAGAATGTTATTGATGTGTCCTGGGCAGCAAAGACCACTTCATTAGCTAAACGAGCTAACTAAGGAATTTGTGATTAAGACAATATGTAGCTGTTAGGTCCTTCATCTTTCCTTCCCACAACAAAATCCCCAGGAAAGATTTTGTGTGTTGATAGCCATAATTAAAGCTGTGTCCCAGCTCAGCATGTATCTCCTCTCCCTAAAATACTGAGTGCCTTAAAGCAGTATGGCCAAAAGCCTGGTGACAATTCACTAAATAGAGCAGAGCCTGTAGCTTAGGGAGCTTCACTAAGAGAAACCTAATGACCTGGTAAGTCAGCCCCTCTCTCCCCACATAGCCAAAATTCCCATTAAAATCTGCAAGGGGATGACCAGTAGGTAGCAAGAAGTCTAAAGAAATATTAATGGAAGCACAAAGCAGGAGCAGGAATCTATAATGCCAAAGATGGATCTACATTTCAGCAGGTAATGGAATAGTCTGCTTGTTTTGAAAGAACAAATTAAACTATTTGGCCTAATGGTGCCTTAATATCATCAGTTAAGCACGGTGGACATTAATGTCAAACACTTTTCCTTCATTGAAATACTGCAAGGAGTCTCAACTGGTCCTGACAAGCCTTTTTTTTTTTTTTTTTCTTCCTTTAGTGGTTTCTCTACAGGATTCTTTGTTCATTTTGTCTCAGGGGCTATTGGGTTTTAAAAGCAATCATAAGCTGACCATGCTGCTCTTCTTTTCTTACATGTCCCTGGCAGCTCCCATGCAACCCTTGCTAGAGAGCTGGCTGTGCTAACCCAGACCCAGGGCTTCAGAGTCCCCTGGGCATCCTCTTACAGTGCTAATAGGTTGACAGATGACTAACAAGCCATTAACAGGTTTTTTCATGCTGGTATGTTTGATGTTGAGGGAGGTGTTTAGTGTTTCAAGTGGATTCAGCTGGTAACCCAGCTGAGACAGATCCATGCATCTTTTTACTCCAGAACTGAATATAAGTGAGGTGTTACATGAGCATCATGTAATTTATTAATTATTATTAATACACGTTACATTGCATCAACTGCATCCCTGATGGTTAGACATTCCTCACTTTTATTGCCCCTGGTTAATGTCCTGGTTTGAGCTAAACCAGAACCAATTCACTGTTCAATAATTTTACTTTTGAGCTCAGTCTCTTCAAAGTAACTGCCCTTGCTGAAGTTAGTGGCATGTTTTTCCAGAGAGTGTCTGCTTCTAGCAGTGATAGCACTTGATGTTTATAGCTACTAGCAAGGACTGGTGTGTGCAGAAAGGCTCTTGTTTATACTTGCTCCTATAAAAAACAAGGTCACTGCTAAATCTTGTGCACCGTGTTGGAGTGCTGGAAGTGAAAAGGTCATACATAAGTGAAAAGAAAAAGTTGCATCTCGGGGAGGGAGCATCCAGGACAGGTGACCCTAAACTGACCAATGGGGGATTCCATCCCATGTACATCATATTCAGTATAAAGCTGAGGGATCACAAAGGTCAAGACTCCTCTTAAAAGGCTGGTGTCCAAATAGAACTCTGTTCTTCTGTCTTTGATCCCAAAATGTGAGTTCCTGAATCTCATTCTTGTTTCCTGTTGAGTCCAGTCTGGGACTTTATCAGTGCCTGCCCTGCAACACCAGTGGTGACTGACTGGGGGAGATTGATATTGGTTTTCTTTATAGTTGTATATGTTTCATTATTTTCTTGACATTATTTTTTTTGTTGTTGTTTTGCTGAAGCTATTTTAGTGTGGTTTTTTTCAAACTCATAAGTCTCTCTCACTTATTCCCTTTGGGAAGGGAGAAGGGTTAATAGAGAGCATCTACCATGTGTTTAGTGGCCAGCCCAATCTCAACCCTGGACAGTTAGACAGAAGGGATTATTCTGTAAAGGGCTTCTGGATTTAATCTAGGAGAAAACATGTGTCTAGTACTAGAAAGGTACTGCAACCCTTGGCAAAAGCCTCCTGTTCAGTTTTGGAAGAAGAGATGATGCCCTTAGCACAACTGGTTATTTTAGGCAGAAGTGAGAGAAACGTGGGAGAAAGCCAGCTAATCTGGGTCGCCAGATGGGATGCTGCAAAGCAAAAGGAACAGTAGCAGGAACTGTCTGAATGAGTGCATAACAAAAGAACACAGTCGTTATCACTAGCTCTAATGTTTTTTAACTCAACTCGTTGGGATGGCGACAGAAAAATCTGTAGCAGACTTCTGTGTGCTTATAAAGCAGCAGACGTTTAAGAGAACAACAGAATCAGTGTAGGCTATTTATTATCAAGGCAATAGTAACAAGACAGGAATATTTAGTTAGTAGAAGTTGCAAGCCAAAAAGAATGTCAGCCTCTACTTTTTAAAGGATATAATAATTCTCTCCTACATGTGTCTTTTGACGCTCAGGCCAAGGTGACATATGTCCATCTCTGCAACTATGGAGGTAGCCAGTAAAAATCCCCACTATGGATTTCTGTGCAGCACACAGCATGAGGACTCATGTTCAGGAGGTTCACTACTTTTTTTAGCCCCAAAAGTTCTTATTAAACTTTGTTCTCAAAATGGGATTTGCAGTAATGTGGGGTTAGACTTGATGATCTTTGGAGGTCCCTTCCAACCCCTAACATTCTGTGACTTGAATAGCAAGTTCTACTCTCATCTCATGAACAGGTGATGAGGCTTGGAAGCTTCTAACTTTCTCTTAAGGTGCTTCAAGTTTCATGCTCAATCTCAGCTGTTGGAAACCTCTCCTTGAGGCTTTGGGGATAGCCAGGAAAATCCCTCCATAATGTCTACCAAAGTAGACACAGGATATATCCAGTTCTGGTGTGCTGAGTTACTGGGCTTAGCTGGAGGAACTGTGCTGTGTGGGCTAGTGCAAGAGAAAGATAACACTCAACAATATTTTACCAAGTGGTTATATAGATTTGATAGAGATGGACCTCACCATCCTGCAGCAAAGACATGATTACTGCTGCATCAGCCTCCAGACACTTGTGCTTGGATTTGACATAGCAATGAGAAGGTTCTCAACACCTAGATTTCAAAATGAAGATATGCAAATGTATTTAGCATGTTGTAGAATTGGAGTTTACTGGAAACACCCTGGTCTAACCAGTTACCTCAGACACATATGTGCTTTCAAAGGATACCTAGATTTGTCCAACTGCATATATAAAATAAGAAGAGCAAGGAGGACCATAAGAACATAAATGTTTAGACAGGGAGTTCATTTAACACAGAAGTTTGGTTTTCATACATAGTGAAGAGGCCACAAGAATTGGACCAGATTGCTTCCAGCCTTCAGTATCTGCAGCTCATACAGCTGGAAAAAAGGGACAAGCTTTCATCTGCCTTCATCACAGCTAGGCTAATAAATGTTACTACTTTTCCCTAAAGACCTCGCATCCAGATATTGTCCTCACTACAAAACTGTTCTTGTGTAAAACAAAGAGCTGAAATAGGTCCTTCAGTATTCCTCATTCATTCCATTGATGTGAGAGGATGACATTTATCCCTGGTGATAGGCTCGAGGTCTGCTACATCTGAATTGTGTTAAGCTGGAGATACAATAACTGTCAACAACAGAGATAGCACATATGAAAGTAGCATCGGAGCACTGAGGAAGTTAAATACACTGCCTGGAGCTAAGGAGAAGATGAGCCCCTGTGCCTGTCAGTAAGGGCTGCCATATACATTATTTCCACATTCCCATTTTGCTACTGAAAATCCCAAAATATATAGGCTTGTTTAGGGGTGAAAAAAAAATATCTCCCCAGTTATGAACTGGTTGGGGAGATTAAGTTTCTTTAGCTTCAGTTCTGTGAGAAATAAAGATGTGGAAGACAGAGTAGAAGACAAGTCTGGTCTCAGGGTTCTCCCTTCAATGTCAATGGGAATTTAATGTCTGGCAATATATAGGCAACACCTTGAAGGGGACTTCACTAGAGGAAAGAAATATACTCTGACAATCCATTTTTTGCAGTATAGTGCTCTATGATGTGATGGTGTTGGGCTACGACAGAAGGGCTTTTTTCTTTCTCTGTTAAAATGCACAGTAAGAAACATGAAATCTCCATAAAAATATCAACTGCCTGAAAACACAGGGCATATGAAAAGGGAAATGAAAAAAATCAGCAAGGTTGCAAAGTTGCTTGCACTTAAAAAAAAAGATAAAAATAATAAAAATTGCTGAATAGAAAAAATTATAGCAAGTTCTAAAAAGTTTAATATATATATAATCAAGGCCTCAAATGCCTTGTTTTAACTGGCTCTGCTAGTTTATGGATTTAGCTCATCAGCTTGATGTCTGTCTTGGTTTCTTCTACTGCCAACCTTCCCTTAATCACCAGCAGGCTAGCTGAAAACATAAATGATCTCTGAGAGACTTGCTTGCAAGCAAAATCACTGTCTGCCACAGCATGGGATTCTTGTAATTAGGGCCTTAATTCCACTCCTTCTGCCATCAGTGGTCATCCTAGATGAAAGCATAAATGACTTTTTAATGCAAGAAAAGGCTCTTAAAACAAGATATTTTCCTACTTTACCAGCAAGTAGGAATATAAAAGATATTGAAAGGAATCAGAAGATGTGAAAATGGAGTTAGTTCACACAGCACTCAGGACAGAAATGTACCCGTTAGAGTTATAACAAACCAAGACACGTTCCCCAAAGCATAACTTCATTGATGGACTCTTCTCCCCAAAGTCTTTATTATCCTTGTGTTTTGAGCATATCCTGTGCAAGCTTATTAAATTGTTCCTCTAATTAACCTGATAACATGAACTCACAGTTGGACTTACTGGTCAGAGTTGGAATTTAATGTTCAGACACAAGAAAAAAAATAAAACTACTCACTGGGGAAAAAAGATACCTGATGTTTAAGGAAGATCAAATAGTCTCCAAATATTAGCCAAGCTTCTCCTGTAAAAGGTGTAGCTGAAGTGACCCAAAGACAAACAACATCCCCATACACACACACAAAGTAAAACCTAAAGCTCTGCTATCTGCTTAGCCCCAAAAGAGCAGAAGCTGGAGGCAGGGGACCAGCCCTACTGCAGGAAGAAAAAACACATTTCATTAACCCTTGCTACACCACCTCCGAAGCATCTTCCCTCTTCTCCATGAGCAATAGGAATTTAAAGAAAAAAAAAAGGTTTTCTGAATCTCCCCCACACTGTTTCTTGCATCTCCTATGCCACATTCCCTTTGAAGGAGTTATCAGGCTTCAGTACTTCAGGAATGGGACAAACTGCTTGATTCTGGCTGTACTGTGGATGTGGCTGCAGCAACATGTGTGGCTGTTTAATGATGCACTGGAGCAACAGAGAAATTGAAGGCAATAAACCAGCCTGGTGGCTTGTTGGAATCCCTACTAAAAGGCATCTCACTCTTTTCTTTCTTCTCTTTTCTTCTTCTCCTCTTCTTCTTCCTTCTTCTTTCTTTTTCTTCTTCTTTCTCCTTTTTTTCTTTTTTCTTTTTCTTCAAAAAAAATGGGAACTATGTCTGTATGACTTATTTCCTTCTCCAAAGGACTTTGCATAACAGAAAGGTAAATACTACTTGGATTGGTACAAAACCAGCTGTGATGTCCTAACCTGGAGTCCAAAATTAGGTTGATTTTAAAAGATTAGTTATGTCATTTTTCCAAATAAAAACAAAAAAACCCCAAACTTTAGGAAAAAAAATCTTTCCAGGTATCCAGTTTATCTGCAACTGAATAAAGAGACACAGACAGTCATGATTTTCCCTTTTCCAGGGTCTGCTTCTGCTAAGTTAAGGGTGATTAGCACAAGGAAGTTAAACATGGAACAACTCTCCCCAAGCTCTGTTTAGGCTCAACATTGTTGCTACTGATGTTTCAGACTTGCAGAAAAGAGAGTGTGCTCAAAGCCTTAGCTTTTTCCTGCTGTGTTTGCCATACCAGCAAAAGCTACTGTCTCTCTTTCCAGGCGTTGAAGCAATGTTGGTATTGAACGAGGTCAGTTTTTTAATGTTCCATCATACACAAAGCAGGCAATGGATATGTGAGTCAAACTTACTCATAAATCTGCCCTTTTCAAAGTGAGGCTTCTTGGATCTCATTAAGGCAGAGACCTGTTGTGTATAAAGTCCATGGGAAAAAAATGCCCTGAGTGCTAGAAAAGGAGGATTCCTACATACTACTCCAAAACTTAAACTGGAATCATAATGAAAAAAAAGAGCAAAAGAAAAAAAAAAAACCAAACCAAAAACCAAAGGTCTTCCCCAGCAGCTGTCATGTTTGCCTGGCTTTATTATCAGGACAGACAGAGCAGTGAAGAGTCAATTTATTCTCTTCCTCAAATAAACCCCCTAATTAGTGACTGCTGCTTCTAGGCTGAATAGGCAGTAAACATGGCAAAGTTTATCTTCAGTGGAAGGTAAATATGTACAAACAGGTGTATATACTTTGGTGAAAAAATAGAGGCATCTATATTTTATATAGCTTATATACCAGGTAACTGTTTACCATAGTTTATGGCTTACTAGGGTCATCTGCCATGAAATCTTTTCACTGTGCTTTTGTCACCTGCAAGGAGAAAGTGCATCTGCCTAATGTACTTCAGAGATTGGGAATCAATTTAAACACTGCTGCAGAATTGCCATGCAATTAGGAGAGTACCCAGAAGGCTGGATCACCGGGTGGTCTCTTGTTGAAGCTGCTCCATTTTTAATCAAGTTCTCTTAACTATGTGGTAAGAAGACTGGAAATAGAGGTAAATGATGCCAGTCAGGTAAACACAGTTCCTTTTGAACTGGAGCATTTCTGGGGTGGTTCAGTATTTGACTGGGATTTCTGGAGACCATGTCCACAGGTGAAGAAGTGGAGGATGAACATTAGACCACAGAGTTGCATGAGTTGGACTTTTAGATTGGTGGAAAGTGACAAAGAGAGAGGATGGGATATAAGAGGCATCAGGATGGCAATTCAGGGTTGTCCCCTAAGCCATGCAGGTGGTGGGAAGAAAGGAGGAGGGATCCATCTGCCTTCTTCAGAGATGCAGCTTCTCAAAAGCCCTGCTTTTAGAAATCCTACTTTTGCTGTCCCATCTTGCATTCTTAAGCTTGGGAAAGCATCCCAAAGCCATAGTTATCACAAATAATTGCATTCACAAACTTTGCTGTGTACCTGCTGACTGTCCCCATCTCTGCCTGCTTCCCAAAATCCAGATTGCTCAAGCCCCACTTAAAAAAAATTCCCCCCGGTACCATCGTGATTCAGAGAGATCACAACAAACTTGCCGCCTTTCTGACCTCTCCAAATCCCTGGCTAATATGTCACAGGTCTGAAGTTACCTTTTCTTGATCCCCAGCTAGGACCGGACCTGCGAAGAGCTTGGGTGCCCTCTGCGGGCAAGAGGACAGATGGAGCCTGGTGCCTTCAGCAGATCCGCAGCTCCATCTACCGTCACACAGCCAAAGAGCCAGCAAGCATCCAGCAACCAACCAAAACCTCACAAGGCGATGCTTTGACCTCTGGAGCACGTCTAACTACAATAGAAAGGGGTTTGCTCTTTCGGAGAGGGTTTTCTTGTTAACGTATTGCAGCTACAGGGATTTTTTTCTCTCTTTTTGTCCCTTTTTTTTCCTCAGCTTTGCAAAGGATAATTGCTGTCTCCAAGAACTGGAGCTACTGAGTGGCTGGCAGGAGCACTGTACTGTTAGGACTGAGCTGAGGGTAGAGTTTTGGTCCTTTAGTGGAAAACACAATGGGAGCAAAGCTGAATTCCACCCTCCGGAGCTGCCAATCTTAGGTATGCTCCATAATACTACCTAGGTATCAAAGTCCAAATTACTGTTCTAAAAATCCCTGCACAGAATGGGCCAGAATTCCATAAACACATGATTTTTAGTTTTTTCCTCCTTCTTCTAATTATTCTTTTGGTTCCTAGAAGCACTAGCCTTCCTGTCTTGAGAGACTTTTAGCTCTCATAGTAATGCCCAATCCAGAATCCAAACTTGACAGCTCTTTGACATTGGAATGGCTTTGACATCCTTCTCAGTGGCTTCTAGTGGGCTTGCAGATGTTCCCTAAGTCACTTAGTGATGCAGGGTGCAGAGGACTTGTGTGGAGTGCCATTCTTCCTTTAAAGAAATAGCTATCTGCAGCACTCACCAATCTTGGGGGATAACCCAGAGTGACCATGGGCTCATTCTGAACTCAGACTGATCTTTCACAGTGAAATCTGTTTGCCCCTGGCTGTGTGCTGCCCTGTGGTGGGGGCACTTTCCCTCCAGTCTCCTCTGAAGCAGTGACATTGTGCAGACAAGAACAAGCCAGAGAGCTCAGTGTGACCCAAATCATTCCCAAATCTGGGGGTGCTTCCAAAGATCACGAAGATGTACAAGCAATTCTGTGTGAGATTCTCATGGGCAGGCAGAGGTCAGGTGTACTGTACTTAGGAAGTGAGAAGAAAAATTGATTTTATGCCCCATGGTATTTGTTCAGTGTGTGCAAATACAGCCATGTAAATAACTGCCTCTGTGTTTAGCTTTTCATTACTGAGAAATTAGGAAAAGTCAAAGTCAAATGTGAATGGACTTGATATTTTTTTCCAGGTTTGAAAGGTTACATGATGTTACATTTAGATTTGAAGCTCTTCTTGGTGTCTTCAAATCTAAAGATTACAAAGGAAAACAAAAAATATTGCAGCAATTAAGATAATTTTTATTTCTTTTTAAAATTATTTTAGAATTTCCTTCAATTTGCATGTTTACATGAAGAAAACAATGAAATTAACATTATTCCATTAAATGTCTCAGTCAATCCAAACTTCCACTTTTCAAAGAATGACCATTCATCTCAAAACCCACCACTAGAAAGACACAAGTACCTTTTGTCCCCCTAATTAATGGCTTCAAAATTATTTATTGAGTCCATATTGCCCCCAGCAAACTGGGTAGAGGACACAAATGTGCCTCAGTGTGAACACAAATACAATAATTCCCACTGTTTTCAAGTAACCAAGTATTTGATGAATAATGAAGGTGTCAGACAAAGCTTTATTTGCTGACATAGATGATACTGCTGTGATCTTTTTCTATTCCAGCAGTGCTTCCTGGCCCCAAAATATCACCCTTTATTCAGTGTTTAATCTATTAAAACCTGAATGGTGCAGGTAGTTCTGTGACTAGTGGAAACAGTGAAGGATTTATTATTTTTTAATGAATATGAGCCTGAAAATTTGAATTCTGATGTGGTTTCTGAAGGTTTGAACTCATATGCTGTTCTTTCCTCAGTAAGGAGTGCTAAAGAGGTCATGCTCCACTACGTGATTCCTTATTTTCATTAAACTGGGCCAAAAATATAAGGTTATTCAGCCTCTGTTGCTTTGTCAAGAGTAGCTGGAGTTCCAAATCTTGAGGGGAATTCAGGTAAGAGCACACGAGTAGACAGAGCTCACACATTCCACCTTCCATGAAACCACTGAATGAAGATGTTCCATACCACTAATTTCAGCACTTCATTTTGCTGTCACCCAATGGATTTTGTTCCAGCACCTGGAAGTTATTAGGTCTGATTTCTACTTCCCCAAAGATAGATTATTTTTCTCAATTACTGCTAATCAAAACCATTTTTCTTGCCATTTCTTTTCACAGCATGGGAGCAGTTCAGACATGAAAAAGTAGCTATCTAATAGCACTGCCAACGTACAGAGGTATCTCAGAGGTGTCCACAAGGCAGAGGGATACAGCACTGCAGTTAAAACAGCATTGCAGAAGAAGAAGACAGAGGGGGGAACTTAGAAGTGGTGGCATTTGTCTTCCTAGGTCACTGTTACATGTGACAGAGTTCTGCTTTCAGATGGCTGAACATCTGCCTGCCAATGGCAAGTAATGAATGAATTTCTTTATTTTCCTTTTACTTCTGTGGGTGGCTTTTGCTTTACCTCTTAAACTGTCTTTATCTCAACCCATGAATTTTCCTGCTTTTGTGATTCTCTCCCCCCATCCTAATTAAGAGGGGAGTGAGTGAGTGAGTGAGTGAGTGCCTGTGTGGGGCTGAGCTGCCTACGGAGGTTAAACCTCAACAGAGATTTTGTATCCTTCTGGAGTGGCAGCTGGAGGCCAGGCATGATGTCCTTGACTATCTCAAATGGGGCCATATGTCCATCCTCAGGCACTTGCTCTTGAAATAGTTGCCTGGAGGGGAAAACAAAATAAAAAGTTTATTTTCTCAGATATGTTGTGGGAATACTTTCCTTTTGTTTTGACTTGGAGGGTTTCAGTGAAACATTTAAACATTTTCCTGACTCACAAAAACCACACACCCCAAAAATGGACAGTATTTTGAGAAGAAGAAAGGAAATAGAAGTTGTATCGAGCTGCAAAATTTATGATCTAAATTTAAAGCGTGATTCTTGGACTAGAGTTGTTTTGGAAGTGGGAAGAGGGTAAAAGGACACTTAATTCAGGTTATAGACTACCTTCCATTGCTGGTGTTCTGCTGGATTCAGTGAAAAAACAAGCAATTCCCACTGCCTTCAAACTAGCTTTGGCTACTGCATTAGAATGAAGTTCATACTTTGAGGTACAGCAAGACAGTCCTTAGAGCATCTCCCCAGATATTACCTCATTTATCTGGTTGCAGATGTAGGATTCAGAGTGTGAGTTACCAATTTCCATGGATGGGATACCTACACCCTTCCTCAAAAGCCCAGACAACCACAAAATGTGATGATTTTGTTGTTGCTGTTTTAATTGGTTCTGCTCCCCAAAATCCCATTGTCTAGGATTCCTTTATCTAGGTCTTAATTTTCTCAGTTCTTTTTTTCTTCATCACAGGATTGTCATTAATATTTATGCACCAGCAGATCTTTGAAGAGTTGTCCTTGTACAAACATTTACCACTTTACAAAATATCTATTCCAAAAAAGTTTCTTTATGTACCTAAATTTCTGTAATGGGTTCCTGAAGACTATTGCTTATCAGTTTGAAATTACTTCATGGGGTTTCTCTTAGTAAGTACAGGCTAATTAACCATCTAGCTAATCCCTTGCACCTTTCTGAGCTCAAAACCTTTCCAAGTGCTTGACTCATCTCAGGTTTACACGTATGTGGAGCATTTATGTTCTAACACTTTGCACTATTTGCACCCTACTTTCTTGTTCTAGCTTTGCAGAGATATGAGAAGATAAACTAAGATGATAAATATACCAAAGAGGAGTTTCCTATGGCATGTCATTTACAATATGTTGGTATGTTGTGATTTTCCATGAACCTTACTTAAAAACTAAGGAATTAATAAAACCTGGCATACTTGAAGGGAAAAAAAATCAAACCTCAGGCCAGCCTGAACATCTTTTCAATTTATAAGAATTAATAGCACACTAAAATCAAATATTCCTGCTTTTCCAAGAATCTCAGTTCATTAGTGCCCTGACTTGCACACTCTTTCTTTTCCTTCCTAACCAACAGCACTCGCTCACTTCTTTTTAGCAGGGCCTGTTGGGACAGGACGAGGGGTGATGGTTTTAAACTAAAAGAGGGAGATTTAGATCAGAGAGAAGGAAGAAATGTTTGCAGTGAAGGTGGTAAAACACTGTCCCAAGTTGCCCAGAGAGGTTGTCGATGCCCCATCCCTGGAAATATTCCAGGTCAGGTTGTCCAGGGCTCTGAACAACCTGCTCTAGCTGCAGATGTCCCTGCTCACTGCAGGGGGGTTGGAATTAGATGACCTTTAAAGGTCCCTTCCACCCAAACCATTCTATGTTTCTAGCATGCAATTCAGGTGTCAGCTCCCTGTCAGAGGGAAGACCTTTCTCTCTGCGCAGGCAGATGAGTGCAAAACAGCACAAAGCTGATAATGAGAGCTGATGCCAACCAACCTGCCTGTCAGAAGACAATGTACAGAGGCGAGAGTACCTTGAGCAGCATCAAGGGAATCCACATGAGTTGCTTGTGTTACCGGTGTCTTTAAAGGTCACCAGCTACATCTGCTGCCTTTTTCTCACTAGACCCTCAAATTCTCTGCTGCCTTAATCCCTTTTTATTTAATTCACCACTGCAGCTTGTACATCCCCACAACCAACACTCGGGCACATACCACCAGCCCCTCAGACTCTTCAGGCCACTAAGAAGTTTCACATTTAAGCAACCCAAAAGAGAACAGTCTTCCTGTCACTGGTTCGTGGTTCGTGAAATGTCTTTTTAATTATGGTGATTCTACCTCGATAGCTTTGGCACTATAATAAGCCCTCCACTGTCAGGAGGAGAAACAATAATAACAACAAACCCTGCATTAGGAGGAAACATTTAAGTCCTTGATACAAAGTTCACTGCCATCTATTAATTAAGAGAGGCCACAGGAGCTGTTTTTGTCGTTCTGGGTAGAGAATTGTGTTTGCAACAGATAGTTATAGCCCTTGTAATAGGAGGCTGCAGAAATAACCTACTAATCACCTGATCATTTCAACCTGAATTAAGGTGATGATGTTTCCAAGAAAAGATCTGGGATGTGTACCCAGGCCAAAGCTCTACCCAAGGATGTAATCATGTATCTTTTCAGGATTCATATACCCCCCTGAAAAGCAATTCTAAGAATAACAATGCAGAAAAGCCTGAGTTGCTTTGTGTCTTCACCTTCGCCTACCTTCTGCTTCTCTTTCACTTGATTTGCTGGTTAATATTTGCATCAAGAGTTTCAAATTTAGCAGCAAGTCTAAACAGGAGTGTTGTTGGTTCATTTTTTCCTTCAGTGGATTTCAGAGAAAAACTCAGGGTCTCTTAATGGCAAACATTGTCATAAACTATTATTGCTCTAAGAGCTTTTATTTAAATAGCAGAATCAACATTCCAGTCCTGAAACATTTAAAGTGAGAGAACACTGGAAATACACTGGGGTGTGGGTTGTTTAGGTTTGTGTTTGTTGTTTTGGGGGGTTTTGTTATGTTTTGTTGGTTGGTTGGTTTGTTTTTTTGATTTGTGTGTGTGTGTTTTGTTTGGAGTTCTTTTGCTTGGTTTTGTTTGGTTTGGTTTTTTAATTTCTTTTTTAAAGCTTGTGTCCCAGTTCAGCACGAAGACAGTAACAGCAGATTCTTTCCTCTGCCCGTGGCTGTAGCAGGAAGCTCAGGAAAGGTGTAAGAACACAGCAGCTATGCAGTGATTCTTCCAAGAATACCTGGCTGACTTCACCCAGGCTGCAGCTCAGCAGCTTCTGAAAAAGGTTCTGGGCTAAACTGGTCAAGGGCTTAATTATTTGCTAAAGGAGTCAATCACTTTAACCACAATGTATTTATTAGGCTCAGCTGATGACTATTGAAAGCCTGTTGACCCTCTGGCCCCATGAACTGACAGCTGACTGCTATTAAAAGTAGGTATTTGTTAAAGATGATGCATAAATTCATTTTTTTCATGCGTTTGCATCATCAGCTTCATCATTTCCTCTGGTGCTTTAGCTGGCCAGGGTCTAAATCTTGATTCTCTTTACAGACTAGAGCAGCATTAGAGAATTTTTTCACCCCTGCTATTGGATTTTGTGATGGATTTGTTTTCTGCTTTAATTTTTACAAATTATTCTTCCTGGGAGAGAAAGAAAAAGTAGGGAAACAATCACTTTCATTATCTCTTCAGGTGAGTATTGCATATTGCACACATACAAATATTGAAATAATTACTGTAATTTCTTCATCAGGAACCTAAAACCAGAAGCTAATTCCCTGTGATCAGAGAATCTAAAGGTACAATGTGCCACAAGCTTCAGATCAAAGTTATTTTGTCAGATGTAAGAATTATTAAACAGTTTTTCAAATAATTATTCTGGGAGAACCAAAACCTGTTTATGAAAAAATAAGCAATGGGAAAAGGAGTTCAGTGAATATGTGTAAAGAATGAAATGATCAGCACAGAGAAGTAGCTGTTCTATGTATAAATGGAGTTTAAGAGGAACTTTATGCTTTTTCTGTTCTCTGGCCTGACTACTTTAATTCCAGAGGTATTTTTCCTAGCTTTGAAACAATGTTGGAGAAAGCAGAGGAAAGGCAATCACAACTGTATGTAAAAGAAAGGAAATTTGGGATAAATAAGCAAGTTCATACAGTAGGAACTTTGAAAAGGTAAAACCTCACACTCCCAAGGTGTAACTTTGCCCCCTTTCTGTGCTTCGTGGCTCATTTCAACTGCTGCTTCTCCCTGCTCTCCTGGGTGTAAATCAGTTCTAATGCTGTGTTTGGTTTGATATAGTTTCTATTCATGAATTCCTGAGTATAGATAATTCTAACCCTGACTTGGTTTTCATGCAGATGTTTTTCATGAGTATTTACAATAAGAATCTTCTCACATTATTCAACTGATGCTGTAGGAATGAGCTTCATTCTATGAATCTATTTTGCAATACACTCATTATTACACATTTCTCTCAAAAAATAAAGCAAAAAACCTTCCTTATTATGATTTATAATGGAAAAAAAAAGGGTTTGATGACTTTTCTCACACAGTTTTATTTTTGCTATTTAGAGTGGCCCTGAGAAGAATAACAGTGGGTAAGCTTTATATTAAAAAAAAATGATAAAACCAATGTAGTTAGCTTCTGATGATCCCAAATTATTAAATCAAGCAACAGCCAGTTTATTAGCTTGGATTCAGATCATGTCACCTGAGTTGCAGAAGTAGCTCAGGTGGTATTTTGCTTCCCCTACTACTGTTTTCTTAAAATATGGATTTTACAAGTAGCAGTCAAAATTGCACCCGCTGTCCCTTGATATGTCACATTGCTGAGCTCCTACAAAAAATATTTCATGACAACAACAAAAAATAGATAGAGCAAATTGAGCAGTAAAATACACAATCTATTCTTCTGAAATATTAGGTTTGCCCCAAACAAAATCTCACCTGAGCAATGACTACAGCCTTAATTTTGACCCCAGATGATAATTTGATTTACGGATTTGCCAAAGTTTAAACAATGCTCTCACTTCGAGTCAAATCAGGATTTCTTTTTCATTTCCTCCTGAATACCCCAACAGTGACAAATGTAATTTTTTTTACCCTTTTCCTGCAGATTAGTTAGACTGTGGCAGATCAGCTAAACTGTTGCAAGTTGATCATTTTTGCAGGATTAAAACTCTTCTTTGTTTTGTAGGTCTACTAGTGAGGGAGATTCGTGGATTTTTTTCCTCCTTCACTTACATATCAAAGGGTAAGGTGAAAATTCTCTGGTGCCACCATCCTCGTGTTAACGTGAAATAAAAACATTTTAACAAGTAGGATTTGTTATTTTTGTCACGGATTTTTCATGAGGAGATGTTCTGCTACTAACAAATGGACCTGTTTGTGGATTATTAGTTTGGATTACGATTTTAGCTAGATACATTATTTGAAAGATAATTTTCATCAAATCTACATGCAGTTATTTGAAAACTCATTTGTTTTATTTTTTTATTTAATCTCTTCTGGGGAGGGAAATGTTTTATACTAGTAAAGGAAAGAGAAAGAAGAATAAGAAGGGAAATGGGAATAAAGAAGAGAAGAAGAAAAAGAATGGGAATAAAGAAGAGAAGAAAGAAGAAAAAGTTTTCCCTGCAGTAGTTTTCATAGTCAGAGGTGATGGTGGGTTTCTTAATATGTTTTATATTGGATCTTTTCTCATTATTGACCTGACAGATACTATTTGTGAAACAGGAAACACTTCAGCTCTTGAGAGTCTGAAGGGATTGCTGTTTCTGAGATGTGCGGTAGCTTAGATTGTGCAGTTACTTGCATGTGCTCTTTGGGGTAGCATTTAGGGATAACATTTTACAGCATCCACTTTGTCAAAGCTTAGGTATGTTAAATAAGGGGAGGTCTCCCTCCATACCCCATAGTCAGTAGAAAAGGAGAGAGAAGAACCCTAATTTGGGAAGTCCTGGGGACTAAGTCTTGTTAGAGGAAACTAATATAAGGCTTTAATACAAGATTAATGGAAATAGAGGTATTCCACAGTTCTCTTTCCATTGGCCAAATATGTATGTTGAAGGAAGCAGGATGGTGTTGGTTTCTTTTACATAGATACCAAAGGAATTCTCTCTTTAAACCCGGAGATTCATGGCCCTTCTGTTTTCTTGAGGTAGTTTTTAGGGCAAATACTAGTGCTCTGGTGACTACAATTTTAGCTTGACCAAAAGAAGACCTACAAGAAAGTTTCATCCCTGTAAGACTTGATTTCTGTCCCATTTGAGGGTTGTGACTCAGAAATACTTAGCTACAGTATTTTGCACTCCCCAAAATTGAGTCAACTAATTTTCCCCTATGCATAGCTTGCAGTGCTTTGCCTTGAGCATACAAAGTCTTCCTCACAGGAAAGCTTTTGGTTCCTGCTATGATTTCATTTTTCTTAGGTTCTCCTTTTGCAAAATGCCAGCACTCAGAATAATGAGTCTTCAGGGTGTAGATCACATAAAAGATTTATATTTTGGATTCATTTAATCAGGACAGCCAATAGCATACAGGATCCAATTGGTCTAATGTTCAAATAAAAATATAAGAAAAAAATAAGGTAAAAAGGCATTTAATTTTTATTCTTCCACTGCAAATGAAGTTATGGCATGAGAAGCTCAGCTGTTCATATCTGCAACATAAAAACTTAAAGAAAGTGAGAACTTGATAATTTCTAGTATCAGGGATGAATTAATCACCTAGCAATGGTGGCTGAAGATATATCATAGAATGGTGGGGATTGGGAGGGACCTCTGGATATCATCGAGTCCAACCCCCCTGCCAGAGCAGGGTCACCCAGGGCAGCCCACACAGGAACAGAGCCAGGGGGGGCTGGAAAGTCTCCAGAGAAGGAGACTCCACAACTCTCTGGGCAGCCTGGGCCAGGCTCTGGCACTCTCACAGTCAAGAATTTTTTCCTCATGTTGAGGTGGAACTTCTTGTGTTTCACCCTGTGACAATTACCTGTGAAGGTAATGTAATTAAATGAAGGTGCCATTTTAGATGATTGCTGACCCCAATGGAAGCTTAAATATCCAATCTGCATCTAGACACTTACATGTTAATATCTAAATTTCTCAGTTACTTTAACAAACTCCACCTGTCATCTCCCTTCAAAGCTGCTTAAGAGACAGAACAGCTTAGGACTCACTACCTCCTTCCACAATATAGTACAAATGAGTTTCTAACAGGAACCAGGAACTTTTTATGTTGATCCCATAACAGTAAAAGCAGCCAATCTAATTAGTGTAGACTGGCTATTAACCACAGCAGGACCTTACTTTTCCAGCTTACCCATCCAGATAGATGTCTACATTAGGTATCCCTATTGGAGTGGAATTTCACCCCTAAAGTAAGCATCCACATCTGAGCAATCACACCGTCCTGCTTTTAGAGATGGTGGAGAGGAGGATGCTCTGAGGAATTGATTATCTTGTCCTCTGTAGACATCTAAATGATGTCAGGCAAATTACATTCAACAGTGTCTACGACTGTGAACATAACCTGGAATAATCCGCTCGCATTTACACTCTTAACACCTGAAATGAGATGAGACAAGAGCTACTGCAGGGGTGTGAGATGAGCTGGCTGCCTGAGCCCCCTCTACAGTCAGAAACTGGCATAATCAGAGACAATCTGGACAGTAGATGCCCTTCTCTCCATTAAACACAGAAGCAGCAGAGACCAGTATACACCAGTAACTGAACTCCTCTGTTGTTATAAATAAGTTACGTTTACCTATCTTCTATTTTCTAGGCTCAACCTATACCTGGGAGGAACATAGATCTTTTCTTGGTCCTTGTGAGAGGAGCAAGCTTAGTCTTAAAAGTGCATTTTAGTGAATAAAAATCAGTGTTCTACTTACCGTGAAAAACAAATGGAAATGAATTTGAATTGAAACGGCCAGAGGAAAGCAGGAAAACAAATGAATAATATGATGCATAAAACTATTTTTGAGGAAGGAACAGCTGGTTTGTCAAGTCTTTAGAGACTATTAATAGGAATGAAGATTTCATTGTGTGTCACTGGGAAAAGTAACTTCCCTTAGGTTTGAAAAAATGACTTTCTTATTCAACAAATCATATACAGGAGAAATAGAGAAGGGATCAATGACAGACTTTATTTGGAGTAGAAATATGGAAAAGATTAAAGGAATTTACTTTTAAAATCATCTAAATAGTATGTTTGTGGGAGATAAGTACAGATAAGATCTATTTTTCAAATTCAGAAATGTCTTAGATGCTTGGATGGAATTAAGTTTACAGGTTAAAATGTAAGGGATAGAATCCACATGAGCCAAGTGTCCATGATCAGATGACAAAATTCTGCCTGTTTCTGGGTGTCCCCAGAGTCAGCCCAGGTAACAGTAACAGAATATGGGTATATATGGAGTCAGAGCCCCAGGAAACAGCAAGAGTCAATTTTACCCAAGAAAAATAGTACCTAAATAACACAGCTCGTGTATATAAATGAAATTAATCAGACAAACTATCCTCGTGCAGGTCTGAGTACTTCTCTTCTGATACCTTGTGCCTTACCTCATTACCAGCTCAATACCAATCCATTCCTTCAGTTGTTTTATCTTCCTGCCTTCACCCCACTCTCTCAACCATCACACAGAGATCAGCCTGAGGAATAAAGGTCCCATCTGTTTTATATACCTTCCATATTTTAAATACACTGGCGTTTTGCTTTTAATTACAGTTGCAATATGTTTCTCAGTAATGTTATGTTCTATCTAACCACTGGTTTATGTGCTTTCAGTAATTGCAGCCTTCTTCCCCTACTCCCAGGGCTTTTTGTTTTACATCTTCAGTCAGATTTATCAAAAGATTGTTTAGAAATGTCAATAGATTCACCTTTATTCTCTGCTTGATGGCTCATATGGCAGTGTGGTGCTGGTGCACTGTATTTTTGTTGTCTGAGGGGGTGCTTATACATGCACAGAGGAAACACAGTTGCATTTCAGAAAGATTTTTGTTATGGAAAATCCTTATTCAGGTAGCATATGGTATCGAAAAAAAATATTCTCCAGCTTCTATAAAGGTTCTAAACAGCCTGGTAAATGTCAAGTCATTTTCATTAAATGGCATCAATTGATTCAGAATATCCATGATGGGGATTAGGCAGAATCTCAGGCCTATTGCTTCATTGATTAAGTTTTGTACCATCACAATGGCTGGATTGCTTGTTGATGTTAACAAGAGGACATTTCTATGCACTTCAGATACATTCTGAGCCTGGGCTAGTGTGTTAGAGCAGTAGGAAAGCAGAGCTCACCCTTAAATTAGTTATTCTGTAATTGCTGAAGAAAAAACCCCAAACTATTGCTTAGTTATAGCCAGTTTATCAGGCAAGTAACTGTTTTGTAATAAAAAAAGAGTAGCAAAATGCATCAGAGCATCCAAGAGATTATGAGAAGTGTAGTTACTTTCCTGCATGATTTCATTATTGGATCTTCTTTGGGTACATCCAGAGAAATAGCGAAGAATAGAACGAATAAAGTAAATTATATGATAAATTAGATTTTAACCTAAGGTTTTAGCCTGCAAAAGGATCTGTTAAAATAATGAAGGGATATAAGCAGACTAAGAAGCTCAGAGCCTTTAATGTAGAATGGGTTTGTAACATTGACTACAGTGAGACATTACAAAAGCCCAACAAAGGTAGGCTTTGTTTTCTTTATTAGCATGGACAAAAACTCTCATTCGAGGAGTTTCCAGCTAATTAATGTAAAGTTCAAGGATTGGAATGTGGGCTGGTTTTTTACCTCAGCTGGAGATCAGATAGGAAAAGCAGATGGAAGGGAGACAATGTGTAAGGAAGGAAGCACTGAGAGACCATGTCTGCCCAAAGAAGCAATGCCTTCTCCTAAGGACCGCTTATGAACACCCATGTCAAGAAACTACACAAAAAACTATCCAAAGAATTGTTTCTTACTTTGTTTATCTCTAAGCTGAGGGACTGGTTGTGATGACCTAAAAGATTTCCTGGAAGTGATGTAAGCAGCCTTAAATAATGGAGTCCAGTTGAAATACTGTAGTAATAGTTGAATAGCATCTTTGTGTTCACAGTTTGACTCCTAAGAGCATTTTTTTTTTGGGGGGGGGGGGAAGACACCAACCAAATCCTGTTTGAGCTATTTTGAGGGGAGGACATGGTTTGGGCTAGGTGTCCATAGATCTGATCTAAATTATTCTGTGATTCATATGCTAGAGTTGGTTGAGTGTTGTCCAAGAGGAATTATAATATCTTCCTATCCTGGGGGTATTTGATAGGATTCTACTTTGCATTTTTCTTTGTATTAGAATTAGGAACTGACTGATAACCTGTGACGCCTGCCTTGTAGTGGCATCCTAAAAATTATTCTGGTGTGATGAGAAACACCTTACTGACTAGTGAGAGCTGGCCACAGCTATAACTCCTTCTTTGAAGATGGGAAAAAACCACTGAAAATCAAACTTCAGATTTTTTTTCTTATGTTTTAATCTCTTTGTTTTGATTTTTGGTGTAGCAATTGAGTCTTATCTGTTCAGGTAAGTGATCAGATGTGATGCACTAATGAAAGACAAATATATAGAAAAGGGGAGATCAATGAGAATTAGTTTATAAATGTTATCCCACCAGCCAATGCAGAATATCCTTATTGTCTCTAAAGGTATTAGATGACTATTTTAGGGTAACTTAAGTGAGCCCTGAATGTCCTCTAACTAGACAGAACTTTTGGGTTTAATGCCATTGGGAAATAATGAATAAGAAAGAGGATATGAAATGCACTTAAATCTTAGAAAGAAAAATGCTTTTGCCATGTCCACAATTCCTGCTCTTCCCAGGCCCTGAAAATAGCTTGGTGTGATATTGACTGTGACAAAACCCAGAAGTGGTGCCTCAGCCCTATGAACCCTGATATTTAAAAATAATAATATAATTCCCCACCACCACCACTGCCTTTTCCTTTTTTTACCAACAAAATCCAAGCTGTTGGCAANGAACCGGGGTAACTTTTCACAGGGAAAGAAAGAAAGAAAAACAAGGAAAGGATTAAAAGAAAGGGATGGGGATGTAGGTGGGTAGGAAAGAAAAAAGACTCCTGAGTTCGAGGTTTGACCCAGCTGTTTTCTCTAAATTTTTCCATCCCTAAGATGCTATTAATAAACGTGGTTTTTTTAATTTCCATTCATTGGAATTGTGATTTCCAAAGGAGAGAAAAGCATTCCCAAATCAGAATAGATGCAGAATACCTTTAGAGGGACAGAAGGGGACCACTTGCTGTCCCAGCTGTCTTGAGAAAAGCAACTTTGCTGAAGAAGGAGGATAACTAAAAAGGAACAATTTCCTCCTGATGGATTTGGGACGTTTAGCTCCCTNTCTCTAAAGGTATTAGATGACTATTTTAGGGTAACCTTAAGTGAGCCTGAATGTCCTCTAACTAGACAGAACTTTTGGGTTTAATGCCATTGGGAAATAATGAATAAGAAAGAGGATATGAAATGCACTTAAATCTTAGAAAGAAAAATGCTTTTGCCATGTCCACAATTCCTGCTCTTCCCAGGCCCTGAAAATAGCTTGGTGTGATATTGACTGTGACAAAACCCAGAAGTGGTGCCTCAGCCCTATGAACCCTGATATTTAAAAATAATAATATAATTCCCCACCACCACCACTGCCTTTTCCTTTTTTTACCAACAAAATCCAAGCTGTTGGCAAGAAGGGCTTTAGGTTTTACTTGTTGCACCAAGAATTAAAGCTACATTCAAGGCATCTTTGTAACACAAGGGCCAGAAAAACTGTAGGCAAGTTCAGGAGAAAATCCTCTGACACTGCTCAAAATTTCCCCCCTGGGAGGAAGGGAATGCCAGAAAAGCCCTGCAACTCTAGCTGTAATTATCCCCAGGGAATACCACACTGTCAGACCCACTGAAAACCCAAATTCATCCAAACCTTGCTGCCCCCGGCCACAGGCGTGGGCTTGTTAGCAGCAGGGGTGCTGTGTGTGAATCCAGCATCTCTTCTTGCACAGAGATGCTTCTAAACAAACCCTAAAGGACCAGTGGGTGCTCCAGCACCTCCACCGTGGGTTCAAAATCCCGGGGATGGGNAATTGTGATTTCCAAAGGAGAGAAAAGCATTCCCAAATCAGAATAGCTGCAGCATACCTTTAGAGGGACAGAAGGGGACCACTTGCTGTCCCAGCTGTCTTGAGAAAAGCAACTTTGCTGAAGAAGGAGGATAACTAAAAAGGAACAATTTCCTCCTGATGGATTTGGGACGTTTAGCTCCCTGAGAAGGCACTGATGTTTTTATTGCTGAAGGCATCTGCTTATAATATCACCAAGCAGGAGCACGAACTGCCTTGTGTCTGCTGTGCACTGGAGGCAGCAGGTGTAGGGTTGTAACATTAAACATCGGGGAAGATGTAGGAGCACAGAGGCACATTTCAGGCACATGTAATCCCTTTGAAGCCCCATGCTCTACAGCTGGCATTACCTGCTTAGCAAAAGCTAGTGTAAGTACACGTACAGTCATATCCCCTCAGTCTTCAGCCTCAGAGAACTGTTTGGAAGCCTTCCCATGTCTGTGCTACCCAGGGACTTATTAATTCTAACTTTATTCATTTCCCAGTCAAATGTTTAGTGTAGGCTGGGATTCAGACTCCTGCTGTAGTCAAGGGGAGAGAGTCACCTTCCCAAGAGGCATTTTATCTTGTCCTGAGAAAGACAGATGGAGTGTTTTCTTCCACTGGTAGTAGTGAGAGCCTAGATGGTTACAGATCGGTCTTGACCCTTCAGTTTTAAAAGGTGAAAAGTACAAATTTTCACTGGTAAATTGTAAATTTACCTGCACCTCAAGTCTTCTGGAACTCGTATGTTCCTCTGTATTTACACAGCTTTATGTACAAGTGATAGCACATAGAATCATAGAATCATTCAGGTTGGAAAAGACCCTTGGGAACATCAAGTCCAACCATTAACCCTACTCTACAAAGTTCACCCCTAACCCATATCCCTCAACACCACATCTAAACAACCCTTAAAGACATCCAGGGATAGTGACTCACCTCCCTGGGCAGCCTATTCCAGTGTCTGACTACTATTTCTGTGAAAAAATATAGATCCTTGCCATGTAAACGTTGTCACATACAGTTATTATCATGTGTAATACTCTTCTGTTGGGAAAATTAATCTACCATGCATCATTTTAATGTTTTAGTGTGTGCAGCAGACTGCACTCATAATAAAGAGAATGCTACAAATTGTGTGCTCTATGCAGCTTTTGGCCTCAAACTATTCCTTGACTATGAACACATCTGGTAAGAGTCTGTGCTCTAAATATCAGCGGTTTTCATGTCTCAGAATAGGTCTCTTGAGAAGCTTTACACTCTAAGTCAGGGATGGCCAGAGACCCACAGGAATAAAGAATCCTTTCCTATCAGAGCAGATAAATAATTCCAGTGTGGATTCTGCAAATAATTCATTACTCAGATATGGAAATAAACCAGAAGGGTAATCCTGAGAACTTCCTCTGTGAAACTGGGTACTTTTACCTCCTGTCATCTCCACAGGGAGCTGTACATTGCAGGATATACTTTGTGCCTTGCAGAATAGAGTCCTTGACATTAAAAATTACCATTTGCTTGTAAGCGACAAGGAACAGAGAGCAGTGGGTGCTGAAATGCAGAAAAATCACTTTCTCTGTCTTAAAGAGTTCAGAGTTTCAGGAGCAGAGGATGAGGAACTGAAAAGTCTTTGCATTCACTGTCCTTCCTGCTGAGTTAAACTGCTTTCTTCTGAAGAAAACAGAACAGCTTTTTGCGTTTCTGAGGAAGGGGTTCAGTCTGATCTAGTGCATGGAGGTGAGAATGGAAACAGAGATGGGTTTTTCTTGAGCTATATATTTGCCTTAACAAATCTTTTCTTGTGGCAACAGGTATATGGATCCACAGCTGTGGCAAGATGCTGGGTTGCTAATAAAATAGGGGTGGGTGCATAAATTTCTGTGGTAGCTCCTATTGGCTGATTTGTGTTGGATGGACACACGAGCTTCTACTATGGATCCAGTCCCTGCAGAACATAAATTCCTCTCCATAGGGAACTGGGGGTGTGGCAGAATCAGTCTGTTTAGGTGTTTTCTTAGCCTGGAGGGACTTAATGGAGGGAGACAATCTCCTGTACGGTGAGTCATTGTCTTCAAATAGGTGTCTGAGAGAGGTAGGAGGAATCCTTCCCTGGAACTGCTTGTCTGCCTTTATTGATCATTAAGAGAGGCTTGATGGGGGAGTTTAGATTAATCATCTAAAATTATCTTTCTAAAATTAGGAATCTTGTCTAAAGCTGCTCAGTTTGCCTCCTTCACTACTACTGGGAAGGGGTGGAACCGTGCCAAGAACAATGGCTATGGCTTCAGCTGAGGGAACTTGCTGATGGATTTAGACATCTAGATTTCCTTTCATAGGTGACGTGAATCCCACCCTTCAGCAACATGCTACATGTAGAGAAAGGGAGACATTTCTCTTTAATTTGGAGGAATATGTGCAAAGGAAGAAAATGAGGATCCTCAGATATGTGTTCTGTCAATTCTTTAAGTGTTAATTAAATACTCGACAAAATTTAGCACAGAGCTAAGGAATTAATTTTCATTTTTCTCAAGACAATCCCAATTGCATAGGGTTTATAATAAAAATAGATCAGTATGGCTGTATTCTCACAGAATACCTGAGTAAACATATAGTGATATCCTTGGATATGTATGTATAGCACATAGTGTTCTGTATAAGGCTATGCAGTTAAATACGGTCAGATAAATACAATCCAACACACAGAGGAGCACTCAAGCATTACACCAATGTCTTAAAAACAATCTTAAAAAGATATTCCTCTAAATGACTGTAAGGCAATCAGTGTCTCAGCTCCTCTTGTTCCATAGGTAATTGAGTTAGAAGGAGAAAACAAACACTGAAAATGGCCTCTAGATAGTCATTTCCAGCCAAAAAGACTCCCAGAATAATCTATTTAACTGGCTGAAGAGAAAGACTGGAAATAGGTCTTTACTTTGGGGGTTGAGAGCTTCTGGGGTCAAGGTTATGTCAGAGCTTGCAAGCTGAGGTCAGGACTTTCAGTGGTAACTAAATATGTTGCTGGTAACAGGAGTCATGTGGCTGTTGTGGTGACCTGTTGCTTTACAGTCAATCAAAATCAGGAGTGGTAAACATGGCTTGGACAGGGTAGATACAAACTGGATGCTCATCTATTTTTAAAAGCACATTTAATCAGTGGACTTTTTTTTTTCTCTGCTGAAGAAATCTTTTGATATTTGTTCTTAGTTTCTTGCTGTTTTCTGACAGTACATAATACTATTTATATTACATTATAAATACCCCAGAATCACTTAGAGGGCACGGTGGAAAGGAGGGTCCTTACTGAGATAATTGCGAATGTAGCTGTACTGAAACAGACAAGAGCTCATGAAATTCAAGCTTGGTCCCAGCTCACTTAAAGGGCATGTGAAAATTTGCCCTGGCTTCAGGGACCTGCTCTTCCCATTCTCAGAGCTTTCTAATTAGTGCTTGACTTTTGGAGATAAGAGCTCGATGGAAAGAGACAGACCTTATGGAAGATTTTGATGAAATATATCCAACAGTCTGAGACATTTATGAAAAAGGCTGAGGTTTTCATTGTCTTCTTCAGTTATTGAATGTGTTCCAACATTTTTCATGAGACTCCTTCATTCCTATAAGCATTTCCTATTCATCAACATTTCAGCTGGGAAAAAAAAAACCCTGGTACGCATTTCAGAGAACATTCTGGTTCTCTGCACCATGTCTTAGGCATTACTGGCCAGTTTTCAGGACTGTCTGAACATTCCATTCCACAGGTAAGAGCACATAAGGGATGCAGGATTTCTGAATGTCTTCACTGTGTCTTTCTGTATCCAAAAATACCAGGTGAGTTTTAATCCTCCAAGCTGGGATTCAGTGAATGGCAGAAAAATCTGGTTTTGTGTAAGGGAGAGATAAAATATGAAGGCATCAGAGTCCTATCACAAAAACTGAACAGGGGAAGCACAGACAGGGAGAACAGGGAGAACAGGTTGCACAGAGATGATTGCTTACTGTATCTAACATGAGCTCTGAGACATGAATGCAAGCTGTAGAGACAGAGGCAAAAAGAACCGTGATGGATATTCGTGGGAAATGATTTATGCACTTGTTTCAAAACCTATTTTGTGAGGTTTTAAGATTGTATGGCACTGAAAACTAAACTGGGTCACTGCAAAGACCCTTCAAGTTCTTGAACCTTTCCTGTCTTGCCAATGAATTCAGCCACTTTGATTTTTCACTAATTTTCAAGAAGAACCAAGTGTTACCAAGTTACTTCTGGCTCTTTGATCCCACTGAAATGCTATTTCAAAAGTGCCTGATAGATTTGGTGCCCAGATTCGAAGCACTTCCCTTGTTTTCAGAAAGTGTTCCTACTTTTCCCCAAGTGTGCTAATGGACTTCTTAATGAGTGAAGTTCTGTCTTTTATGTGACACCTAAATTACAGTTTTTATACCACTGCAACAACCTAAGGCACCATCTTTGGATGGGATCTCAGAAAAGATTGCTTTTAATTAAGTTGCAATACGTATGGGATGAGGATGTTGCCAGAAAAACTCTCTTCCCGGTGCTTGCTAAGTCTGATGTTGTCCAACATGAGCAAATCAAAGCCTAAAGTGCCATTAGCTTGATTTTTCTCTTCAGATTTGGGCAAATAAAGGAACTATCATGTAACAGAGGAAATACAAAACAGTGTTATACCTGCTGGTGGTGAGTAAACCGCTTAAGGTTTCAACGCAGTAACTTTGAGAAGAAAAGGAAGTCTAAAAGTAAGTGCAAACCCAAAATCTGGATTTCTAAACTGTCTCAGGTCTTTTAGCATGCCCATGCCTGTCACAGGGAACTTTCTAATGCTCATTATGTGATTGCTTAGTTCCAGGCCAGATTGTTTCTGTGGTTTGGACTTAGAGTTAAAATGCCCTTGTGAATTTTGACTGGTCACTAATATTCAAGCCAGCAAAAAGATCTTTGTGTTATGATGCTCAGCAATGCAAAGCTCCTTGAGTGCTATCTACAACACTGCATGAAACCTCTAAGTTTACTGTATAAGCCTTGGGGTGAAAATCACCCACTGTGCTTTTCAGTAAGGTTCATGCCAGGTTACTGCCTCACTACGAGGAAGTGTTGATCCAAGAAGCAGCGTGTTAAATCAGCCTCTTATTACTGTGGCAGGGAAGACTCTGCCAGATTGAACATCCCTGCCTCGAAAAAATCTCTACTTTGTTTTGATTCCTAAATTATCCTTTTCTAAGGTGAACAGGAGCTGCTCTTTTCCTACATGAGCTCAGTCGTTACAGCAGATGCCTCCCAAATTGCAATGCTATGTCCCCGCAACAAATGCTTTGTAGAAAGCCCCATCACCTAAACATTGTAGGCAGATTAGAGCAACAACATGCTCTTTGCTCTCAAGTCATTGTGAGATTAATAAGAAAAAGACATAATCCATAGCCAACAAATCAGAAGAAATGTTCTGCCTAGAAGGCTTTTTGTTAACTGTAAAATGGTTTAATGTCTTTCTTTTTCTTAAAGCCTGAGGAAAACCAACAAATTGAAACATTATCGTTGTTCTCAATTTCTTCTATATGTGTATTTTATTTTTTTCCCTTTTTTTTTCTAACAGGGGGTTACTTCCAGTAAGGCTACATGTTTGTAAGTGAACAACACCAGCATCATTTTTGCTTCTTACAGTATAGTCTGTAGGTTACATCTGGTATTGCACTTGCTGTCGATTTTCAGACACTGAAGTGTCAGCAATATTTAACCTGTGCACGGGGCTATAGCAAAACCTCTGGGCTCTGGTGTTTACAGCCACTCCCACCCCAAATCCAGGAACAGAAAAATGAGATGGAGCAGGCAGCCTGGCACACGTATCCCATGTTTGGTTCACTCTTCTTAACTAATTATATGGCCATTTCCAGAATACCCAGCACCTCTGGCATGAGGTGGGAGTTAAATTAACGCATCTCTCCCAAGTGTTTCTTTCTCAAAGGCATTTCAAACCTGCTTTCATGGGTTTGATTTAATTCTGGGTTATGCCTGGTGATTGCTTTCAAGTGTTTTACCAGAGGACTCAGTATAGAAGGTAAGTTGTATAACATCATGGCAAGTTGTCATGACTTTTAAACATCAAGCCTAAGAATATTCCAAAGACAAAGAGTTTGTAAGAGTCCAATAATCCCAGAAAGTAGAGAAGTTGAGTTCTTTCTTCTCTAGATGAATTCATCTTTCTAAACTGAAATAGTGAGAGATTTATGTAGCAATCATTTTGTTACTACTCCTCAAATAATTTGTTTGTTGTGTAGGCTGAATGCAAAGTGAAATGTATGTTAAAAGATAAAGTGATGAGCAGGGAACTTACAAATACCTGCAAATTTTCATTTCAGAATTGTGTTACTATAGTTGAACAGTAAGAAGTCCTATTTTAAGATTCACTCATGCTGGTTTATAAAATGTCTTTTGAATTACCCACTGGAGGAATATAATGCATGAAAAAAAGCCTTGTCTTAATTTTCTTTTCAAACAGTGTCCTTAATCCTCTTTCTGTTCTAATATTAGGATGTATGAAGCATCTCTAGGGCCTCATAATTAAAAGCAGTCTGTCTATGCAACTTTAAAACCCAAATGTAGGCAGAATTTTTAAAGCTTTTTAAAGATAAAGATGTGTCCTATTTTTTTTTACCCTATATGTAATAGTCTACATGACTTCCAGTAAAGTTTCTGTGCAAGCTAAAAGAAGTCCTGATTGCACCGCTCACTGCAAATATTCTGAAGGCCAATAAATCAGCTTTCTGGGACAGAAAAAGGCAATATAGCAGTGATGTTTTCATCTGTACTCTGTTTGCAAAGTCATTAGAGATTTAGAATGGCCTAGAGTCTTCCTCAGAACTATCACAGGAAGCCTTCAATCCATCATTTCAATTAAAATCCCTGCCTGCTGAGCCCCTGGTTTTGCCTGGAATAGCATAGCTTGCGCAGGAGCAGACCCTCTGCTCTATTCCATACAACAATTCCTATGTCCTGAAGATCCCAATATCCCAAAGGAAGCTTTGATGCAGTATTCCATTGTCTGAACACAGTTCAGTTGCTTTCTAGACTCTCTTGACACTATTGAATCTATTGACTCAGTGTTTAATTCAGTTACCTAAACGTGGCCATGCAGAAATATTTGAGACATAAAATAATGCAGTTGAGACTTCTGCATGGGGCTGGCAAAATGAAGGCAGGATCTATGCACAAGGGCTGAGATACCCTATGGCATCCCAAACATCACTAACCATTCCTGGGTGAGTGAGACATCGTTTAAATTTCATTGGACTGTAAAAGAAGCTCAGATAACAAGATCACATATGTAGACTCTCTCTGAATTTAATTGCCTTTCCAAATGCAACCATTTTGGGATCTTCTAGGGTATTAAGAACATCTCACAATTACAGTAAATATGGTGCAGGACTGCAGGTGGCATAAAATTTTCTAGAGTGGGAAATGGAAGCCAAGCAAAATACATGACAGCACCTAAATGACACTAAGTATCTGTACTTAAGAAGATTAATCTAAACCCTATTCAATGACTGATGCCTAAAAACCCATTTAGCTGTTTAAGTGTAGCTATCTTAATCTGTAAAATAAATATAAGCTTAAGCTCCTGAAACAAGCCATTAAGTTTTTCTCATTTTTTTCAGCTCTTCAAAGGAAACAGTGCCTCTGTCTAAGGAGTGTGTAGCATCCTCAGATAATATATTGATAAAATTTTGTAACACTCAGATTAGATTATGGTCAAGACTACCACTTTTCTATTTACTCTAAATTTCTGGACTTCAGTATTTCTTATTTAAACCCCAATGGACATAAAACATCTGCTTCCATTTATTGCTTCGACTTTTATAACCATGCCAACTGCATTCAGAAGGGAAGAGCTTACACCATGCACTCTCAATAGGATGGTTTGTATGGCATTATAAACTCAAGCTTTCAAAGAAGACCAGGAGTCCATTCATTGTTCTCTGCATCCAGGCATAGTTGGGACACCCTCCTGAAGATTAATTAAGACTTCATTGTCACACTTAGGACTAATCCCTCCAATAAGGAAAACTTGATTCTTGGGAGCTCCCAAGGATCAAAATAGGAATATTTTGCCAATAGATAATTCTGATCATTCAAAATAATTAACTAAAACAAGACCAAACAAATACAAGTTATATATTTTGTTCATATTCATATGGTTGATGAATTAATTCAATTTTGGCCAGCTGACAAAGAGACGGAGATACAAAAACAGTGAAAAAAAAGTTTTGTGAAAAACACAGATGTAGAGGAGAGGTGGTGTAAATGTCCAGACTGGAGAAGACATACTACCTAAGTTTGCCTATTATTTTACTCTGAAGAATGCTTATCCAGACATGTATAGAAATTGATAAAGGTACATTGATGAACGCACAACCTCCTCCTCTCTTTAGATGTCCTATTTGCAGAAATGTCAGGTGGGACTTTCACTTTCTTCAACCACAAAGTATCAGCCATGAGGAACAAACTGGAAAGAACTCTGACTCTTCTCATTTCAATAATCACAGAACTTCTTGGTTTTGTTTTGTTTTTCTCTCACCAAGGCTGTGGGAATCCACCCAGAATGCAAGATATTCCAGCAAGTGGTCAAAGAAGAGGCTCACTGCTTAGAAAAGAACGAAACCATTTCACCTGATCTTAAAGGTAATAGTCCTAATCTCAACTTCTCAACAATCTCAACTTCTTAAAAATATTCTGTTTCTACACTTTTGGAGTTTTTTGTTTCCTTGAAAAGATTTATTGTGGTGGTGTTTTGAAAGCTATTACATGGTCAAATATAAATTTTGAAAATGAACATTTCAGAAAGCCTATAAAATATTTTTAAAATGCTGTGTAGGGAGTTCTTTTTGCTGGGGGGTTGACATCCTGGAGGTGTGTTTTGAATTGATTCAAAGTGAAATTTCACAATGTTCAAACTATTTCAAAAATCCAATATTTTTTTTTTTTTTTTTGTGGCCAGCTTTGCTTAGGAAAGCATGACTCCACCTCAGTGAGAATTTTCAGTTCCATGAATTATCAGATTATCAGATTATCATTTTCTCCAGACAAGTTATGAGACAAAGATCCCTCATGCACTGGGTATCGATAGAAGTATTGCAACTACCTGAAGTCTGCCTTCATCAGCCAACTGAAATTTAGAGACTACCCCTAGGATATTTCTTTTATCTTATTGCCTTTATTCCTTATTTTCTTCAGCTGTTCAAAGCACTCTAATGTCTGATGTCCTTCTTCTATTTGCCCACTCTATTTTAGTGATATTTTCCCTTTCCCCTTTAATTAACTCCAGAATAACTCCTGGACACTTTTTGTACTTGGAACAACAAGTAAACCACTCAAAAAAGTTCTGGCAAAAATCAACCATTTTTGCTCCTGATTTATTACATGCATTACAGTTTGACAGTCTGAGTATTTTTCTCTTTACTAGAAAAATAATTACTTGTCTTTGGAATCCAATTTGTAGCAGAGGCTACTCAAAGAAGTAAAAGATCACTCAAAGTTCTATTAAACTATCTAACAATCTTCAACCTTGTCAACTCTGATCTTCTCAAAGCTCTCCTTTCCACCTTTTTGTTCTTTAGAGATGGAAAGATGAAAATCTGTTCTGCTGTTTACAGCCTTTCACAATACATTTTAAAGTATCCCTACTTTGCATTATAGTTTTCAGGAAATGAAGGAGATGAACTGATGGATCACAATTTGAACAGAGCTACTGCTCCATAGTCACAGAGAATCTGTGCTGGAATTAGTCCATAATGTTGACTCTTCAGTCTGAAGTAGCTCCACATAATTCTTGTTGTATGGAGCAGTGTCTAATGAGTGTCATCACTAGAGTCCAGGGAGCAATTCCTCTCATCCTGAAGTACGTGTGTAAAATAGGTCAACTGAATCAAGCTCTAAAAATGCTTATTTTTTGCCATAGTCTGAAAAAAAAGAGTCCTAGGTTACTGGAAAAGACTTAAATGTCTATGATGTCAACATTACTTGATGCAATTCCTACTCATTGTCTTTATGCAGTCCCAGGTGACTTGGACAATCACCAGTCTCTTGAAAACCTTGATGTGCAAAATGCTATTTCTGCCTCAGTAGAAGTCACTGAAAGTGAAGCAAAGTCTGACATAAACCATGCAAATTCCACTCCTACATAAGGTCACCTGATTCTCATTTTTAACTCCACATTGCCAAATGTGATAAGGTTTTAGGCCCAGCTCCTCAAACGTACTACAGTCCCTCCAGAGGGACCCTTGAAGTGCCTAAGACTAAGTGTGTGGGCCACTGCATATCTAAGTGGGACTGACATTACCTGACTTTATTAATTTGAAAATTAGCAGCTTAGCTTAGGCTATAATCATTAGAGAGACCTAGGTATTAGCAACGAGTGATTCATCCTGTCCTCAGAAAGGAGCCACCAATATATGGGATGAATCACACACTGGAAGTCCCTTTCTCTTCCTACTGATCACAGAGGGAACACAGCTAAGATTAGCTAACACAATTTAGACAATTAAAATTAGAGATAATGAATTGGAGCTTCTGTTTTCCCATCTGGCAAATTTGGGATACCAAGAATTTCATCCTCCCGAGGGTGATGTGAGGATAATGCTGTGGTAGATTCTCAGGACTATCCTTTTGGAAGCCAGAAAGTAACTTGGCTCAGCTACAGGCAAGTAATATTGCCTCCACATTTCAGCTCTTGACAAGTTTAGATCTGTCTTGTCCTCAGACACAAAGGACACAGAAAAGAATCGGTGAAAGAAAATAACACCTCCCAAATGAAACTCATGCACACTGTTTGCTATCTGCCTTATGACTACCCAGAGGTTAGCTTCAGTTACAGAGCTGTGGGGTTTTTATTGTTTCAGGCATCTTGACGTGCTGATAATTCTTCTGTGTTGCACCCACACCTACTTGCCAACAGACACTGCGTGACCGCAGCTTGAGTCTCGATGTGATGCTGTGATTAATAGAACCTCTGAGAACCCTCTTTATCAGACTCATAGATAGCAGCATGCCCTGCGTCATCAGCCAGCAATCTCTGGGGTAGGGAACCTCATGAATGTCAGCCAGCTGGTCCTACTCCTGATGATGGTTATTTTATATGATGCTGGGACATGTTCTTCTAGGTTGGGGTGAATCTAATCCTTGCTGAAAGTGATTGTAAAAATGCCATTGATTGCTTAAGGCCAGGACTTCAGTCCTTATTTCCTTTAAGTCAAGTGAAACTGGAAGCATTTAAGCATGGAATCAAGAGACTAAAGCTGAATTTTTAAGCCTGATGTTTTTCAGTTAGACTCTGAAACCATTAATGAGAAATCTCAAGTGTTAATAATTACTCAATATTTTGATTTTGGTGACTTTTGTTTTGACAATAACTCCAGTTGATTTGACTTTCAGATTGCGCCTGCTTGGATTTCAGGTACATCCTCTTGTGAGATAAGGTGGGGGAAAGTTCAGCTGGAATGCCAAGTGCATATGTGAGCGATGATGCATTCAAGGAAAGGAGGGAAGCAATACAATCCTTCGTTTACAGAGCTGCATGTCCTCTTGTGGCTCTTCCTGCATGTGAACTGGTGAGGGAGCCACAGATAGTCTCATTATGGAAGGCAGACTGTGTGACCTTCACTGTGTGTTTCTTTATTTAGAGGCACCTTTCTTTTTTTTCAGGATGTGCCAGAGATTGGGATGGTCTAACCTGCTGGCCCAGAGCCAGTTTGGGGGAAGTTGTTCAAGTTCCCTGTCCAAGATTTTTTGAAGAAATCATGAATATCCATGGCAAGACTTTTTTCCTATTCTCTTTATCCCCACATATTTCTTGTTAATAAATTCTAATAGCTAAAGATTCAGTAACCTGCTTATTTTTCTGATTCACAATGTTATCTTGTCAGTTGACATACGTTAATTATCCAGCTACACATCTTCATTTATGGTTAACATTTGTCACTCTTTTGTATTGTCTTGCACTGTACTACATTTTTCCAGTGTCTGTGGTGGTCTCAAACAACACAGGTAATTGCTAAGGTTATAAAGAAATATATGTATGTCCTAGAATCAACTTCAAAGGTAGATCTGGTGGCTCAGGGTTTTCTCCACAAGCACAAATTACGTTGTTGATGCAGGATAGATTGTATAATTTGATTTCCTCTGTGTAAGGATTGAATTTGCAGAATGAATTTCCAATAAGAAACGCAGAAGTTCCACTGCATTTTGAAATTAACAGGAACATGTCTCAGCTTTTCAGATGATGTATAGAATATTATAACTCTATAGCTAATCCTGCTGAACATGACTAGACCTGTAAGTGTCTAACTTAATCAAAGTAGGAAAGAAAAATTATTGTTTCTCATCAAAACTTGAAGAACACCCCCCCTTCCCTGTAATTTACTCTCTTGATATATTTTACCATTAAAGGCTTCCTTCAAAGAAACTGTACACGGGAGGCATATTGGTCAGAACCCTTCCCACCATACACCATTGCCTGTGGATTTGATGAAAGCTCCAGTAAAGGACCTGAGGATCTGGTGAGTTTTTATTTCTGGCTTATAGACATCTCCAGTGCACCCTCTTCTGAGTATGCTGAGTAGTTGGAAGCTCTCACACATCTGAGACCTGTCAGAATCCAGTAATTACCTGTCTTCAGTGCAAAGCTCAAGTCTTTGTATGTTTAGAGTCTCTTTCCAAATTAGGCTTAATATAAAGCAAGGGCATTGCAGGTACCACTTTCTTCTACATCCTATTGCCTGTTCTTGGTGTTAATAAGTAGACTCACTCTTAGTTCACCTGTCCTGCCTAACAAAGACTTTAGTTCTCTGACAGAGGAGATTTGAATCCTCAGTATACACCCATCGCCCAAGGAAGTCCTGCCAGTCTGTCTGGGGGGAATTTTTCAGGGAAAATTCATTTGGAGGCCTCCTGTTGATTACTGTGGAAAAGGTTAGGACTATTTCAGAAACAGCAGGATTATTCCTAGGTAGTCAGGGGTGCGTGATTTCTTTGTGGTTCTCCTTGAAATTGATAATTGGTTGTCTCAGCCTAGAATTGTTGCCTTTTGGATAAACAGAATTGGGATCAATTAGAGAACAAACTGTGCATTGCATTTGCAAGGAGGAAATTTGCCTGGATTCAGAGAATTTAGTTTCTTGAGCTTTTAAATAATTAGGTAATGTTGTAGTGAATCAGAATAGACAATAGATAAAGCAGTGGAAATGTGCTTCATTTTTCCTAGGACCTATAAAGTTTAAATGCAAACCAACAAAGCAAATATAAAGTCTATTAAACTATAAAGGATTTGTTGTTAGAGTATATGGCGACTGAATGAACTCTTTGTCCAAAGAATTAAAGACTGTCAATTTATCTTCTTGACTTTAACTTTCTTACCTCCACAATACGATGTGACTGTTTCACAGTGTTCCAGTATCCCCACCTGCAAAATGCAGGTTTTATTTCTCTTTTGGCTATGGTTGTTTATGAAAATCAATACTTATCAAATCCAGTTCAGGTACAAAGTGACGGATTCACGAACTACCCATCAGCAAGTTTCAGTGCCCTGGAGTCTTTATGTACCTCCAGGAGAAAGTGCAGTTACTTAATAAAGTTAACATTTTCCCGTTGAACATGCTCAAAGGTGCCACTACTACAGATGAACCTGTGGGCTGTGAAACTTGTCTCATGCAAGGGTAAGGAGGATTCAAAAGAAACAAAGGTGTGTTAGTGATGGAGAGGAAAACCTGAAGGAGATCTCCAGCACACAAAGCAGTACATAGGTGATGGGACTGACTAGTAAGGGAAAATGTGTCTTAGTGAAATAAGCACACCAGTATGCATGCTGCATAACCACCAGCACTGGTCTGTGTTCTCTTTTTCTCATAGAAATCATATTATTCTGCATTTTGGCGTGTCTACACTGCTGGCTATGCAGCATCAGTGACTTCACTGATTACAGCTCTAATTGTCTTTGCTGCCTTCAGGTAAAACAAAAAAATGGTCTCTTTTTCAGGATGTCTTAAGACAGCCTCACCCTAATTCCTCCCAAACCCTCTGTGTTTTCATTTTATGGGCTTTTTTTTATTGTTATTATTTTCAAATCCTTCTCAGACATAACACCATTGATGACTATGGGTCCTTCTTTATTTATGTTGTAGCTTATTGATGTAGATGTTAAAACAAGAAAGAAGGCTGAGCATTCTGTTGTAGTCTCTTTAATGACACCATACAGTGGAAATACTCCAACCTGTATCACCATTAACCTAAGATAAATATTCCTGCAGTGCATAGCAGGACACACACTGCAGAAACTGAGTGTCTTATGCCACTGAACCAGCAGCAATTCTAAATTGTCCATTCCCTCTGTGAAAAAAAAAATGTTTCCATAACTGGGAGCTATAGAAAGACATTTAAAGAAATTTAAAAGTCATGTTTGATGATGTTGGATATTAGAAATAGATCCTGGGTTTCACTGGTCCCAGTGCACTTGGACAAAAGCCTTAAGCTTACTCTGCAGACAGGTGTGCAGGGCACAGAAAAAGCTTTCTAACTGGAATGGATTAACAGTCTCAAAGATCATGTCACTTTTAGAGACACCCAGGACCAAGAGTCTGATATGTTAAATACTGAAGGACTTTCCTTCATCTCAAACCATGGTCTAGGGAAATGCAGTGTAGGATAAGGCAGCCATCCCACAAGATGCTACTGACACCCACTCAATGTTCCGTTCTTCTCTAGCCAAAAAGGGACTGAAGAGCCTGTTTTACAAGCTCATTCAATAAAAATAAGGAAAGTTGTTTATAATAATTAAAAGGCTTTATTTCAAAACAGCCCAAGAGTCACAGAGTTTCTGCTTCTGGCAACACCTTTAAAAGTGTGGTGATTCAAATACAATTATATTAGCACTTTTATTAGCTTTAACAGATAATCATAGAATTATCATAGAATTATCAAATGGTTTGGGTTGGAAAGGACCTTAAAGTTCATCTAGTTCCAAAGCCCTTGCAACGGGCAGGGACATCTCCCACTAGACCAGATTGCTCAAAGGCCCATCCAACCTGCCCTTGAACACTTCCAGTGATGGAGCATCCACAGTGTCCCTGGGCAACCTGTGCCAGTGTCTCACCACCCCCATAGCAAAGAACTGCTCTGCTCCCTTGTGTCTAGCTCTCTCAGAGTGACAGATCATTTATTTTCTTTGGAAGTTGTCTGAAGCCACCCTGTATTCCTACTTAAGTTTTGATGAGACCTTGAGAAACTTCTCCCGAAGAACAATTTTTACTTTCTCTTCCCATGTCAGAAAATTCCACTGTACACGGAACTACATCCATATGCACCTGTTTGTCTCCTTTATCCTGAGAGCAATTGCTGTCTTCACCAAAGATGCCGTTCTGTTTGCAGATGAAACTATGGACCACTGCCTAATATCAACGGTACTCAACTTCACCTCTCTCTTATCCTCAATTTAACATTTAATTCTTGACCTGAAGAGAACATGGAGATCTCTTAATCCCATTTCTCTTTAGTTTGCTAGAACTGAAATCTCAAAATAAACAATACTGCACAAACCCAAAGACCAAGTGCTATGTCTACATTCAGCTTTGACATAAAAGCTATAGGTCTGTCAACTCTGATGAAGCTGTAACAATTTCTACCAGTAACGAATTTCATCCATAAGAGAGGATCAGTGTTTCCATTTCAAAAAAAAATTAAGTCAATTGAAATGATGGAATCCCAGACCTACTGAAATCTTGTAATAATTTCTTCATTCTTGTGTGTGAACACTGAATTTTGCCTATACATGTAAAACTAGACACGACAGAGAGTAGAACTCACAGTTTTTTCTTCCTCTGCATTTCCAGGTTGCTTGTAAGGTTGCTGTGGCATTCTTCCAGTTCAGTATTTTAGCCAACTTCTTCTGGCTTCTTATAGAAGGGATATACCTACAAACACTGCTTTTGCTGACCTTTGTTTCGGACCGGCAGTATGTCTGGTGGTTCATATTTACTGGCTGGGGTTAGTACGCTTTCCCTCTTTGTGTTATATATGTATTTCCATTTACTTTCAGAACTAGATACAATATTTGTTCCGAGACAAAAGGCTCCTGTCAAAAGTGCCACCTTTCTGCTGAAAGCTGCCCCTTCATCCAGTACTACTACATCAAAATCATACAACTTGAAATGAATATGGCCCTGCCTTAAAGGTCTTGAGCAAAGGCCTAAAATGAAGACAGACAACTTCTAGGCCTCTCCTACAGATCTTGAATGATACTTACAAAGATATCACCTGTATTTCAATAGGTTTATCAGTGAAAAGGTCATCTGCTTCAGATGAGAGTGCCTTTATGGCAGCTTTGAAAGTCACTTAGTCTTTGGGAATTCAATTCCACAGAAGGAGAGCAAAAGCAATTGCTAGTTCATAGGCCTGCTCGAGGAGAGGGGAAAAAAAAAAAAGGAATTAACTATTCAGTCAAAAATGTAGAAGGATAAGCACTGATAAAATGAGGCTATAAATCACCAGTTCCTGGATTTAGCTACATTTTCATGGAATGTTATCAACTGATGTGCCTGGAGTGATTACTAGAGGCTCCTCAGGACAGTAATGTGAACTTGTACAGCTATTGTGCAAAGAGTACAGCTAGAGTACAAGAGTAAACTTGAAGTAATTCTTAGCTGTTAATTTTGAAAACATAGTTTCAAAACATCCCCTATTTTCCTCTTTTTTCATAGTCCTGCTTCTTTTTTTTTTCCCTTTTTGTTTTCTTTCCCTTGAACTACAAGTTGTTTCACAATAATTAAAACTGTCTGACCCACTGTTTGACCTGTAATGTACATCCAATCTACTGCACTGTGAAACTCCTTGGAATAGAGTTTCCACGGGTTCTGGTATTTGAAACAACTGTATTGTATTCCATGTTGATTTGTCCAGGAGCTCCCACTGCTGTGATGTTTGCTTGGGTCCTCACAAGAATCCATCGACAAAATACCGGGTGAGTCAGAGCTTGGATAAGGCAGCCAAAGACATCCTATTTTGTATTGTATTTTGATTTTATGATGCTGAGAAAATAGGTATAAAGAACAGAAAAATAAAAAAAAAATATGTTCCAAAGTTGTGCCTCTAATCTTTACACTTTGTATGCATCTAAGTGAGAAAATAGTTTTAACTCTTCTGATTTTTATGTGCATATTATGGAGTAAAAAAACCTGGAATTATCATAAGGTATTGAAATTTCATTTAGTTTCCTAATGTCCAGTCCTTGAAATAAATATATTTTAAGAAAATCACTATTTCTGCATAAATTCAGCCATAAATTTCTAATACTAATCTCTTCCAGCAAAGGGGGACTTAAAGTCCAGTTTGTTCTTTCCCTTCAGGGTATTTTTACCAGACACTTATTTCCTGATGACCCCAAAGTCACTACATTCATGGATGCACAGCAGTTTAGTCTCTGATCTGTCAACCAGTGACTTTTTCAACAGAAGAGTAAGAAAGAAGCCTGAAAATATATAAGTGCATTTCTTGACTTTACTTTGTTTTTTCAAACCTCGTCTCTTCCTGTATAAACTTAATTTAGATTGGGCTGCATAGAAACTTTTACAGAGGCATCAAGGGTACTAATACTGGTAGGAGACTTGAAATAGTGATTTAAAACTTAATGTGCATCTCTTTCCTATTCTGTGACAGAAATACCTTCCTGTGTCGTGGAAAGCTTGCATGGGATGGATAACATGACTGGTTTTGTTTGTTGTTTCAGCTGTTGGGATGATGATGAAAATGGAGTGGTGTTATGGATCATCAAAGGCCCCATTCTGCTAACCATAATAGTATGTTTTTTCATTTTGTCTTGAATATCTTTGGAATATGAAAGCTAGTCTAGTGTC
>VWZY01000168.1:92063-112634 GCA_013399075.1 Chloroceryle aenea
TATAACATATGATTTTGTCGGTGGTGGTTTTGTTCTTTCTTTCACCCCCCCCACTTTCCCCCCCATCACTTTAAATCATGATCTATAGGGTAAACCTATATTTTTATAGAAGGTTTAAAAAATATATTTATTTTCTATATTTATCCTATTTTGTTTTATATTTATTCTATTTTTTTATATTTATTTTCTATAAATTTTATAGAGTCATTCTAGAACATAATGGAACTATCTTGACACCTGCATTCCACATGCCACAGTCATGTCTGTGTTTCTGTAAATCATTTTGTAAGATCATTTTATCTGGTACGTTTTAGAAATAAGTTCTCAGGATGTAAACTTAAGACAAAAGAAAATCTATCTCCCTTATGCACCCATTTATTCTGTCTGAATTTAGGGAGGAAACAGTAAATCATTTAGGTCTGTATCTGTTACAGTCCCTGTCATAAGCAATGAAGGGAACCAGGGGGACTGTACAGACCATATAAGATCTGCTAGGTGCTGATAACAAGCACAAGAAGTTAATATCAGACATAAAACGATACTGAGATATGTAGGGCTGTATTAATTCACCATAACTTTCAGCATATCTTTATTTATTGGCTGGAAAAATGAATGCTATTTCTAATGCTGTTGATTTGACCTGAGAGCAGATCTGCACTGGTCTGTAGTGGTGTCATTCCCACAGCTGGGGATTTTTAGTGCTTTTGTATCAACTGGAAGTATGTCCTGATTTGTGGTAAGTGTACAGATTTTGTCTTGTCTTTTCAGATTAACTTTATTATATTTATTAATGTGATCAGAATTCTAGTCCATAAATTGAAATCTCAAGAGCGAGGAGGGAGCCATTCAAGCCACTTTGTGTAAGTATTTCTGGGTCTATTGCTATTGAGCTGTTCTAGTTGCTGTAAGAAATGTTTTATGGGCAGGGGCACAGAAAGAATTACTGCTTACGAACAGAAGGAGAAATCCCCAGAAGAAATAGCAATGTACTCTTTCTTTTTTATCCAAATATCATACCATTTTGTCTTTAGGGAGAGAAGGGTGGGGTGAATGTGTTGGGGACAATGATAAAAGTAAAATATAAAGTATTACAACTCCAGAAGGACCCAGTTTGAAAGTGTAAACAANATCACTATTTCTGCATAAATTCAGCCATAAATTTCTAATACTAATCTCTTCCAGCAAAGGGGGACTTAAAGTCCAGTTTGTTCTTTCCCTTCAGGGTATTTTTACCAGACACTTATTTCCTGATGACCCCAAAGTCACTACATTCATGGATGCACAGCAGTTTAGTCTCTGATCTGTCAACCAGTGACTTTTTCAACAGAAGAGTAAGAAAGAAGCCTGAAAATATATAAGTGCATTTCTTGACTTTACTTTGTTTTTTCAAACCTCGTCTCTTCCTGTATAAACTTAATTTAGATTGGGCTGCATAGAAACTTTTACAGAGGTATCAAGGGTACTAATACTGGTAGGAGACTTTAAATAGTGATTTAAAACTTAATGTGCATCTCTTTCCTATTCTGTGACAGAAATACCTTCCTGTGTCGTGGAAAGCTTGCATGGGATGGATAACATGACTGGTTTTGTTTGTTGTTTCAGCTGTTGGGATGATGATGAAAATGGAGTGGTGTTATGGATCATCAAAGGCCCCATTCTGCTAACCATAATAGTATGTTTTTTCATTTTGTCTTGAATATCTTTGGAATATGAAAGCTAGGCTACTGTCTCAGTAACCTGGGAGACAACCAGTAGCACGTGCTGTGATATTGAAATTCAAATAGCTGGAAATTATTGTATAACATATGATTTTGTCGGTGGTGGTTTTGTTCTTTCTTTCACCCCCCCCACTTTCCCCCCCATCACTTTAAATCATGATCTATAGGGTAAACCTATATTTTTATAGAAGGTTTAAAAAATATATTTATTTTCTATATTTATCCTATTTTGTTTTATATTTATTCTATTTTTTTATATTTATTTTCTATAAATTTTATAGAGTCATTCTANCTCAATGTCAGACAGTGCATCCATTTTGCCTCCACTCCTTTCCACACAAATGGCCTTGTAGAGAAAGATGCAGACAATTTCCCTCAAATCCTCAGCAGTAATGTGATGCTGATGTTCTGCTAACTGAACCCAGTCATTCTTATTTACGACTCCCTTCACAATCAATGGATAGCTCATCAGTTCTGTCAAAGGACTCCAGTGAGCTATTTAACTCATCTTATAATATGTAGGTATGGCTGTCAGTTATGGCACAGCACTTGGTGTAAACTGGTGCCCTTCTGGAGTGAGCTGAAGGCCAAGCAGAAGACCCGAAGATATCACAAGTGGCTCAGACTCCACTGCTTAAGCAACAGAACTGAGTTCTGTGGACAGTGGTGGTTAGATTTCCACTGACATTTGGGAAGCTGAGATACATCTATGGGGGATACCTGCATGAGATTGAGGTCAGTCTCAAGAGAGTAGATCAAACTGCTTAGTTTGATGCCCTGCTTTTGCTTGTATAGCAGAGAGAAGAACCCTTAAAGGTCAATCCACAAAACTTTCTGGATGATTTGTTCATTTTCGTTCATCAGGTTTTGACAGTGGCAGTGGCAGAAAGTAATCTTCCCATAACTGCAGTTGCTTCCATCATGGAGCTGCCTTCTGTATTAAAATGTGTTCCTACATATAATTGCTGTCACTGATCCCATATTTCTAACAGTGCATTGTTCTTGTAATTCTTGCTTTGCCAGGAGACTTGCTAAATCCACGTTACTTTTAATCCCCCTCTTTGGAGTGCACTATGTTGTGTTTGCATTTTTCCCAGAAAGCACTGGTCTGGAAGCTCGCCTTTACATTGAGCTGGGCTTGGGTTCTTTTCAGGTAAGCTGGACAAAATGTTTATTATTCCTAAGAGGCTTGGTCAGAAGCACCACACTCTAAGGAGTTTTGTTTTAGGTTGGTTATTAGAGCAGGTGTTAATAATGTGTCTAAATTCAACACACACATTCCATCTTACTCCTTCTCCAACCTTTCTGTTGTTTGCTTCCTTATTATTTGAAATCTCCTACTACTTTGGAGTTTTGACTCAGACTTCATATTAATAACCACAAGAAAAAAACCCCAAACAGTATCTACCTTTATTGAATAACAATGACATAGTGCCATGAAGATCAGTCTATGGATTAAGGTGAACTGATTGAAACTCATCCCACTTATAACAAAAGTGATGATAAGAGGAATGAAAAAAATAAGGATAATATATAACAGCCTGTTCTCCCCTAACCCTTTAGCAGTAGTGAATCCATCATGTTAATACTTCTTTTAAATTTTATTTTGCCATGCTGCTGTTCAGAACAATGTTTTGGGTTTGAGAGGGACAGGGTCTGAGTATGGTATCCTTTGATATAATAAATAGAATTTTATCAATTAATATAATGGAATTAAAATAATAAAATAGAATAATATAAATATAATAATAACAGCTCTCCCAAAACAACACCTGACTGCAGTTCTGGGTGAATAGGAACCCAAGACGTTTCCCAATAGGTCGTTGGCTGAACAAAGTCATTTTCTTGTGAGTGAAAGGAGAGAATTTAGCAGTAAAAGTGCAAGAGAAGCAGGTTATTCACTACTGTTAGTATAGACTGGAACAAGACAGAGGTCCTTACTACTTTATCTAAGGGATAACAGTCTCCATCCAAGAGCAATAATATACATAGAGTGTTGCCAGTCCATTAAGGAATTTAATTCTATTATTAAAACCCCATAAATAGTGAGACATCAACTGAATTTCAAATCAACAATGGAAAATATCTAAAATATCTTGTACTCTAGGTGGCCCTGCTCTAGCAGGGGGGGTTGGACTAGATGATCTTTTGAGGTCCCTTCCAACCCCTAGGATTCTGTGTGATTCTGTGATTCTGTAAATTCTGTTGCCTTGTATTTGGAATGAAACCAGATGTCCTTCTCTGATTCTGTGCTGCAAATCCTGATGGTTGTCTTTTTTTCTCCCTGCCCTCCCTGTCCTAGGGTTTTGTTGTTGCTCTTCTTTATTGCTTCTCAAACGCAGAGGTGAGTAGCAAGTACATAAGATCATTAAAACCTTTTAAATTCATAGGCCTCTCTTGTTTTTTTTCTTTTTTTTCCCCTGTTTCCAGAATAGGTCTGTGCTTTGATCTGCTCCTGAAAGCATGAAGTATCCATGCCTTTTTTTCCTTGGTACCTTTGTTGCCTTTGTTTGTATTCATAGAGTTCTGAGAGAAGGTCAAAACATAAGCTTTGAAACAATGACCCTTTACAAATGGTTGGTGACTTTCCCATCAAGGGACTTCTTGCCTGCTCCATGTCTGATAAGCTATTGAGCTGATGTCTCAATGCAAAGCTTGTAACACTCCTACTTTCTTTAGGTTTATTTTCTGCTGGTGATTTTCTTCCCTTTTCCCCTTTTCCCTTTCCCTTCCCCTTCTTCAGATCCTGTGCATTTTCAGTGGTTTTGTTCAGACACTTTCTTTCCTGTTTTTGTAACACTGTTAGAATTGCCTAAAATATGTTTGTTACTTCGGAGTGTGAGTGTATTTCTCCAGGCTTATGTATCTGCAACAATGTGAGAGCCTGTGCTGCTGGTAAGCAAGGTGGTTTCTTTATGGGATGAAACTGAGGGCTGGTATTGCACACAGGAGTGTTAAAGGGACCTTAAGCTTGCTAGGATAGATCTGGAGTACTGGCTTGGTGGAGGAATCCCCTCTTTTATTTATTAACATCTTGAAGGCACCATGGGGCATGTTTTGTCCATACATGAAGTTGCAGACAGGGCCTGGCAAATCTTGGTGGTTAACAGAGAGAATAAAGTCAGAACAGGGCCACCTCAATGATAAATAGTGCTAGTGACTTTCATGGATCCATGATGTTCAAGATGTGCTGCTACAAGCTCTTTCCATACATCTCTGTAGAGACCATACCTAAAAAGGGATTAGCTAACAGAATTACTAGAGGAATTCCTGAGTTCAGAGAACTTAATCACATTTGTCTAAGATCTCCTGTAAAAAAGTAATAGTTTCACTTGAAGGTTTATTTCTCCATTTAATTTGGTTTGTGCTAATGGTGTTATAACACTGCCATAGATTTTTAGCACTAATGACAGCCACCAAAGATGGCAGTTTGTGTTTAGATGCATTTGACATATCTCCTTACATTCTATGATTCTATGCTTTTGACAATCCCCAAGACCTCTCTCAAATATAAAATTTATTCAAGTAGATTCAGCATCTTTCAGAGTCAGTAAGAGAGCTTTAAGAGGGATTTCAATCTGGATAAACTGAAAGCCTGGAGAAGGATCATTATTGCACATAGCAGGAGACACCAAGGAGGCACAAAAGATTAAGTATGAAAAATAGAAATTACACAAAAAGGTAGCAATATCTATGAAGCAGAGCTATAACAAGAAACAAAGAAACTGCAGTCAAAATCTCCCTGCCACCCTCTGAATTTTGTGGTTTTTTTTTCCAAAGTGAACAAGGATAAAGTTTAAGTTCTTCTAAAAATGTATTAAAACTTAATCCTGACTGATTTTGGTATCTTTGCATCTTGGCTGAGTATCCAGGCAGATTTTTGGGCATATTTTACCTTCAGTGTCTGGATTTTCTTATTCTTTTTTTTTTTTTTTAATTCCTTTCCTATAGGTTCAAAGTGAACTGAAGAAACAACTGTGCAAATGGCAGTATCAAGAATACCTGAACTTCATGCACAAACACAGGACTTTGTCCAGAGAAAACAGTCCAGTCAACTATGTCACTCAGTTATCACTGCTTGAAAAAATCAGTCCACAAAGGAAAACCTCTCCCTACCAGAACAGTGTGACTTCTGTCTGAGCCTTTCTAGCAGGATGAGCTGCTGTGACATCGTTACATACTACCTAAGGGACAGACAGCTTGGATTCTTTATGGTTTCCATAGTGTCAAGAGTCTTTGTGAATTTCTTGTCCTGAATGTGAACTGCTTTTCTCCCCTGGTACAGATCAGTATCACATCCCTGGTTCTCATTCTCCTTAAGCATAAAAAAACTTGTTTTGTTAAGAAAAGCCAGACCTTGAGCTGGTGTGAATTTTAGGTTAGCACCCCCTATAAAAAACAAACCAAAAACCAACTCCTCCCAGGCCTAGCATGTTTGTCAGCATTACCCAAAATCTCCAGCTTTCAAGACTGCTCTTGTTGATCTTCATTTGAAAGAGTGATGTGGTGGCAAAGATTTACCATAGCAATTAGTGATGTTTTACCAGTTGTTTTGAGACAACTTGATGGGAATTACACCCAGAAACTTGCTAAGCACCTGCTTATGGAATGGCAACCTCCTTTGGAAGGAATCTCAAGATGTCTCAAGAGTGACATAAAAAAAAGAACAAGTTACATTATCTACTTGGGTTTTGTTCTTCCATACTTGTTGAATGGAGATTTTAAATGAGGCCAGAGGACCTTTCTTGTCCATGGGAAAACACAGAGTAGCTGAACATTAGGTAGATTGTATGTGTATGAAGGACCAACATAGAGCAAACCCAATGCAATAGACCAGCTGGGCTACCTTGAGCTCAGAATAATTTACAGACCTACTCTTTAGTGCCCAGATTCTGATCCTTGTGTAGCTGGAACAGACCTTCTGCCACCATAACCTTGAAGATGGGCTGGTTCCATCAACTGAATACACAAACTCTGTTTTTGTGCTTTTTTTTGGCACCTCTCTTTGAGGATTAATCTGCTGTGAGTGCTGTGATTATCTCAGTCCTGCCCATAATTTCCCAGCTCATTATCACTTCACTCAGTGATGTTTCTGGGGTCAGAAGTATCAACACAGCAGTGTGGTCTAATGAAGCCAGGTATGGTCTAGTAAAACAAAGAGAACCAATGCTGTGCTTGCATCACTTTTTCGGGTGGCCTTCCTCTTTCTTCAGGACTGAGTTGCACTCTACCTCAAACTCTCAAAAATAAAGGACACTAGAGACAGTTATAGTTCCTTTCAAGACAGGACCATTCCCAGGAGCATCTGCACTCAGACTTGAAAGCACTGCTAGCAACCATGGCCATCTAAGTACACGTTGACTTTCTTGAACTGCAGTATCAGTTTAGCTTTAAAAAGTAGTACTCCTGTCCCTCATTTTGCTCTATTCTTGGTTCTTTATTTAGGCCAGGAGACATTTGACTTCATGGAGACCTCTTTGTTGATTTTAGGTGTATCTTCTCTAGTTCCATCATTAGAGCAGAAATTAGTGGTCCAGATTTCCATAAATATCATTCCAATCAGTCCTCTATTAATTAGGCATTTACCCCATCTGTACCACTGGATCAGGTGTCCTCCAGAAAGTGACATTTTGTCTGTTCTGACCTTCCTGTCAATTTTCCTTGTAAAAGTAACTGCTGCTGTGTTAAGTTTGTTGCCTAGCATCATGATGCGATCACATTTGTATGATGTACATCTATAAAATGCAAGTGATAATTACTGCAGCTGAGAGTTTGCAAATTTTAATTATATCAGTTTGGATATTTCATTCAAGACTTTATATAAAAAAAAGGACAGTCTTATAATTGTATTTACTATGGATAGAGTTTGGCAGCCAATGAATATGTACAGTTCTGATCTTTTCATCCAAGAAAAGATGGGTTAATGCCTCACTCTCCTTTCAAGGCACCATCACTTAGACACAGGTCTGTGGCACCCTACTTCTATCCATTTCTGAGAGATCATTAGTTCAGGTGTATGACTACTTCTGAATGGCTTTCTGAATGACCTGTCATGGTGACAGGGATGGGGCACTGGCCACCTCTCTGGGCAAATCATTCCAGGCTCTCCCCACCCTCAGTGTCAAAAATTTCTTCCTTGCCTCCAGTCTAAATCTCTCCTCTTTCAGATTAAAACCATCACCCCATGTCCTATCACTGGCCCTGCTAAAAAGATGGTCCCCAGCTTTCTTATAGGCTGCCTTAAAAAAGTGAAAGGCTGCAATAAGAGCTCCTCAGAACCTTCTCTTCTCCAGGCTGAACTACTCCAATTCTCTCAGCCTTTCTTCCTAAGAAATTTCTTCTAGCCCTCTGGTTGTTTTGTGGCCTCCTCTGGCCCCACTCCAACAGGTCTATGTCTTTCTTGTGCTGAGGATTCCAGAGCTGGACCCAGCACTGCAGGGAGGATCTCACCGGAGAGGAGCAGAGGGGCAGAATCACCTCCCTAATAATGCTGGAGAGGGAAAAAGTTTCTTGGACAAAGGTTTTTGTTTGGGCCAGGAAAAAGCTGCTGATACCTTTTTGGTGGCGGATCTGAGGATCTGAGAGGGTGCGTAGGAGTAGGGAATGCTTCAGGGATGTGTTGCTTCCCAGGAGGGCTGTGAAGGCAGCAGAGGGGCTGTCACCAGCTGTGTCTGGCAGTGCTGCGAGCTCTGCGTGGTGGCACTGCCCTCTCGTGGTGCTTGCTCGGTGTGTGCTGGGAATGAATGATGCTGCTCTGTTTGGATGTGTGCGGTTTGGAAAGCCAGACAGAGATCCAAAATACTGTCCCCTGCTCACAACCAGTAAGAATTTGAGATACGAGCTCTCCAGAGTGATATTTAAGTGATTACCAAGGGATACCTGCTCTATATGCTAAGGGAGGTGATTTCCCCCCTCTACTCCACTCTTTTGAGACCTCAGCTCTGGGAGCCTCAGCAAAAGAAAGCCATGGACCTGCCTGAGCTGTCCAGAGGAGGCCACACATATAATCAGGGGGCTGGAATCCCTCTTGATATGAAGAAAAGATGAGTCTTGTGGTTGTTCAATCTGGAGGAGAGAAGGCTCAAGGGAGACCTTATTCTGGCCCTTTAGAAGTTAAAGGGGACCTACAGGGAAGGTGGGGAGGGACTTTATAGTGATAGGATGAAGGGGAACAGTTTTGAACTGAAAAGGATTGGATTTGGAGCAGATTTTTAGGAAGAAATTCTTCACCGTGAGGGTGGTGAGACAGTGGCACAGATTGTCCAGAGAAGCTGTGGATGTCCCATCCCTGGAAGTGTTCCAGGCCAGGCTGGATGGGGCTTTGAGCACCCTGCTCTAGTTACAGATGTCCCTGCAGGGATGGGGAGGGGTTGGGGAGGAGTTGGAACCAGATGATGTTTAACCCAAACTTCCAACCCAAACCATTCTATGATTCCGTGATCCTATACCAGCTCAGAAAAGCTTTCTGTCTCTTCCTCTAATCCCCTGGCATCTTTTACACAGTTTAACTCTTCAAGTAGTCTCTTCAAATTCCTTTATAAACTATGCGACAACCTGAAAAGATTAAAACCTACTGTTTCAGCTGTTTTATCCTGGTGTTGCAGCAAATACAGGTGAGTGAAATTTCTCACCAGGAATACATTTTTTTACTCATACACTGTCAGCAATTTTTCTGCAGAAATCTTCATTGTGTGGACTCCAGATGAAAAGAAATCCTTCCAGCAGGTACCTGTCTTTGCTTTAACAAGCTGAGCTTCCCTAAGGTTACTTGGTTCTTCAGAGCAGTTCTTTTCAGAGCAGTGCAGAGGGATGGTAGAAGTCATTAAAAAAAAATAATAAAGGTCTGAAAAATACAAAGGATTTCAGTGCATCTCAAACTACAGGATCAAGTTAAAGGGTATTGCATGACTGAGAAGGATTCTTAGGAAAAATTAAATGCTGTGGTAAGAAATGCCCAATGAAACAGGCTTTTTGTAACATGAATGTGGTGTTGGGTTCACAGGTTGTGCTAGCTAAATTTAGGCATCTGTAGTTTGTATCCTAGATATGATTTGGATGTCTAAGCCAGTGGAAGTATTATCAATACAGTTAGTGAAATCCATAACCTCCTAATAAAGGAGCGTGAGTCCTTTGTATTCAGGCTACCTATGTGATTGCATTGTTGTGACTTTCTTGTCATCTACTAAACTGCTGTGCAAAACTGAATTCTCTCCAGCAAACTCCATCTCGAGTCATGAGGGAGCCAAGCTGACAGAATCCACAGCTGAGATGAAAATCTGACTCTGGAGAAGCCACATCCAACCAATGGGCGAGTGATGAAATCCTGAAATGCAGAGATGGGACCAAGCATTTTGGAAATCCAGTGGTTACTGATTGCTCAACTGCTGGGACAGGCTACAGAAACTGCCAGGTACAGTTTGATGTCTGCACCCCACTAGATAGAAGTTACCAGAAATAGTCCCTTGGTAAAGTCAGGGGTGTAAGTCTTGATAATGTGAGGTTAAAAAGTGGTTTAAAATTCAATGTAAACTATAAACAGGGAGAAAAAAGAAAAATATGTATCTGAATGAGATTTTTCTTTTGATTGGATTGGAGGCAATACAACTGAAACGTCTCCAACCTCAGTTTCAGTAGATAATGTCCACTTCCCCAGCAAAGGACCAGGCTCCAAAAATCTGTGCTTTGGCTAAACAATGAGGAAGAGTAGCAAGTGAAAGATGTAGCTTTTGTTAGCTGAAACTGAGGAGAAAATATGGTATAAATATCAGAAATAGGTCATCTTCTGGGGAAGTCCTCTTTTTCAGTAGGATGAATGTGCCTGATCTTTTGAAAATGTACCTGATGATAAAACCCTTGAGGTTTGCTTTGACTATAAAAGGAATGAAGCCTTAAAGCATATCAGGTGTTACAGAGACCAGTCTTTTCCCACCTTAGCCAACGGGTGGAAACCACATTTTCTTTTCTTGTTTAGTCCCCTTAGAAACAATATGTAGTCCCCAAAGGACCCATGGATCAAAGCCCAGAGCCACAGGGGGGATTAGTTGCAACGGAGAGTCTGTTGTAGCTGTGTTGGCAGTGCTGGACTACAGCCCTGGTGCAGCACACTAAACACCTTCCTCGTGTATCTCCACAAATGGATGGTGAAGAGAGTGTGTGTGGCCCACTAACAGCAACTACTACATTCCTAGTTGGTCCAGGAGTGACTTTGCCCAGTAGAATCCAGGGATTCCTACCTGTGAGGAAGGAAGGTAACCCTTTTAGCCCAAAAAGCCTCCCTCCTGTTTATCCAGGAAAAAAATACACTACCCTGTAACTTCACAGACAAAAAAAAAGTTCTCTTTGGTGCAATTTTATATCGGAACAGACTTATACAAAATGATAATACATTTATTGTGTCATCTACAGCAGTATACATGTTAAAAACAAGTTCTCAAAACACAAAAAAGGTTAGAAAGCAGCAATTGATATCTGTGTTTCCACCTCATAACAAAGCTGAATAACCCCAGATCCCATTACCAATTAAACCAGTTTTGACCAAAAAAAGGTCAGTATGAGACCAAACAGGCCAGTAAGTTTGTATCTTGACACAGTCAAAAGCCAAAATACAGCTTTCCATCCCATAACTTGGTACTTCTCAGACCTATAGCATGTTGCATTGCCACTAAATTGACAAGAAGAAGGGAAAGAGAATGAACACACCAAATATTTGTTTTTACAGATGATGCCAGTACACAAAGGCCTCTTGAGACATCTCTGCAAGCACAAAGTCCACTGGAAAAGGCATATCCAGAAGCCAGAGTAAGGTCAGACACTGAAGAGTGTCATATCACACAGTGTCATATCACACAGTAATTCTTTACATGGATGAATTCCCCAAAAGAAAGCCAATGGGAAATTGCAATTTTAATCATAAGAAGGTGAAAGACCACGAGGTTCAAAACATTGTTCAAACTCTGCTGGTGTGTCTTCATACACAAAGTACAACGTGTATTTAGCTGAACTGAGCTCTTTTAGTACAGATACACACGGAGCTTAACATCAGAGCATCACTGACTATGACTGCATACTCCAGATCTTCCCAATGTTACTCTCAAATGCAATTCTGAACTGGTTGCTACAAGCAGAAGGCAAAGTCCTAACTTTGATTAGGAGTGGTGCACTACATACCACTTTGTTTCTGGACATGGTTTGCTCTGGACACAGAAGTGCTGGTCATATGGCCACAATCTGTCAAAGAGAATAAGGCTTCCTGAAAACTACTCCTGATGAGAGCTACTAAGTCTTTATCAAGCATGTACCTCCCTCGAATCTGGTGGGTAATACTCAACAGAAGCCACCCTTAAGCTTTTCCAAGACCATTATTTCTCAGCATGTACAAAATTGAACCATAGGGACTGGCCAAAGTTGCCAGGGGAAAAGTCATCTACACAGAGACTTCCACAGTGTCAACATCTGTCTGTGATCTGGTCAGCTAGACTTCCTGGTGGAAAGAAACAGCTACTTGGAAAGTATGAATCATCTCACCCTTCAGTAGACATCAAAAATATGTTTGATGCTTGTACTCTAAAATTACTCTTTTCTCTCTTCTGACCTCAAAGGCAAAGTATAGAAATGAGATCAAAGGAAACTATCTTCCCTACTGATGTCTAAAGTGATGTGGATATCTCTTTACCTGTCTGCTTAGTGACACAGGATCTCTTCCAGGACTATGTCTATGAGCCATAATGCCTCATGCTGAAAGTGCTGAATGTTGAAAGGGACACATATTTAATATAGCCCTTGATAGTTAATTCTTCAAGAAAGAAAATCAGGTAAAATTACATATTTAGTTTGACCTTTGCATCTTTACAGTTGCAGACTCAAGAGTTGAACTGACACATGGAGGTATCAGAGTCTAGCCATCTGAATTTGGGGCTGAATCCCAACCAGAGAGTTTAGTAAGGGGTAAGTACAGTAGGTTCATCCAGGATACAGCACCTGTTCTACCTATACCTTCACTGGTTGTGAAAAGGCTACAAAGAGACCTGATCACACTGCTCTTTCATCCTGGCCCATCTGTAACAGTGGGACAGAAATACTCCTTGTGATTACAGGTGGCTAACATGCTTTCCTCACCATCTCCTCATTATCTGTCAAAGTGGATGTTGGGTGGGAGGCATTGAGAGGGTTCATCAAAGACTGGATGATGCTATGTTGCAGAAAGCTAAAAAAACCCAGTCAGTCATCTAGAATGTCCTGGGAAACAGCTTGTAGTAACTCCTCCTCAGCTGTTTGTAGCTGTATTTTTCAACTTTTTATTTTTGATCTGAGAGCCTTCACATGATTACAGGTAAGACAAAAGCCCTTCAGGAGCTTTACAAGTATATATTGCTATGTACAAAGAATGGATTTAGTCTCCTTTATTATCTTCCATGGACACTTCAGAAATAGTCTATGGCTCTAAAGTCTCCACAGACCAGAGGTTGAAAAATCTCTGGCATAAGCAATTGCTTCTGCAACACTACAGGAAAACAATTCCAATAACAAGGCAGATATAACAAATTAAATGAAGGGGCTTTGAATGTCTTTTATTGCTGCTGTTTAATAAAGTCATTCTGGACTTTGCTCTTTTTTTTTCTTTTTTCTTTTTTTTTTTGCTATATGCTCTGAAATTTTTATATCTAATTTCTGGCAAGGCAGGGCTGGAAAGAGAATGTGGAGTTGGGCATCTGCATGGTTCACAAGCCAGATTTGTCAGGGATTTAACAGCAGTGTCAGAGACATGAGCAATGAAACCTCACAGGCTACAAAATCAATATATTTTTGCCCATTTGAATGCTGATTTCCTGCAGTATGTTGATTGAGTGTCCTATCCCTTTGATTTGAAATAGCAGCAATACAGATTCTCATATATATATAAGACTATAATTGATACCAGAAAAGGAGAAAATTGGTATCAATTCTACCTTTAGCTCTGACTGAAAGCTGCTCAAACCCCAAATCTCTTTTATACACTTTCAAGAACTGGAAATCTTTCTCTTAGTTTTTACTGTTACTTCTTTTCAGGGTGCTTGGCATGCTGCTTCTAGTTAATTTTCCTACTGTTCTCAATGGATTTGCACGTGCCTGCATTTGCTCTGCATTGTTTTTGCTGCCAAAAATGAGATTAGAGCTGAAACAAATGCAGCTTAATAGCATGATTATTTTTAGGCTTATCTTTCAGCTGCATGTTCAAAGATAAACTGTAGACCTTATCTGAAACAAAGCTGTTCATATTTCAGGATGGGAAAAAGGAACTGGAGGCAAGATTATTATGACAAGGAGGACAAGAGAGACAGGAGCTATTTTAATTTGAAATTCAGCAAAAGGTTTCTAACTGCCAGAAGAGTGAAGTTTTACAGTAACTTTCCAGTGGGAAGACAAAGTGAGAAAAAGAAAAGTCTACTGAATTTTAAAAAAGGAGTCCATCAGTTTAGGAGTGGGAGTAATATGCTGTGAAAATAAAGGTTATTAGAGTTTCCTTCAGATGGTGTCCTTCTGGCACTGTGCTGCTCTGGAACACCTGAGGATCAGAGACCAACTCTGCTAAATATGTTTTCTTCTTGATCATTTTTGTCTTTGTATATTTTTAGTTACTGATTTCTTTTGTCCAAGGGGTTTATGGAAAAAAAAACAACCCTGAATCTTTGAGCCAACCAGAGGTCCTGCATAGCCCTTCATATGCAAGCACAGAAGACAATGTGCTATGCAGAAGCAGAATTTCACCCATCATTGATATGGCACTATTAAGAAAAAACACAACTTTACAAAATGACACAGACAAATGGCAACTAATCCTTTCATCACTGCTGAAGAGGATCAGATTCTCCCAGGTTAGGTTTTAAGCAGCAGTCCAAAGGGATGGACAATCTGCTCAATAAGGAAAGACTGAAGCAGTTGTGTTTCTTCTCCCTGGAGAAGCAAAGGCTTGGGGGGACCTCATCACAGTGTTCCAGTACTAAAAGGATGCCTACAAAGAGGATGAAGGCTGTCTCTTCACAAGGACCTGTATGGAGGAGACAAGGGGAATAGGTACAAGTTGCACCAGAAGAGGTTTCATCTAGATATTAGAAAGAAACTCTTCACAGTGAGAACAATAACTCACTGGAACAACTTCCCCAGGGACGTGGTAGAGTCCCCATCACTGGAGATTTTCAAGTTGTGATTGGACAGGGTGCAAAATAAACTCAATTAGTCTCCCTTTCTCATGAAAGGTTGGACCAGACTATTGTTGGAGGTCCCTTCCAACCTGGGCTGTTGATTCTTTGTTTCTGTGAACTGCTCTACATTCACTTTGGGAAGATACCTCACGAGTGCCATTGACAATGGAGAGAGTCTAGGGAGAGGCATCTTTGCAGATGTCATCTCAAATTGTGAGCACAGTCAATTCCTGTCCACTTTTGGTGGTTTCTTTTGTGCAAGACACAGCTCTTTATTTGCAATGATGGACAGCTGCTGAAGAGGAGGAGTTAGACAACAAACACAGGGTCTGAATTTACCTTCCAAACTGCATCTTTTTTGCAGTTCACTCTGGACTCACTTGCCTTCATCTCTCTCCTTTCTCCCACCACCCCATTTTAACACTTGCTTTTCAAATACAAATACTTCAATGAGGCAGAGGAACTTGGGTATTTTTCCTCTATGAAATAAAAACTCCCACAGTTAAGCACTTAAGTTTCATATTCCAGGTATACAAAATGCAGGTGAAGGTAAAAGGAGGTGAGGTCACCATGCAGCAATGAAATAAGCCTTGTCCTTTAAAATATAGGTTGTAGTTTACAGTTTAGGATGTTAATTGTGCTGTAGCATCAGCACTCCACATCAAAAAGTCAATAATCAAACAGTGGTTAGATACAGGAAACAGTCACAAAAGCAGCAGCACAGGAAGTTTTTTGTACATTTACAAAAGCAAAAACCAAGAAAATGAACAAAGAAATACATTAGGGACAAGGTAGTAAAAAATGGCTCAAGGAGCACTGCACACTTGTTTTTCTTTGAATTATGTATTGTTTTTAATAACATAGCCTTTCTAGCTCCAAAATATATTTCACAGTGAAAAATCAAACAAAACACTGGTACACTCAAATGATATTTACATACACTTAGAAGCAAACCACCTCTTGGGTTTCTTCCATCCTGAAGCACATGGAAATGACAGTCACTGTGACTGGTGGCCGTGCATGTCCAGCAGCTTCAGCTTACATTCAACATCAAGGTTTCTTGAGCATTAATTTGTGCGATGGCATCAGAGTCTGGTTTAGATAACTATGTACGCCTGAAGTATCATCTTTCCAGTAACACTGAGAAACTCTGAATGTCTAAGGAAAGCCACATTTGTAAGAGTGTGAACACTTGCAATTAAAAAAAAAATCATAATAAAAGGGAGTTGCTTGTAGAATATACTGTATATTAAATATATCAAGAGATATTATTTATTCTAGTAAAGTCAGTGCTGGTGAAAGGTACCGAGGACTTCAGTTTGTCCACTGAACAAGAAATACCAGGACTGCAACGGCAGAAATTACCCCTCCACTGCACTCCAATTTGTCTTGCTCCTCAGCATTGCCTTTAGGAATCTAAGGGGCAAATCCAAGTTTTCATGACTATTTAGTCCTTGGCCTCTTTTGCTGAGAAAGTTAAAAAATATTAGTAACAATAATGTGCTGAGGCCAAATGCCAAGCTGAAGTGGCTTTCTTCTAATGATAACAACAGTTTTCTGTACTGATTTTAATTTAGCTGAGGAACTGGTCTCCAGTGTGCGTGACTGGAGGGTGGTTTTGGTGATGTGAGCATTTGCCCACGAGGCACTGGACTGAGATCCACCAACTCAAATTGCAGAGCACTGTAGGGTAGCCAGGAAAACAACAGAATCCAGAAGCAAGCTCAGGAAAAGCCTCACAATAAAAAATAAAATTAAAACAAATCGATCCAAACACTTTCACCCTCTGGACTGAGACGTGACAAAAAGTCTCCAGGTAGAGGCGATTACACATCACCTTTTTCTCACAAGCTCTAATTTAGTAATGCTTGAAAACTGGCTACTAGCCATTCATGCAAAATATATTTTCTGATTCCTTTTAAGTAATACGCTTACAGTACTGTCAATATAATATCTTGTGAAAGTCCATGGTACAGAAAATACAAAACTAAACGTTATCTGTTCGTCTAACATGAGATAGTCTCATATAAAAAATGCATAATGTGCATTTACCTGATAGATCTGACTTTCCCCCTGTCTGTTTTGGACTGCAAAGTGCATGGTTCCTTGGGAAACTTTCTAAAATAGCTTTTAGCAGCACCTAGTAAGAGAGGGAGCTCCAGTCTAGCAGGGAAAAATACTTCGGTGATTTTTGCAGAGAGTTTGGTAGTGGGAGACAAAATTCTTCTCTTGGAGCAGCAAACCAGTGCTGAAAACTTGAAAAAAAAGGTGTCAGGATCATTTAACCCCCACTTAAGATTCTGGAAAATAATGTGTTTTAAACCCTTTTGCTGTGCAAGGATAGATTTCATCTGAAAGGGGTGTAAGCATCTCATAGGAGCACGATCTTGTACAAGCAGGAAATCAGTCTCAAGCTTTCTGACTGTTTACATTCATTTACACTGCTGCTGAGAGCAGATTATGCATAAGTGTTAAGTATTCCCATTAATATTTGTTCCACAACTTTGAGACTGTTTTTTTGCCTTTTAAAAATAAGAAAATTAGCATTCTTTTTTAAAACGTATGCTTAAAATGACATGAAAACTTTTTTAACCTAAACTTACAAAACCCAGTGAAATTAAAACCTCACACTCAGCTGACACTAAAATTCTGAGTCCTTCACTTTTTTTTTTTAGTTCATGAGCATATCAAATAACACCAAAGAACAAGCCTGAATTTTGGATTTCCTGGTTACTATTAGTTTCAGTTCAAAACCTCACATTTAAAATGTAATTTTCTTTTTTTTTTCTTTATATATATGCACACACACACACGCACATATATATATATATTTGATATATAGCTCAGTTTGTAAATCCAAGATGAAGTGAGCACTGGGACAGGAGAGTCCTCAAAGCCTTTATGCACTGTGTAAAGACTTCTAAGAATTGACATCACTGAAGTAGATATGTACCAGTCGTGGCTTTAACTACAAGGCAAAAGTTGAAAGAATATTTTAGTTCCTCTTAAAGGAAAGAAGACCATTGCTGGCTAAGCAAATAATATCCCAAGAGAGAATACTATCAGGTGTGGGAAGTCATCCAAGGTCTTTATCTTTTCCTTCCATACCATCTTACTGTACAGTTATTTGCTCACCAAATGAAGATGACTTTTACCTTCCAAGATGATCATGCCAGGTCCTTCTTGTGCCTCTTGCTCTGGCAGGGAAGAGTCAACACTCAGATGTCAACCAGGTTGCATAGGAACCCCATGCTATGTGACAGCAATACCCATGCCATGTTTGGACACAGATGCAGAGGGTTCAGAGGGTTATCTGGAGGAAATGGTCATCCTGGAACTGGACTTTTGCTCTTAAGGTGGAAGGGAGGGGACAGATATTTTTATTAATTAAAGAATCCAATCAATCTATCAATCAATCAATCACTCAATGCCAAAAATATATCTATATCTCCACTGCATGGCCCAATTAAAATAAATCATATCTTATCTAGAACATAAAGCATTCTCAGAAGTCCCTGGGTACAGAAAAATACAGCTGATCCCATCTCTCTTGCCTGGAGTCCCCACACTGACTGATGGTAGCTATGCAGCTTCACATTGGCACAGCAGTTTCTTTAAGTCCACTGGGAACACCTGACTAAATCCAGCCGTCAACGTAACGTTCTGGAGTTCTTCCTGAACTGGTTTGATTAACCCAAGCACATTAGCTCCATCCTAAGATTCAAAAGAGAAACACTGCAGAAATTCACATGCCAAAAGACAGGGACAGGCTAAGATAGGTTGGACTAAAACCAAAAAGGCAAATCCAAACTAAAACAGAAAACCAGTTTGAAAAATAACAGTGGTCATGTCCATTCACAGATTAGTATTGGTTTGGCAACCAAGGCTCACAACTGCACAGCAATCACTTGTTACTTTTGACTGACGACGGATTACTTGCAGAGGCTCTGAAATGTAAATCACGGAGTGGGTGGTCTTGGCCTGTTGTTTATCCTTTAAACATTTTTCCATTAATGGCCTTGAGTACAGTTGGGTATTTACAGCGACTGTTAAAAAGATATTATATACACATTTCCTTTGCTTTTTCACCTTGGAAAGGAAAGGAGAGGAGAAGGAAAGAAAAGGAAAGGAAAGGGGAAATAGGAAAGGAAAAAGGAAAAAAGAGGAAAGAGGAAAGGAAAAAGGAAAGGAAAAAGGAAAGGAGAGAAAAGGAAAGGAAAGGAGAAAGAGGAAAGGAAAGGAGAAAGAGGAAAGGAAAGAGGAAAGGCCTACATCACCACCAAAACTATGATTTTTTTTTTCTTTTTAAAGGGATGGTTTTTGGTTTGCTTGTTGATTGGTTTTCCTTAGCTGCTCATGTCACTAGGTTCTCCGCATTTATGCTGGACATCCGAATCTGAGAGCTGCTCTTGCTCAGAATGGAGAGTTGTGTCCCCCCGTTCACTCCGCTGCTCGCTAGAGAAGGATGACGATGTTTGAAATCCACAGCAAAATACCGGTTGACTTTCCAGCTCCTCCATTTTCTCTTTATTTCTGATTGCACCTTTAGGGAGAAACTTCAAAAGGTCATTTTTTATGTACTTAGCCGCTCGAGGACATGCTGACAAATTATCAAGATTAGAAAAAGCCCCACAATTTGACAGAACTATTTTAAGACTATTATTAAACTCCACTCTTTCTGCAGAGATTTCTCCATGTCTGAAAGAGGTCCAGGAAGAACAGCCTGGGTTCTGTGTCTCTGACTGCAGATAATTTAGGATCAGCTCAGAGGTGCATAGAAGACCTATTCAACACTAACTCCAATATGATTCTTGAGCTTAGCTTCTTGGAAAATATATCAGTGGCCTCTACCAAATACATAACCAGGAACCAAAGAAATCATCAACTAAAAGGTACAAGACAGTAATGAAATAACCTGTCCAGACAGGCAGCTCTCACCTGCCATTAATAGTTGTATGGCTAGGGAGAACTTTGCCTCCTGCTTGCAGACAAGACCTCTTGGATTAATGAACATCTCTGGCACCCTCCATTCTCGTGAGGTTTTTTTCATGGGCACCCCTAATAAATCACCCAGAGTACAATAATTCATGATCAGAAGTTCAATTAGAGAATTATTTGCTCATTTTTCTATTTTTCATTTATCACCAATTTCCTGGTAATGCTGCAAAAGGAAGTGGTGAGTGCTAGTAGTAGATGACTGTTGAGAGGCACTGAGGTACTCAGTGGCCTGCTTGATATACAGTACCAAGATTCAGGATGGCACAGAATGATTGTCACTAATAGCTGAAAGCACAGATGGCTATCCCCTACATTTTTTCCATGTAAGTATCAATGACATGGTAAAGGAAAGCCTAGGCATGATCAAGAAGGACTTCAGAACCCTGGGGGTGCATGTGAAAGGAAGAGATGCTCAAGTGATCTCCCCTTTCTTGCCAGTCACAAGTAAGGCTGCAGGCAGAAATCAGTGTATCATGCAAATCTCTAACTGTCTTCATGGCTGGTGTCATTGACAGGGTTTTGCTTTCTACATAAGATGTTCTTTAATAAATACAGACTATTAAGGAGAGATGGGATACACCTACCTAGAATATGCAGAAGAATTTTCACTAGCAGGTTGGCAGAATTAGTCAATTGTGCTTTAAACTAATGAACTTTGGGGGGGGTGGGGGGGGGGG
>VWZY01000168.1:112655-128416 GCA_013399075.1 Chloroceryle aenea
AAGGTTGTGACAACCACATATTTGTAAGCAGCAGATTGGATGAGTTCATCCACCAGAGTAGTGAGGAATGGTCCCCCAACCCTGACCAAAGGCAAAAACCCTAAGTCCAGTCATCTCAAGTTTGTGCACAACCCAGATTTAATATGCTCAGAGCCCAGCTGTCAGGGATTCCATGGAAAGCATCAACGGAGAGCAAAGAAACTTCTGAGTGCTGGGAAGAAAGCTCAAGAACAACCTCCTGGAAGCACAAGAACAGTTCATCCCCTACAAAGGGAAAGGAAGAGCAAGAGACCAGATGTCTTAACAATGAGTTTTTGCTTAAAAGCAAAAAAAGAAGCATACTGGGTAATAATGCTGTCAAGGAAGATGTTCTCAATACCTTCTTTGCTTCTGTCTTTACTGGTGCAGGTGGACCCCAGGTCAAAGGATTAAGTAGCTATGCCAAGACGTGCTGACTCCTCAGTAATTGAGCAAGTGCTGGTCTGTGGTCTCTTGCAGATTACGAGCCCAGACAGAATCCATCCCAAGGTCTTGAGAGAAGTGGTTGACATTGTTTCAAGGCTGCTGTCTATATTGCAAGAGTCATGGAGATCACAGGGTATCCCTGATGACTGGAAGAGGACAAATATCATACCAATCTACAAGAAAGGCTCAAAAGAGACTCTTACTCCATTGCTTCTCTCTCTCTCCTCTCTCTAAAAAAGACCCAGGAAACTAATAGGCCTTTTGGTCTTACTTCAATCTCTGGGAAAATAATGGAAAGAGACCTTCTAGAAACTAGAAGATAAACTATCTATAATCCAAATGAAGCAGGTGATTGGCAAAACTCAGCAAGGATTTTCCAAAGGCAAGTCATACCTGACTATCCTTATAATTTTCTACAACAAAATGATTTTTTTTTTGTTGACATGGGAAGGGCAGTGTATTAGCTTGCTTGGACTCCAGCAAAGTGCTGGACAGATTCCTACAAGCTGGCAAGATACAGATTGGGTGGGTGACCTGCTAGATGGGTAGGCAGTTGGATAACAGGCCACACTCTGAGGGTGGTATTTTTTTAACTCAGACTGGCAGCCTGTCACTAGACTTGTCATCCAGGGATTGATACTGAACCCCACAACGTTCAACATCTTTGTAAAATATCTTTGTGGTAGGACTGAAAGCACCATCACCAAGGTGTCTGATGACACCAGTCTGGGTTGTGAGATGGACATGTTAGAAGGGAGAGGCACCTTACAGAGAGAACCTAACAGGCTGGAACAGTGGGCTACCAAGAACTGTATGAAGTTTAACAGACACAAGTGCAAAGTTCTGCAGCTGGGATGATACAGCCAAAGAGACCAGTACAGTCCCTGCCTTTGTTAGGGGGCATCATCCCTGGCAAGGCCAATGGTTTGATTTAATAAAGACATCACACATTCTCTTTCTTTTACTCAGACAGTGTGAGATTCAGCCTAAGGTGTTAGGGGATGTGGTAGATGATGAGTTACAGTGAAGGTTTAGAAGAGCAATTACTCCCACAAGGAAATGGGATGGGGATGGTGGGTGAGGGAGGTTAAATATTAAAAGTCTTACCTCCCCATTCAAGAAACAATAGAGAACAGCAACAACAAATCCCTAGGTAAATGGGAGAGAAAAAAATAATGTGATTCAAATCCTTCAGCAAATGCTAGAAAATAGCTGGAATTCAAACAAACAAACAAAGAAAACCAAAATCCTAGTATATAGAACATTATTAATGAATAAACACACAGTCTGAGAACTGTGCATGCAAAGTAGTTACAATGAATAGAGATTTCTTTTTAACAAAAGCAGAATTCACTGTATAATCACCTGGAAAGATCCCAGTCCCAATTCAAACACTAGTCTCTCCCGCTTACTGACATTTTCAGGAGAAAAAGCAAACACCGTGTAGTGAATTCCAAACAAGGGGATAAGCAGGAGTGTAGAGCGAGCCAGTCTCCTGTTATAACAGAGTGAAAGAACTTTAATGCAGCCATGTAATAAACAACACATTCTTTAATTAAAGAAGAAAACAGAGAAAATATTTTGTTGCCTGTCTTTTGGGAAATTTATACACTGTATAATTATACAGACAAATATACAACATTCCCATTTGTTCCCAAACACTGTCGTTTGCTCCCACTTCTTCACGCTGCTACAATAATAGCACATTAGTAATGCTTAATACTCTCTACTGTACTCTTATTTTAATTTGCATTATTGTAAGCAGGGTTTTTTCCTACCATGCCAGACACGAGGAGGATAATCTTGCTAAGGGATTCAGACTGCTACCATAACACAATAACAAACCTCTCACCCTTTTGCCTAATCCCAGTGGAGTACTTGAACTTTTTTTTTCTTGTCTTTGTGCCTGTAAATTTTATCTCTGCTTAGCAAAAAAATCCAAACCAGCAATACAAATAAAGCTAAAAACCCCCCTGTATGTTCTTATGTTTGTGACTGTTCCTCAATGTCTTGATTTTGGTCTCATTTATAACGTTGGAAACCTAAGTGTAATTCCATCGTGTAACTAATTTCCATTGCATCAGCATAAAGAGGTTTTAGAGGGAAATCAAAATCAGTTGGTATAAACAAAAGGTTGGGAGATGAATGTGTGCACCTGTAAGCACTTAACTGAGCGTGGATGAAATTCCCCAAAGGCAGGGGTCCAGCTAAGACCTATGCATGTTTTGGTCAGTGGCATCTGCTCATAGAGCAGCAAAAAAGACCCAAGAGTAAGCAAATGTTGACCTGAAAATAAGGCAAGTGCTTTATTGTAGACAAAGTGGCCTAAAGTAACATCCAAGACACGTTCAAAGGGAAAATAATACGCTTGATTTCCTTCAGGTAAGTTGAGGAGGTAGATGGAAGAAAAGGATGGTAAAATCCATAAAGATTTTTGGAAGAGCTACCTGCTTTTTAAAAATTAAATCTTCACTCTGCTTATATCTCTATGGTATACTGCAGATGCTTTAGAATTTGTTAATACATGCTCAACAATAACCCCCAAAATGATGTGTTTGTCTTACTGAAAGTGATGACTTAATATATCTCCAAGAACTGTACACATTGCTCTTCTGTCCAGTACTACACTGGAAATGGGACATCAGTTCACTGTCAGTGTCTGTCAGAAATACTTTGTGCTTTAATGATGATAAATACACCACAATCCTTGCCTTAAGATTGTACTAATGACACATTATTCCCATGCACACCAAATCTCAGGCCTTGGTGAAAGACCCCACAAACCAGAGAACACAGTTCTTGTGAATTGTCAAGTTAGACAATGACCAAAAGTTTTTTAACAAGAGTTAGAACCTTGGAGCAGGTTGCTGAAGAGCATACAGAGTCCTCAACTTTGGTGATGTCCAATAATAAAAAAAAAAAAGCTGTACAGGAGTGACCTAGTGTAATGGACTAAAAGAATTGTCAAGGACCCTTCCAGTCATTTTTCCTTATGGACATGTAATCAGATTAATGAAAAAGAAGAGAAACATTGTAGAAATGATTGTAGGATAACATTATCTCTGTGAACAAAAAAAGGATGTAAAGAACATAAATATCCTAAAGCAGCTATGAAATAATAATAAAAAATATATATTGAGGTAGTAAACTGGACAAAGAAGTATATTCTCTCAAAATCTATTATTCTTTAAATTCAGAATCAATGTCAACAACAACAACCGGATAAATGTGATTTTGATTTAAAAGTCAGAATAGAATTGTCTAGCAGTAGTAGTACAGTGTATCTCACTGCACTCATAGAAGATTTATTTTGGGAAAGATGCAGAGGAAGATTTTTTCCTGTTGTCAGTTTTCTGGCATTAATTATATCTGATTTATCACACAATTAGTTTGGAAGATCTTAAAATATAATGTCATCACCAACTTATTTGAGGTGCTGTCTTCAATATCATCATAAAAGCCAGGAAGAAAATGCATGAAATTTAAGAAATAACACATTCTGAGGTTTACAGAGTGTTCAGATCTATAAAGAGGAAAAGATTTTAACGACAAGAAGAACTTGAGAAATACTAATGACTGTGGGGATGACGATGAATTGTGGTTATTCAAGAGCATTAGGAAGAAAGAAGAGTTAGAGCAGCACCTGTGAGACGTGTAAGTTTATATGCAATGGTGAAATGCAGATGTTAAAGGACACAGTGAAATTCTCTGGAATGTAACAGCCAAAGATACTGTCTTTTCTTCCCACTCTTTCAGACAAGAAAGAGACTCAGGGCACTAATCCAAACGTTTTGAAGACAATAATCACTCAGCTGAGTTTAAACTGGCTGTTGGGAAGAGATATGTTCTCCAGAAGGTCTAGCAAAAGCCTTGTTTACATTCCAACAGGTAGAAGAATGTCTTAAGATTACTTAAAAAAAAAGCGCCAAGTTATATTTCAGTTTAGGTTGAGGCTGACATTCTATTTTTTCAGCTGTTTTTTTTTCCTTAAAAACAGTTTAAATGAGATTTTTCTCCAATAGCATGGCTATGCATGTGGCCTTTCTACAAAGCACCAATACAAACAGACACAGGTGATGGTGTCCTCTGTCCTTCCTCACTCCTCTACTGAATTATGGAAAGACATTTTTATAGTAAAAAGAATAGAAAGTTGAAAGGTTGTCTAAATTTGATGAGTCTCTGAAGAAACCATGCCTTTATTTTTCCATTGCATATCCACACTCATTAAGAAGTGTCTATGGATATTATGTAGGATGTAACTGGCCCATGAACTGGAAATGAAAATGCACATCGTGTTCTGCTGTTGAGTAGAATTTCCACTGGTTTCGACTGGATATTACAGTGTGTTCCTATTCCTCATTTTACAACAGGTCTCTAGGACCTAAAGAGATTAATGCTGTGATCTAAACAAACACACTAACTGTACTTCAGATAAAAAAAAATAAAAATACTTTGAACAACTGTGCAACAGGGAGCAAGGACCAATGGGTTCTAAATGATCTAAGCAAGTTCTTCCAGCCTCTGTGAATGGGATATAACAAAGTTGTATCTCCAGACTCAGAATCTGCAGATACAACTGTAAGAACTGCTGAGATGGGTATGAGATGATTACATTTGGAATGAATGAAGGAGGCCATCAGAAGACATGGGTCATGGTGTGTCTTGTGTGTCTTGTGCCATGTCTGCTGCGACTGTACCTGCTTCTGCTGTGGATTAATTGCCAAGTCGTGTAGCTCAAAAAAGCCATTGTAAGTTCCATAAGATTTAACAGATGGCACCACGTGCAATTAAGCTAAGATTAAAATACAGTACAACTTTTAGTTTGGCATTCGTTGCCTCAAGTCTTAGAGAGACTTCTTTGAGACAAACTATCCCAGACTGTCAAAAGAAGCAAAAACTCTTCAAAGCAGAGCCTTTGAAGAAAGACTACGTAGATGTTGGTTTGCTGTCTAGGCCTGCCTCTTCAAAATAAGAGAACTGCTCAGTGTAAATGCTGAGGGTATGAGCCCCTGGGTATGTACTGAATACATCTATTGATGTATATATTGACTAGCTTAAAGTTAGGAGCTACCTGAAATGATGACATCTACTTTTAGCTAAATTAATTGCACGCTTCTAGTCCCTTTATTGTCAAAAAAGAGTAACAAGCACTTACTTGCAAGGACAAATCATGTGTTCCAAAGGAAAGCCTTATCACATCCTAAGTCTCTGCATTGACTACAAAGGGAATCTGAACTGAGTTGGTCATATAGGTTGCTGCACCGTTGCCTTGTAAAGTTTAGATTACAGGAATCCCATCTCTTTGTCCATAACTCAGTGATTAATATGCACAGAAATAATCATGGCAGTATTTCAAATAAGATAAAGAGCAAACCGTAAAGATACAGGATGCCATTAGTAATGAAATGATTAATACAGCTCATGTTTCATAAACCAAAGTATCTATTCTATGAAAAGGATGCTAAACATAACTAACAAGTGATGTTCAGGAACCTCAGTAATCTCCCTGACATGTCTTTTCCAGAAGCTAAGTACCTCTGTAGGCTCACATATGAAGATCTGTGGTAACATCTAAACACAGGAATTGCTTACAGCTTTTTAATTTTCCCGTGCATAGATCACAGCTTCGGACTAAGGACTTGAAAAGCAGTAGAAGCTTATTGAGGCTTTCAGACTATAACATGCAAAATAAGATTTAATTATGCTTATTGGAAGCATGAAGAGTTTTTCTGGGCTCTTGTTTAGGCTGAACTCTTCTTGCTACCAAAGAGGTAGAGGATTTCACCTAAGAGAGTTGTCAGCCTGACATCATTCTGGAACACTGCACTTAATGTGAAATTTGCTTCTCTGCAAAGGCCCAACGTGAAGTCTATGCTGCATCAGGCTGCAGATTACAAAGTGAAGTTTGTATTTCAAACTATGTCTATCTGCTTTTGCACAGTGTCAGTTTATTGACTAAATCTTTTGAACATCTTCATTCTTAAACACCTTAAGGTGTAAAATCCCAGAGAACATTTATTTTCATATTTTAAATGTTTGGGGGTTTTTTTCTACCTACCAAACATAGCAAAATATGCAGCAAAAGGTACAAAACAACCATTTTTTCATTACTGGTATCAAAGATAACTACTAGCTATTTAGCAAATCAGTAAAATGTTGGATTGTTGGATCTTTGTGGCAGGACAACTCTGAGAGTGTTGATCAGTCTGCTGTGAAATTCAGGGGAAGGTTCATCAGGAAACATGGCATCATAGATTTCTGAAAGGTATGCCTAACCGAAATGAAACCTGTGGGCTTGTTACACATGTATACGAAAGTGATTAATTCTTGTACCTCGAGACTAAATGGCTCTTATTCTCTTTTCTAGATGCCTCACTCTCCATAGGTAAATCTTCCGACAAAGACTTCTGACTAGGCATGCAACATTTTGATATCAGCTCAACCTGAGCCTTTCCTCACCCCTGGGTGAGGAAACCAACACAACTCCACTCTGTTCCATGGCCAGAAGATGTTTTCCACCAGCTGAGAATCCGATTCACTCAATCTTGCCCTGCCCCTGCTCTTCTAGCAAACTTTCAGGTGAAACATTTCCTCTCAGTATGACCAGTGCTCACCTATCCACTGTGTAATAAAGAGCAACTATTAATTTCTGTGCAGACACTACCCCAAAACCATAAATAGCATCAGCCATAATTACAAATTATTATGATTTTTTTAAAAATAACCTTAAAATCCTTGATCATGGTGCATCAGCAAAAGCACAGAACAAGAACAAAAAATTCTACATGCATCAAGAACTAAATGAACGCTTGCTCTCCTGTTACTACCCCTCTGCTAATATCCATTCATTTACTTGCAACATGCGTCATACAAACACGGTAATGTCACGGGAGTGCGTACACTTACAGGGTAATGGTTGATAGTTCTGACATCTTGCAAGAGTGCTGGTTAGCCCTCTTAGGCTTACAGTAGCATTTCTGAACGCAGCTGCTAAATATGACAAGATTAGCATTTTTTTCAGCATATTGTGAACAGGCCAAGGTAGGTCACGTTCAACACATTTCATGAGACACATCACAACGATGGAAAGCGGACAACGGCAGAATGAAATCACAGCACAAACCAGCTGCTTGACTGAAGCAAAAATGAGCGACGACAACAACAACAACAAAAATTAAAACGCACTGGCTGTCGCTGGCAACTGTGATGTGTGGATTCACGGATAAACCAAAGGCGGAACAACCTGGAGGCAGGCGGGCAGCGTTACGCATCCAAAATACAGGCGACCTTTGCAGTCTGGTATTTGTATAGGGGGTAACAAACAATATATTAAATGGAAGTTGGCTGCACGCTCGTGGAGAACAATTAGATAGTCACATAAACTTGTAGGATGGAGATTAATCTAAGATGAAGTTGGGTCAGATGTTCTGTTTTCAGGTGTAACTACCCAAGGTAGTTTGGATTCTTTCTTTTAAGTGAAGACTGCTGGTAAGGGTATCATAGCACTTTCATGCCCAGCTTCCTTGATGCATGGTAGGGGAGAGTTCAGTATGAAAACTGGATGTCTGACTGGTAATTCAGAGGCACTGCTTATTTTTGTTACACTCTCTAAGACAGGTTTGGTCATAAGAGCAGCAGATACACACACTATGGACCAGGACCATGATATCTATACATGTTGCATTCTAGAAAAAGCTGCTATTGAGAAAGGGATGGCTACATTTATAACTAGCCAGAGGGAGGTTAATTTAAATCAGTTGCTGAGAAGGGCAATCTGAACTAACACGGGAAGGCATTTTGATGGATCCCGTAAGAGATTTTCGATCATTATGATGGGCTGAAAAACACGAGAATTGAAAATAGTAATTTCTTGTCAACTTTCAAGGGCAGATTTTTTGCTGTTTTTTTGTTTTCAGCACATGGGTTTTTTTTGGTGGGATTCATTTCAGGGAAGGTTGGGTATTTACAGTATAGACATCTAATTAAACTGGACACACTTGGTCTGTTGACAACCATCAGAGAGAATAAACAGTCGAGAGAGAAATACACATTACTGCTCAGGGTATATCTGACCTCTTTGAGATATTCACTTGAGGATGGGATGACCAGCACATCAAACACCACTGACTACCCTGACTAAATTTCTATTGACTATAAAGGATAATATGATGATTATTTTAAAGCAATTCCCTATAAGGCAAACATCTAACTTTATTGAAACAGACAAAACTCTTGTTTCTGTTACTCTGCTAATATTCATAGTCTAAGATTTTTGCTCCCCTAACCACAGATGGAAGATGAAGTTTATAAGCAGAACAGTAAAATAAATTAAAACCAGACTAAATTTCTCCCTGCTGTGACCTCCTTTAAGACAATCCCATTTGCTAGAGGGTTTTTGTTCTCTTTTGGTCTTGTTTCATTTTTTTTTTCCTCCTGGGTAATCAAAACCTGCCAACTGTGCTGTTATTAAAGATTATAGCATAAAAGCTGGAGAGAATACAGTAATGTGGCATGAACATATCCAGCAAATAGAAATAGTAATCATGTTTCACCTTGAAAAATGAATCTCATTTCTTGAATGATACTAAGGAAGTAAATATCAAAATGACCCTTCCTTTTACAATATTCATTTGTGTGATAAAATTTTGCACCACCTCTGCCTTTCACAGGGGTGAGCTGTGCATGAAAGTGTCAGCTAAGACTGATCAAAAACAAGGAAGGAAGTTTTAGATATAGTTGCTTTTTACTATACCTGAGTCTTTCAGAACTGACTATGGGTTTTGAATGCCTCAGTCATTTTTTCATCACCTGATCTGAAACACATTTTATAAAGACCAATTTTTATCACAAGAGGGTTGCTGCTCAGCCTGTACTGAAAAGCAGTGCTTATGAAGTCATTTTAAGGTACATAATCTGCAACTGAAACATCTAAAAATCAATAAACTCTTTGAAAACTCTAAGTCATGGTGCGTTGTAGGGGGTTGTGTTCTTCAATGACATCCTTACTGTTGCCATGGTAATCGGGGTGTGGGGGGGAAATACCCACCCCTGTTTTCTTTACCACTTATGTCCTGTTTTATTTGGCAGGGATTGATTTTCATTACAGGGTTTTTTTTGTAGTGAGTAGACCTAACATGACATCGCTTGATATTTTCTGGAATTACCAAAAAGAATAGATGTGACTATGAAAACAGTACCAAAGAATTAACTGCTGTTCCCCACCCAAGGAGGGGACATTTACACATGGACTTGTGATGGAAAGCTTTGCTAGCACTTAGGAAAACATTAATATTCTAGTGCTGTGAGCATTTTTCTGCTATCCTATACAGTTTTGGTAGAATCATCTCTCTGATGTTAGATATTGTAAAGTGATCCAAAATCTTTAGAGTACAGAATGGATAGAAATTTTCTTTCCCCTCCCCCTTTGTTTGTTAATTTATTAATTGTCGAGGTAGAAACATTGGTGGAAGGAAAGAGCAAAAGAAAGAAGAGACAGAGGAGGGAAGAACCAGAAATAAATGAAAGAAAAGGGAAGGTGGAAAAAAGAACCAAGACAAAATTAATATAAATGACATTATGGATATCAAAACACTACATGAATCAGGGCAGGATCCTGAAATCTCTGTAGGCACACACAGAATGGAATTGGTCACATCTAGCTGTACATATCTAAGACGAATTTAAAGTGAACTATCACCTTTAACTCACTGAACCATGGAAAGAAACAGGCACTTCCAGAGGCTGAGCTGACCCGTGTTAACAGAGGCATCTAAGACATACGGGATGTATTGTCTCATGGAGGTGCTCTGGTCTCTCAGTTGGACCATAGACCACGACTGGACTGCTCAGATTAAATACGAGACTTTAGACAGCTAAAGGCAAACAAGCTGAGTCTCACCGCATGTGTCCTGTGCATGGACTGCAGCTGCATCTGGGAGGAAGAGGGAGAGTGCTAGGGTGGAAGGGGAAAGAAAAAGTTAAACATTCCCAGGATTAAATGAGTGATGTATGACGTGGCTGAAGACCATCTTGTCAGACTGAACACCTTGACATTGGGCAAGTTAATGCAAATGAGAGAATACACAAATTTGAGGCAAAGGCAGCTGCAGTTCAGTTCTAAAGACTTTGTAGGCTTCTCAGAGGTGCTGAAGAGAAGTAAAATGAACATGTTGATTCAAAGGACTGAACTTATGCTCTATTACCAAGGCTGTGTAGTCCATAATGGAAAAGATCAGGATCCTGGCTTGAAGTCACTAATAGCCCTCAGGGATTGACAGAGTTCATGGGCTGTCTCTGAATATGACGGAGGGGAATTCGTTGAGAAAACAGACTAAAGGTAGAATGTGATTCATATATATTAAAACTCTGCCTCCTTAAGAATTGCACCCTGCTCAAGTAATTCTGTGTAACCTCACTACAAATAGGATTGGCAACTGTGTAGTAGTAGGGAAAGGAATGTTAAAACAAATCAATGAACTAAAATACTGGAAATACAGTAAGAAGATAATTGAAGTGAAAATAGAAAGACTATGGGAGAGAGAGGGGAAAAAAAAAGATTCACACAATGTATAATTTATGCTATATGCCTATTGACCTACTGCTGATACTGTTACAGGCTGGGAGACTTCTTGTCCTTGCTACTCAATAGCTAAGGATTTCCTGAAACTAGACTTGTTTCCCAGCCAAAACACCAACTACAGTCACAAGAACTCTGGATTTACAGATCAGATGTAATCAGTTTGGAACACTGAACTCATTCTGTGGGCAGGAAACACACAATTCCATCCTGCCACAGTGCCTTGTGAAGCCTCATCCACTGTGTGCAGTGATGACTCCTTCACCCCCCTCATCCAGACCCAGAACAGCATGGGTGCTTCTCAGTAAAGTAGTTATTTAGCTCCATCTCATCTAGTTTTTGAAGCTAACAATAGACCTCTATGTCTTTAACCTTGTTGCCTGTAAGCTTTGCAGACAGTGGTGAGAAAAATACCCTGAAGTGAGATTTAGCTGACCTATTTTAAACAGCCCATTTAGAATTAAATAAATGGTGCTAAGGATTTTATTCTCTGGACTGGGTAGATCTCTATGCCCAGCATAATTATTTTATTAAATCAGGAGGATCCCCTGATGTCTTGCTAAAAGTACAACCATTGTTGTGCTCCTCAGGAAAAAAGGCAGTTCTGTTTCTACACTCATCAGCTGCAAACAAGTCCAAAGGTCTTAGTCCAGTCACCTTTTGCAGACTTAGCCTTGTTACCTATAACTCCTCTTTTTGCTCCCAACATCACCAAGCTAAAAAGCTCTCCCCTAACCTCTCTAAGGGATTCCAGGATCATCCTCTGACACCTGGGAATAATCTGAAAACAAGCTGGAAACAAAGAGAAGCTGTGAGGTTTCCTTTGCAGTCCTTGTCCAAAACACATTAAAATCAGTTGACTTTAATGGGTGATAGTACTTTTCTTCCATCTGGCTTTCTGGTTTCTACCTTCAGGGTTCTTGCATTGGTTTCACATGAGAGTTCAGCTTTGCTTTGAGTAGGTGCTTTTCTTTTCAGTGATTTGGAGGAACAAAAAAAAAAATTAATTTTTCTGTGTTCATGAACTTGTGAAGTCAATAAACTTCAAGCTAAAATCTGGAACACATGCAGGAAACCTTACAAGGATCTTCTATGGATTTCAGAGGTCTCACATGATAGAGAACATGCAATGCCCTCCATACACTTCACATGGTTATACTTCTAGTTCCACTAAAGTTAGATTTATTCTATCGTAACTGGAAACCAGGATGGTAATTACAACAACAATTTGTCACAGAAACACTAGATCTCTGAGGAAACCCCCATCGCATCTCCAGAGGCTGGAGACAGATTGCTGCTGGCAGACTATAGCTGTGGCTGGAAACTAATGTTTCACAAATGTCAATTTGAACTGGAACTTTTTGTCCAATACTTTCAACCATTCCACAGAACTGAAGCTTGAAGATGAAACAGAATGGTCAAAGAGAGCCAGAAATCATCTCTACACTGTTCATTCTTGGCTTTGCTAAATTCTCTAGGGTGGACATGCAAGGATGGAGAAAACCATCAGAGACCAAATAATGCAGAGATGAAGCTAAGTATCTAGCTGTACTCTAGAAAGGAAAGCTGATAGAAAAGAGCAGAATATCAAAACCAGTCTTCAAATGAACTGTAGCTTCCAGGCTACATGTCCTGATCTTTCTGTATTAACTCTGGGGATCTTGTTTTAACGATTATTCTCAATGCCTCCAGAGCACAGACTAATGTCATACATTATGGAACAATCCTGATGGAGGTGCAGTTACAGAACTGTAGAGTAGAAGACAACGGCATGTTTAGTCAGAAAAAGGTACCACACCAAATGAAATAAATTAAATGGTAATATATAGATAGATTAAATGGCTTTCAATATAGGTTTACTGCTTGAAATGAAGAATACACATGTCCAAACCCAGATATAAAATATCTGAGAATATGATTAGCTCACTTTTCCTAAAACAAACAAAAATTAGCAAAATCCAGAGTATTTACTGTCACAGTCTGCCACAAGTAGATTTTCAAGCATTATAGACAGGTGTCAGTCCTGTGAGCTGGCAGATCTCAGCATCAGTATAGCTACAATGAGTGTATACAATTAACAGCTCTGAAGCTTCAGTTACATTGCTTTGCCTCACCTGCCTTACTTGTTGTACCATATCCCTGCAGACAATAACCCAAGTTTCAACCCATCTCTCTAACTCTCCTTAAGGGAAAAAGGAACTACTACCTTTGCTGGAAAAGCCTGGGCTTGCAGATATTTAACCATCTGAAGAAATCCAGTGTTTTCATTAGAAGTATGTAAGAGGAATTACTGTTTGGAAATCTCCCAGTAACGATAGAGGTGCACAGCAAATGATGTGAACCATATGCACAACCTTGGAGTGGTCACACATTCATTTAAACCACTGCCATTGAGACTTAATTTAATGTGGTCTTTGTAACAAGGTGGGCTTTGAGTGTGTACTTACAGAAGGATCTGTTCCTGAGCAATGAAGCCATTACCTAATTTGCACCACACTGTTTCTTTTACTTACAGTGTTAGTCACAAGAATCTCAATCAGAAGTTCACCCTTCCAGATCAAAAAGCCTTCTGCACTGTGACAGCACCATCTTTCTTGTCCCTTCCATACCTCAGGCTCTAAGGTGTCTATACTTGCTTGGCCTGCATCCTAATAATCCTTCAGGTGTAAAACCAAAACCACTGGATGTGAAGCATGCTAGTGAGACACAAGGAATCAATGGCAAGAGACACTGAGGGGAAATTAAACTCCTTTTGTTCTCATATGGTAGAGGCAAAAAGGTCGATGGTAGCAAAAAGTAAATGGAAGACCATGGATACTGGTGTGCATCAAGCTTTGATGTAAACTGAAAGCACGTTCAAGATCAGAGATGTCAGAATTATTCCCCATTGTCTGCAGTCTCGCAAGAACTGCTGCATGACCAGTTGCTTCAACACGTTTATCTTTACCCTAAGTAATTGATTCAAAGAAACAAGGTTGAAACGGGGACGAATACAATTTTGGCTCTACCCCTTTCAGTCTAACAATGCATCCAAACCAACAAACTTTAGCTGTGAGCCATGCAGGAAGGAAAGGGAAAACAACCAGAATGGCCTAATTTGGATGCTCCCAAGTGAGCTCTCAGTTCAATGCTTCTGAAAAGTTTCTGAGCCTCCAAAGCCATTATCTTTCCCAGTTAGCTATCCTGATAAAGGTTACAACACTGCACCCAAATCATAAAGGTAACTTGTAAAGATACACGGCCTTAGGCATGGGACATTCTCTATCCTGCTGATCTCCATGACAACTAAAGGTCATCAATACAGATCAAAATTAGGTTATTCACTGTGAATTGCAGTCCCTTTGAAACACATCTGAAGTCTGTACCCCCTTTTCTGAATTTAGACTACTTATTTTTGCTAATCAGTAAACTTGATTGTGTGGCAAAAGCTATAACATGACAGAGAATTTAGTTAAGTGTTGTCACTTTCTCATTAAAGCACTAAGCTTTATATTCTTCCCATTTCTGAAGTATTTTTGGTCTTTTCAAAAGCAACGCTGGAACAATTTTAGCCATATATAGAGTTTCAGGCAGTACCTGTGTAGTCAAAGACTTGTATTTGCATAGGTATCCAAGCCCAGATGCAAATGCTTATTTATTTACTCGTGGCTTCTCTTTTAATTCAAACATTCTCTTTTCCAGCCAGTTTGTGACTTGTTCTTATAACAGATGGGGAAAAAGTCCATCCTTTCCTCGTTTAGAACATCATTTGTGGGCAAAAAACTTTGTTCTCTAAGGCTGCCACAGAGCATGGAGTTAAGTGGTAATTTTATGTCACCACTAGAGAATTGTTAAGTGCAAAACTTAGGCAGATCTCAAGAAATCAGCTAGTTCATCAATCACATATATATCTTCTTTCCTCTGTCCATATAACCATTGAAACCATAAAATTGCCCCTAAAAATATCTTACAGGAACATGCACAAGTAGTTTATAAAGACAAATTAATCCTATTTTTCATTACTACTTCAAAATAGAAAATAACAGGAGTCAGCCTCCATCATGCAGACATCACCTGTGCAGGTCAAGGCCCAATGGGCTTTAACTATCTTTTGAGGATTTCAAAATAACAGAAGCAGAGCAATTTTTTTTAACATCGTCTGTATCACAGATGATCTTGTAACCACAACAAGTAAGTTTTGTGATCAATGATTTCAAAATCAGATCCTTTCAAAGACCTTGTATATAATTGGAAATGGGAGGAATTTCCTTTTAAAACACTGCTTTGCTTCCTGGACTGTGAAATATTAAAATCACTTTCAAGGTGGACGTGGTTTTGTGTCTGATCCCATCATCACTGCAAGAATGTGAAAGATCAGTACTGGATGGAAGGACAGACAACCAAAGATGTATGTTCATGTTCCTCTACTTGCCACAGGCATTGGGGCTATTTTGAGTAGCCCCTTTGGTTCCTCATACCCTCAGCTGTTCAATGGGAATATTATAAACACACTAAATATTCTCTGCCCTTGGATTTTACACGAATTGAGATCACAGCAAATCTATAGATAGATAATCAAAGCAGAACAGGGTTTTCCATTACTTTATCCAAAAATAAATAAATTCCTGGCAATTATATTATTGCTAATTATGGTCCACAGCCTACATCATCTTACATTCCTACAGAGTACACTCAGTGTTTGTTTCCAATCCCTTCCTGCAAAGATTTGGCACAAATTAAT
>VWZY01000168.1:128429-158757 GCA_013399075.1 Chloroceryle aenea
CAACAAATAACCACCCCTCCCCCCCCCCCCCCCCAAAAATCAGAACAGAAACCAAAAACACCTCCAACCAACACTCAAAAGAATAATTTCTCTTGGGAAATGCAAATTAAAAGTATAGTAGTTTTGAATGAGAAAATTTTATCACGAGCATTAAATATATCCATCAATAATTAGTGTAAATTAAATTACCAAACATCTAATCTCCTAGCATTTCTTAGTAATGAGAACTAGGTCCTTACTGGTCGTGCACTGACACCAAATGATCATCATCTATGTGTTCCACTATATTTTTTTGTGGTAGATAAGCATCAGCCCAGGAACATCAGTTCCTTCTGTTGCTGGGTTAGTGGGCATTCCAGCCCTCAACTGACAGTACCTGGGGTTAAGAAATTAAAGTGCCATACTAAAGAATACACTGTTCATCAAACATCTGTCATTCTCTTGTCAAAAATGAGACTTTTGGCATGAAGACCTTGTCAATAATTATTAATGCTGGCAGTCTGAGCACTTGCAGCAAGACAAAGCAGTAGCAAAATGAATCACTGAGTGTCCAGTGACTTTATAGGTGAGCTGTAGAGGAGTGTTGTTTACCAAAACATTTGTGTTACAACATTGTTTCTCCTGCCCTAACCCTCTAGGTTGCACCAGATGTAAAATCATACCTACCTATGATATATGCCATGTTTCTCCTTTCTTTCCAGCAAGATGCTGATTGGAGGAATGACGTAGACCTGAATTAGCTAGGTATATGTGGGCTTTATTTTCTTTTCATTGAGTTTTCAACATGTGATACAAAATTTATGAAGAATCTGTTAAAGCAAAAGCAGAAACAAGCTTCCCCCTCCCAAATTATACTATTCATGATCCACTGGAAATAATAATTAAAAAAATATATTTTTTTTTTTCAGTTAAATGTGTTTGATCATTGAAAATGAATTGATAAGCAAAGACTTGATGGAAATGTGTGGGTCTTTTGAATCTTAAGGGATATTCCAGCATGCATCTACATCATGCATACCTACTCCAAGACTGTAGTGTTTGATGGTGGTGATGCTGTTAGATAGTCTTCTGTCTCTAATGGATCTTCCAGCAATGCAAGAATGCTCATGAAAATAATAGTGTGGATTTAAGCTTTGTGTAGGCATTTCTATAGCTATATGGCTTTTGGGGGGGTGAATACACTCTCTACACCTCGACCAAAACCAGGATGCCTGGAAGCACATTGTGACATACCAAGTTACACACTATGGGCTGGATTTCTCATGGAAAAAAGCAGTGAGATCTTGCCAGATCAATTCATTATCTGTTTCCTGTGAATATGTTTTTCCAGTCCCCAGAACTGTGAGCACATACTGGACTCATGGGTTTCTGATGTGGTGCTACCTGGCTTTCAGCAACTGGTCTAACAGTGTCCCTAAATAATCTACTACTTCTGCAAAATATTTACAAACTGTGCAAGTGGAGATTGCTAAATATCAAAGAATCATAGAATGGTAGGGGCTGGAAGGGACCTCTGGATGTAAATCCCAAAGCTTCCATCTTTTTTCCTATGACATGATGACAATAAATTAGGCAGTGTTTTCTGTTGGGAAGCCCCTTAAGCTAATTGGATGGAATTTACAGGTACAAATAAAAGACACTGTCATTTGTACAACAGGGTTAAGTATGTCACATATATAACCATGGCACATTACAATTGCTTATGCAATTCATTCCCCAGTACCTGAGGATCTCAGAACTTCTCAGTTGAAAAATCTATTGCATTTGCATTAGTGGTCTTGCTTTGATTTGATGTTTAATCTGGTGGCATTATTCACAACGGACACAGGATTAACTGAAACCAGAAGATGGTTCAAGAAATAAAGTTATATCTTTTTTATGCTTTTGGCCATTCACTCCTAACACTAAAAAGTAACTAATGATTACAATGACCATTGGGAGGAAGCATAAAAGCTGCTTAAGGTTCTCAGGGAAAAAAAAATCCAAAACAACAGACAGAATCACCAAATTAAAATGAACATTAGAATGGGTGCTTTCTATTTCCTTTTTAATTCCTACCTCAGCTGCTTAGATATTTTTGCTGACTCTAGCCCCCAGTGATTTCAGCCATAAGGAGGAGATTCTATCTAAAACATCAGTAAAAGAAAGATGGAGTTACTGCTCTCTCAGAATCTGATGAGTTTTGAGCCACTCAGTCTGCAGTGGGATCAGGAGCATGCAGGCAGCTTGGAAGGGGAACAAAATGTGTAAAGAAAGGCATAAGGCTGTAATGAATGACTGAGCATACACGTTGATAAAAGGAAGTTTAGAACCACTAAAGCATTTGACTGCTGCAGAAAAACTGTCCAGAACTGGCTATGTGTTTCCAAGTTTTTGTCAGGCTAGGGACAAAGGCTACCGAATGAATTCTCATCAGGTTGTGTGGAGAGAGGGTGTCTTTTTTTTTTCCATGGGAGTAAAGCACTACTTATTGTGCTGCAAATGATTGCTTGATATTTTTAAAGCAAGTCTTGCATTCTGGAGTGTCTACACTACATTTATTAAGCATTAATTCCCCAGCAGTGCACTCTTCTGCTGTGTTCCTGTCATAGGTGCAGCTAATTTCAGTAGTGGGAATTTTTAATAATGAATGCATGGTGGTAACAATATAGAATTAATCTCTGAGTTTAGTCACATCCCCAAGGCTTTCAAAGTCAAATACATGCTTAAGTGATTTACAGAACTATGACCATAGTGCTTCTATAATCAAACTGGAGGCAGATTTTCTTTATGTCCTTAAAACTGTAACCGTGACCGGACTGTAAACATGCACCATACATATAAGAAGAAAATAAATCCTTCTCAAAGTCAATTTGTTGGGGGGTTCTTCTGTTTTCTTTTTTGATAATGGAGGTGCTGGCTAACAGGTTATTCCAAAAAGTGGCAGGGTGATACTAGAACAAATCTCAATCACTGCTGCAGATACCCTGTGGTATTACCTTCGGAAACAGGCTGAGCATCCTTCTTCCACCACAACTGATCTGTCTCTTGTAGTAAAGGCAAAGTACTTAAATATGTCGTGGAATAAAAATCTGGATGGAAAATTTGGTCTAATGGAATGATTTCTAATAGTTTGAAACAGCAAAATAGGACATGGAAAATGTTTAATATGGACCACAGTCTAAATGCCACAGAGATTTCAATATGGTGACATAACCATACTAGGATCTATCTTTTTCCTTCTTTACAACAGCTCTCTTTTTACAGGACAAGTGTGCACAAATATTGAGTATGTCTGGTGTATATCTGCATAGATATATTGATTTCATTTCTTTCTGTAATTTCTGTGTGACTTTTCTGTTGTCATATCTGTTTGGATAAACAACACTCCATAACACACACATAAATGCAAGATCAATTTATACACACCCATTTAGAAAGTTGCAAAAAAATATGAAAAATAATGGCAGCGAATGAAACAGAAAATATGATGTTTTCTTCTGGTTTTGGTGGCTAACTATACACATAGGAAAAACACCAGTAAAACCCAGTCACCATATTGATCCAAAATGACAAGGATGTTTTATAATCTAGTTAAATCACTGCAGTCTAAGGCATGCTTTGCTTCATATGTGAGAGATGTGCAGCAGACACCAAGCATGCACTTAGCGGGTCGTAATCAGAGCTAGCTCTGCACATCTCGGGTGCTAATTACAACCTAAGATTCAGTGGATGACTTCCCAGCAGCACATACATGGGAAGTCTTCATGCAAACCCTAGGCAAACCATGCATACAGTTCAGCTATTCACTACACTTGCTCCTGAGTTGTAATTTTGAGGTCTATCCACCTGTAGGATGAATTTAAAGCGTTATTTTTGACTGTGGAACAGTTTAGAGCCAGCTTCAAGGGCAGTTCTTTCAGTAAGTGGATGTCTGACTACAGAGATGAAAAAGCAATGCACGAAATTTTATCATTTTATGTCAATGTAAACAAGACAATAGGAAAAAACGGAAGAAAAATAGGCAGCTGGAGAACCTATTTTCCCTGAAAATTGTCTTTTAGATGGATAACATCAATATACCATGAACATGGCTACTTAGATGGAACTGACCACTGGATAATTTTTTATCAAGTACTACAAAATAAGGATCTTCTAATTTACCCTGATATCTTTTCTTTTTTATTTAAGGTTTATAAGACTTGTCTTTTTTTTCATCAGTAATCCAGTGTCAAATCAAATAGTCTGATCTATGTTAAGGAGTGCTGGAAATCACTAAAGCTTACAAAAAGTGCAAAGCAATTGTGTGTGGTGTTTAGGCTGAAAAACCAGGAAAACACCAAATGTGCTGCCACATCTCCTAGTTATTCAAAATGATTATTTAATTTTTATATGGAGAATGACTGCATGTACTCAAAATGGGAATGACAACAATCTCAGCTGGCCAAACTCTGTCCTCTAGTGAGGTAGGAACTAACAAAAACTAGGTTGGCTTTAAAAAATGTAAATCCCAAAGCTTTAAAACTTCTAAAGGAAAATTTTAGGATTCACTGTGGACTTTTAAGCAATTCTGGATGTGTGTGGGAACTGTTTCACTTCAGTGGAATACACTCAGGGTTACAAGAAACATGAAAATAAGCAACTTTAGAAGATCTTCCTAAATTAGAATTCAGTCCAAAATTAGTGAAATCTTTTTCTCTTTTCAAGGAACTTTGGAAGACTTCCCCAGAACGTATGAAGCACAGCAGACTGTCCCACAAATATTATAATATTTATCCTTGGTCAGTATGTTAATTTCTAGATAACTAACCTGTAAATTTTCATGTTTTATTTTTGTTTTAATCCTGTAATTATGATTTTTTTTTCCTAGGCCTTTTAAAGAAAGGTGAATGTTGGCATTAAAGTGCACTTTAGTGGCTTTTGAATTAAGAAAAAAAAAAAGTCTAAATCAACCAAATAAATTTAATAGATCCTTTGACTCTTTGAAAATCAAATTCCTTTAGCTGAGGAGTTTTTTTGACTTTGTCTTTATTTTTTTTTTTCTTTTTTCCTATGTGTATGTTAGAAATCTAAACTGATTACTGCTTTAGTTGAACTTACAAGTAAATGCTGGACTCGTTGCCCCCGATATCAGGTGACTGGAGTTTCTGCACAAGTATCACAATTATGCCGATAAAAAGCACAAAGTTTATCTAGGGGAGAAAGAAAAGAGAAAATGATGACAATGAGATATCTTACAAAGTATGGGAATGAGACAGTCCCAGTGACATGCTGGCTCCATTGCCTTATTCTTCTCCAAATTGCAGTCTAGAAGTTTTATAAGGTCAGGAGTAATGGAATGTTTACAAGTATCCTGTATCCCTTTTCCAGGCAAAACTCTCCCTCTTGCAGCAGCTAAAGTAAGGCAGAATTTCTTCAGTCCCAAATGCCAGATAAGACAAACATAAGCAAAAACATTTCAGCATTTTTCATTATCAATCAGTGCAAAGAATAACAAGGAAGATCCCTGCACATCAAAGCCATATAGTGAAAATCACAATAGTAAAAGCATCTTTATCTCCATTCTCAGAACTAAGGCACTTCCCAGAATCATCCACCAGTCACAATTTAGTGTCTCCCCTTTCCTGGATATCCCAAGTTGTAGGACTTGCCCTCTGCTTGGCTGAATCTGTCCCAGGATGAGATCACCTCTAACATTTTTGGGAAGGGAGAAGTGCCATGTGGTGGGAAGGTGTTCAACATTCTTCTTCATGACTTTTAATATTATGTCATTGAGCATCTTCTCCTTCATGGAACCATGCAATTACAGACACAGTTTTAAAACTTTGGAGATTAATAAAATCAGTTTAATTCAATGTTTTGGCGTCAGGTTTGGCTGTCACCAGCTCCACAGATTTTTAATGGTAGGAGAAAACAGAGAAATTTATGTCAGTCCCTTGTGCAATCTTTTACTTCTCTAAGGAGACTAAGAACTTAAACTAGGTAGGAGTATCTCTTTCAGAAAAATTTGTTATCTGAGGACTACAAGTGAACGGAGAAGAATCAGTCATTCCTTGCTAGCTGCTTGAATCTTTAATGCCTTCAATAGGAGCCAGGTATAACTGATCCTCCAAAGCCAGGATGTGATCCTTCAAACAGTATGTTTGTAAAGCATGGAAATTCACAGCTTGTGAAGCCATTTGAAACTACTTGCATTGGTTATTTGCCTTCAGAAGTACTGAGGAAGTGCTTCCTCCAAGTGCTACTTACCATGATGGACCCAACCACAGGACCCTTGATCACCCACCACAAGGCAGTGTTGTCATTCATGTCCCAGCAGCTGCAGCAGTTGGGTGGGAAAAGAGAAGAGAGAAAGACATAACAAGGAAGTTAATGAACTTATAACATTTTTTAGAGGGGGCAGAGTGTGGGAGATTAGTCTCATAGCTAAATTATTTGATTTGGGTTCAGAGGTTCTTTAGTCTGTCACTGGTGTAGCTTTCTCTACAGCCTTTACCTTTTACTTGTCCAAAAGTAAAACAAGTGTTTTTGTAGCAGTTTCAATGGAAGCTCTTACTAAAGAGTTTAGCCAGGTTGGAAAAATACCTTTATTTGTGTCTTGGTGTCTCCAACTGTAAAAGTGCCTCTTTCAGCTAAAGTCTCAGTAGAAGGGAAAAAAGGTCAGGGACACCTTGAAGTGTAAGAGAGAGTTATTCTGAAGATTGATGCCTCCTTTACTTATCGAGGGTAAAGAGATGTGAATGTTGGCTCCTTACTGAGACATGAGGATTCTTACACATATCTGGTACACAAGGTACTGGTTGTATTTACATTTTGGAATGATTTTCCAGTCTTTGACTTGCAAGTTCCTATCAGGAAGCAAGAATTCATCTAAGAAGGCTAAAGTACTAGAGAAAAGTTGGGGTCAGGTCCTTGTTTAAGATGTTGGGAGTGAGCATTCATAAATAAAATGGCATTTCTACCTCAGCACTTAAAATTTTCCTCCTGATTCACCAAAGACTTCTGATGAAGTTAACTCCATATAGATGCATTTGAACATTCATTGTTAAGAGAAAACTAATTACAGGATCCATGCACATATGGGTTTGTAATTTAAATGTATATTTTTAAAGCTAGAAAAACAATAATTAAAAAAACCCCAAACCTTATTTCCCCTGCCACAGCACCCCCACTACACAATTTTAAGTTATTCAGAATTTGATTGTGAGCTGAAAATTGTCTTTTATTTCTCTTTGCTTTCTTTTTCTCATCTTTCCCTCTGGAAAACATAAAATCCCAGGAAAACGCCTACTTTGAACCTGCAGTTCTGAGAAGGAGGTTGACCCTCCCACTGGGACAACAGCCAAAAGTCCCAGCAGTGGTTGTCATGGTGCATTTGTTAGATGCCAAGAAACAACTTGAAAGATCATACAGGAATAAAACACTGCTGTTCTTAGGAGAGCTTAAAGCAACTTTGGTGTCATTTAAACGGTAGCCTTGTAACATCTAGGGGAAAAGTGAAAATCTTTAACCAAAGCTACATACATATGTGAGGAGGCAGAGCTAAAAATTCCATCATCAAAGTGCACACGAGAGAAATCCTAAGCAGCTGGGTGATGTCTGAGTTAGAAATTTTGGTTGAACATAAATATGCAATATTTTACTAAATTCCTACAAAGCAAATAATAAGAATTTATGTGGTAGAGCTGGTGAGAAGAGACAAAAATTTGCACAAAACGAAGTATTTTTCTTTTTAGCTACAAAGACTAGAACCTTAAAATCCCCCCAAATTTATAGGTCTGGTGGCCAAGATTTTCAAATGCAAAATAGCATTTCTGAGTTATCCCACCTTGGATGTCCAACTTTAAATCTTTATAAGGGGATAACTGTTCAGAGAGAACTCCTCATGCAGAGTCTGGAAATCAGGCTCTTTTCAGTTATCAATGATTTTACACCACAAAACAAAATTACCTAAAATCACCAATTAGATTTTTAATTATTTGCATGCATTTACAAATTAGCCACCTTCTTCTGAACATTACTCACTATTTGCAGAGCTCAACCCCCCTAAAGTGCATGTTAAATCTACCCTGAAAGTCTTTAGTGAGTTGACCACCAGTGGTCCAGTCCCTGTGACATCTATAGGATGGATGTGGTGGAAGAAACATCATCTTCTCCTCAGATGAACATGACAAGAAAAAAAAAAAAGCAATGCACAACAGAATAATCTGTAACATCAGCCAACAAACTGTCCTATGTCAAGAGGCTCCCTAATTTCTCTCAGATAGATTGCTACGGTGGAGGTCAGGACATGCAGGACTCAGGGAGGGAGCCAATGGGATGGAGGTGGGATGTGATTTCCATTTGAAAAAGGCAGAGTCTGATCTCTGTTACATCCCTGGTGTACATCTGGAATAACACCACTTAATTCAGTAGCACAGCTCTGGATAAACAGACAGTTGCATTTATCTCCACAAAACCTGCCACTTCAAGTGATGTGAATGAGGAGATGAAATCGAGGGAGTTCTGACAGTTGTCTAAGGAGCAAGCAGTTGAAGACTTGAGTCAGTATTTTAGCCCATGCCTTTGCAACTGTGGTTTCCCAGTTCAGTAATTTCTGCAATGTTTTCAGGCTCACCCTGGCTTCTCCCTCACCCCTAGAACAATGCTTGTTGGTTTTAGAAATGTAACCACTGAGATGCTCAGCTAGGATCTGTCTAAATGTGCTGCATGCTAAATAGCTCCTCTAACTAAAAGAAAGAGGATTTTTTCTTGTTTTGTTGTGGTTTTTATTTTTTTCCTTCTTTTTCCTTCCGTGAGACATTCTCCCTACCTACAAAATGCAAGGACTATCTGGACTCTTAAGAGAAATTAATGCATTTAGGACCAGTGTTGTAATCATAATAATGACACAACAGGGGTTCTGGCTTGTTTTGCATGGAAAGAAATGATTTAATTTGTCTTAATGTCAAAATAGAACATTGGGTCAAAGCACTGGCATCCCCTGTGGAGGAAAAGCTTTACGTGCTTTCCAAACAGAGCACAAAAGAACAGGGTTGAAGAAAATCTGACAAAACAGTAAGCCTTGTGCAGAGTTTGGATCCAGGTATCTCTAGTCATTGGGTACATAACGTCATCTTTCACTCAGGTCAAGGGTTTCAAAGAATTACTGCTAGATTTTCCAAGTTTTTTTCAGTCACCCTCATTTCCAGGATTCTTCCTGACATTTCAGTAATTTCAAACATAGCTGTCATGAAAAAAAACCCCATTGTTAGGTTTGCATTTTTGAGGTGTACATACATGTCCATTCCTGCCAGTCTGCTGCTCTATCAAATCAGTCAATCTATTGAGTACCAAGATGTGCAGGACCATGTCTGGGAGCAGCGTTTCCTTAGGAAAAGGGTAGAGGATATTTGCAGGATTTCTCCCATCAAGAGAGACCATTTGGGTGGAATTTACTATGTGGAATGTTTCTGAAATTATTCCATTCCCTTATTTTAATTTGTTTTTTTCTGTAGGGAAGACAGAATGTGGATTTCTGTCTCACCTCTATTCATCTCCCCCACTAGATTTGTGGAAAAAACTCCCCACGGGGAAGTTAATCTCCTAATTGCCTTTGTAAATCAAACTGCTTGTGCAGATTTCACTCATCACATCAGTATCTGCAATAATTTCTACTGCTGAGCTCACCCCCTTCATCTCCTTTCATAATCAGTTGGGGAGGAGTAGACACTCACTGGTGTGATTCACCTGACAGCTCTTTCACGACGAGATAAATCATATCCTGGACTCCACTAATTTAACTGAGCAGGGACTAGGGGGTCACTGGGTCAGCTGTGTGTTTACATCATCTTTACCTGCCTACGTATTCTTTAATGGATTCACCAGTGCAATAGGGACATAAACATCAAATTATGGCTACAATGAACAGGGAAGCACTCAGATTGAGTACTGGACCTAAACTTCTTGCAGACACAAATCAAGGTTAGAAATGGAAGGAGAAATTAGTCATGTCCTCTGATCCCTGTATTTCTGTTTCATCCTTGTGGTGCTAAATGCACGTGAAATAATTTCCCACGCAGTGGTACCTACCCAGTATCATCAAAGTGAAGTCTCAGCACTGCCCAGACAGTGACACAAATTGTTGGGGTACCTGCAGAAGATAAGGTGGTGATATCATTAGCAGTCTACACACACGTAGTATTCAACAACGAGCACTTTTTGCAACCTCTCCATGGAGGTTTTATTTCCCAATAGCACTCATGCATAAAACAGTGCAATTCACAACATTAAGTCAGAGCTCCAGAAACATCTGTCTTAGTCAGGGGATGGGTTAGTCCTGGTGGTATTGCAGAAGCAAGACTGATAACAGGAGAGGATGATATTGTTTCAGGTGATTACTGCTTGAAAGTTGTTGCACAAGCAGTAAAACATAGTCTGTACAAAATCAAAGCAGTGACATCAGCTTCCGTGTCTAGAGCTACTGTAATTATGCAATAATTGCAGACTGGCAGATGTTGAGCTGGAATGGTATTATTGTATTCTTATGTGGTTTTGTTGCAAATGATTAGCATAGATTGTATTTTCTCTGTTATTGTGTAAATAACTGATTTTGCTTTACTTATTCAGCCCAAACAAATCAGTCTAGTTTTTCTTTACTCACATGAATATTTCATTTTGGTTTTTATCCACCAAGAAAAACCAAAGCAAAGCCCCAAAAGCAGAATAATGGGAGGAAGAATTTCTTTTCTATTTCAGACATTTCTTTACTTAAAAAAAAACCCAACAAACCAAAACATGTAAAATACTAACTAAATCAAAACAGTAAGAATCCACTGAGAAATCTGGATTTATTTTCCTGCCTGAAAACCCTCAAAGTGTGGAAATGTTTTTATAAAATAATTCAGTCCTGCAAGAGAACTCTGGGTAAGCTGGATTTACATTTTATGGCAAATAAAATCTTTGACAAGGAAACTGCCTACATCTATTTAGGCACTGCTGGAAAGCTGAAGTGCTAAAAAGCAAACAAAACAAGGACCTTGATAACCCCAGCTCGCAGTGGTGAGTGAGACTGTCGTAAGATGACAAGAACAATTATGTTTCATACATTTTGCAAGGCTCTGTTGATGTCGCATTAATTAGTCATTGACTGAATCTACTTAAGTGAGTCCCTGTCAGATTTCATATTCCATCAGAAAAACACAAAACCAAAACCCTGCTAGACCTAGCTGATTGATGATGCTATCCCTCCTTCAAAAAAAGCACACAGAGAAATATTTGAAAGGGAAAATTATAACAAAACAATAAAATTACAGGCTTTGGGGAGAAGAAATCATGCATATTTAATCTGACGTCTTCTTTTCTCACATGAGAATACCTAGGAAACATTGAGATTTTTGTGCACTTCACAGATGCACAATAATAAAAATCATCTTTAAATATCAAAAATGGGTCTCTCATGCTGTCTAATTCGCACTGATTTGCACCATATACATTTGGATGGTAGAAATCACATTCCAAGTCTGAAACTTGGGCAGGAAGGCAGAATTAGCTCAAAAGTGTCCTAAAAATACAGCTTTAAAAGCAGATCAGCTTGGAGTTTTGAACCACCTGCTATATGAATATACATATATTCACATTATTTTACTCAAAAGATATGTATAGCTTCATCACCTTCTTTTCAGCTTCTGAGTAATGTTAGTAAACAGACAAGCTCCAAAGGCTGAGAAAAGAGCTATTCTTCTGACTGTGTCTCTGCCCTGAGTAAGGAGCAGGCATTAGGAGAGGTCTCAGGAAGACAGGAGTCTATCCAGAGAACTTACCAGCCTATTGGATATTTAAGAAGAAGAAAATGTCTGGATCGACACAGGCATATGTAGCTCTCATTATTCAACTGAGGACACTTATGCACTTCTGTGCTCAGCACATTTTAAGAAACAGCTAAACATGCAGATGCTGCAAAATGCTGAGCTCTTGCTTGTTGCTGCTTCAGCACAACTTCCTCCCCATCAGCTCTGAGCTGAGGGGTTGCTTTTGCCTGACAGGACTTGCACCCAGAGGCTGGAAGTGCTTCTGTTTTTTACAAAGTGCCAATTGCTCCCACTGGGTCAGGGGAAGTGCTGTTCAAGTTGAAGTATGCAGGAGCTGAGAAAATATTGTGTTAAAACAATAAAAAAACACAACGGCAACAACAAAAATCCTCATTTGGAGAATCTTTTACTGCTATTAATGGATATTATTGATATTGAACTGATGGATCTTATTTATGGTATTCAACAAGACCAAACATTTTGAGGTTGCGTCAGAGTCAATCCATCTGGATAGTTCCTTCACTACAAAGATTGATTTTTAAACAAAGCAAAAAAATAGTTAAAATACTGCATTCCAATATTCTCACATTCAGACAAACCTACGTACAAGAAGTTTCTGCAAACTGGTGGAACCCAGCCTCTGCTTTCTGTTCAGATCACAAAGATTTATTCCTGATTTTCTAATTGTCACCTTTTCATGTACATAACCCTCAAATTCTCTCTGAAAGCTATCTTCTATCTCAGCTCTAATGTGATTACACATCTGTGGATAAGGGAACTTAGAACATCCTCTTCCAACAGCCTTAATATGCCACAGCTTATTTCTGATCTCTTGTTCTCTTCTTTCTTCTCTATACCTTTGCTCCTATTGTAGGGAGACTTTGCCAGGAGATGAGAATTTGTGTGTATATGCACCTGCCTCGGGAGGCAAAGAACAAAACCTGCTGTGGATTACTTCAAAGTTCAGATTACACGAGGAAGTTGAAGGCATATGCAGACTGTACACATAAATATATAAAACTATTTCCAGATTATTTCAGAAATGCATTTAAGTACAAAGATCAAGCTTAATCTTCTTAGGGTACATTTAAAACAAATACATTCTTTTGTGTTTACTACCTGACTTCTGCACAAAACCATCATCAGGATGGTTAATACATATTAATATATTAACATATTAATATATTGCAGGAGCCAATGTATCTCCAGAAGGCCAGCATGAAAAACAACTGCACTGGTCCATTCTGAAACAAATCCTGTTTCTTCCCATTGCAAGTTTCCATTTCTCACTCAGGTATGATGAGCATATGTGGATACCCTTTGGAGATATTTTGAATCTCCGTGTGATTTGGAAGAAAGTCAGAAATGAAGTCTAAGAAAATGGACTAGATTTAGCATTCTAGATCTGATTAAGCTGAAGAACTTGGTGTTAAGATCGTATTGAGTAGCAAGTGACTCTCAGTTGTGTACTACATCTCTACAAAAGATGTGGTGCCCTGCAGATTTCAGTTTAGCTCTACTTGGACAAAAAGAAAAAGCACAACACAGTTTTATCTGCAGTGATGCTTTGTACAAAGCCTGAAACTATACTTTGAAAATGTATGGGGAAATACTAGATGGTTTATGGAATCATCTTGCACACTGAGACACATTTTAGCCAAGAAATGTCACATACCCCAGCCAATAATAGTGTACCAGTAGAAATACCTCCTTTCTGGGAAAAAGGTTTCTACCAATAAAGTGAAAAGGTACAATCCCTCAATGAAAAGCCAGAAGTAGTTGGACATGACACAGTAGTGAAAAAACACCATCACTGCTTTGCATTCCACCTGCAGGGAATCAAGAAAAACAAAGTTATTTCCATGTTGTATCCATCTAAAAGGCAGAGAAAATGCTTTCAGCCTCTCCAGATCTCTTAGTGAAAGGAACACAACTGGTTCTACTACTATACATTCATACTAGTAAAGTTTTAAAAGCATAAGAAGAATGTGAGGTACCACTTAAAGAGCAAAGCTTGAAAGGGCAGGTAGCCAATTTTACCAGTGGGAGGTGGTCAACGAGCATCTGTAGACAGCTTGAGAATGTCCTGAGTTAGTGGGAGTTCAGTTTGTCAATGAACACTAATTGCTAGGTTTAAACCCCCTTCCAAGGATGAAGTGCAGAGCAGAAAAGAATTTGGTTGTGCACTCAGAAACCCAAAGAAGGATGTGAAATGGTAGGATGATTGTAGAGCCCTAAGAGTGCGATCAGAAAGGATGCACCCTCCTGTGTGCAGTTGAGAATTTTACTTCCTTGCCATTTGTGGATGTTGTCACTCAGGGATGGGAAATGAAAGCCAGTGTAAGTGTAAAGAAAGCAGAATCATTTACTGTAAAAATTATAGAAGCTTTCATTCAGTTATTGGGGAGAAAAGCAAGTGACAAACAAACAACAAAACAAAAAACATAGAAAAAAAAAATACACTCCAAAAGCTTTAGGTGGAAACCAAGCTTCACCATGACTCTGTGAGAGCAGGACACACACGTCTTTCCAGTGCTGGATCCCAGTGAGAAATTACTAGCCCTACAAAAGTCAGACTTTCCAACCCACTGGAGTAGAATCAGTGTATAAACTGGAAGCTCCTGCCTGAGGCAAATCTACAACCAGTGTTTAATCCATCAGAGCTTGAGTTCATGGGAGCTCTACCAGGGTAAGCTGGCTGAAGATCTGGTCATTAGATGGCTGCTTTTAACATGTTTTATGCTTCAAGTGTTTCAAAATGAAGAGGCAGATGTCACCATTAGAAAAATGGTATAAACTACAGACCTAACAGAGCTTCAGCTTTATCATGGAGAAGAATTAAAAGCAAAAACTACTTTTAATGACAAAGAAAAGGCTGACTAAGAAACTACACAGCTGCACTTTCCTTGTGGATGTGACTCATAAGGAATTGAGCTCATAACTGGTTGGATAAAGGAGATCTCAGTTTGGAAACTCATTATAATTCCATCATAATTACAGGCAATGAGCTGATTTGTCAAATCAAATACTAGCCTTAAATGTGAAAGGAATTGGGATTTACATGTGATATATAGCTATGTGCATCTGTGAAAAAGACTGCACACCTCAGGCACACACACAGCTAATATCAATGATTTTTTGAGAGGGTGACTGTCAAGGGTATTTTCTATGCCTGAATGGCTGCCCTGTTTACAGAACTGAATCACAGAATTACTTAGATTGGAAAAGACCTTTAAGATCCTTGGTAAAGACCCTTAAGATCCTTGAGTCCAATCATTACACATGACCATGCCTGACATCTAGAACCATTAAGGGTCTGAAGAAAAAAACATGCCTTCAGATGAAGGAAATTTCTTGTGTCTTGCTCTCATCCCACCTATGACTTTGCAGATCCGTGAAAGGGAGAAAGAATCTGAGTATCTGAAACCAAAATCTGTGGGTTTGTCCTAAAGGAAAGACTGCTAGACAAGGATGACATCACAAGACAATAACATCCCTAGTTTTGTTGTGAAATGGAAGAGAAGATTACCACCAATTAACTTCTCTCTCAATAACTTCTCAGCCTGTGATGCTGACTGCTGCCTGCCTTCCTATTTTTTCTTATCTCATGTTGATAGAAATAAAGGAAATGGCTTTGGCTTTACTTACTGTTGAGATAAAACAGTGGTTGCCATCCTGTTCAGCATAAAGAACCCCATCTTTAATGAATACAGATATTGCACGTAGGATGAATGAAACAAAGAGGTTCATGTGGATAAAATTTCGAGTGCAGTGAAGCTTCCTAGAGAAGAAAGAGCAATGAGAGAAAAAGAAAAGGAATGAAAAGGGAAAAAAAAAGAAAGAAAATACTTTTCTTTTGTGGCAAAATAGCCAGAGCACCTTGGTGCTAAGATTATCAACATCGGAAAGCCAGGACTGTGGATAGTACTGACCCTAAACCCGACCAAGAGGAGGATTTGGAGATTCTCCTGCAAAAGCACGTGGGGTAGCACAGAGTAGACCAAATCTAATGTATCTTCTGCTGGTGCATAAAATAGACCCACAGCTTCTGTGGTTATATTTATAGTCCACGAAAATGTGACTGTGGGAATCTGGTCAAGCTGGGGGAACAGCTCTATTAAAGGGTTTTGTCTCCTTTTTAATTCTACATTTGGTGAGATAAACCCTTAAACATTGTTTTGGGTGGATGAGCTCCAGTTCCTTTCCTCTGGTGACTGAACAGCTCACTGCTCATGGCCTGACTCACCTGAAACGACAGAGGATAACCATGGCGGTGGTGAGCGAAACGAGGGAAGTGCTGTATCCCACCGTGTACAGAGCCTTCACAGACAGGTAGTAGTAATCCTTGGGAAGCAAACAACACATGGTTAGATGGTTCAGCTACAGCCATGTCTTTATCCTGCCAATATGCAGGGGGAACCACAGGAAGGATTTGTTTCTTGAACAGCCTGGCTCTCTTCTTCTCTTGGTTCCCCTGAGATCTCACTGTATCTTAGAGCATTGCTCTATGTCTGGCATGCCCTTGGATCTCTCTACTGTGAGGATTCTGTGCCAGTGAGCTAGCAAAGGCTGTCCATATTTCTTTGACCACTGTGTATGTGTCTTTAAAAACAAAACAAAACAAAAAAAACCCAAAAGAAAAATAGTAAGATAAGGGATTATTTAGTCACTAGGGGAGGAATTGGGGGCTAATCCATGCTTCTAGAAGTTACAGGCTGTATCAACAATAAACACTCATATTCTGGAAATACTCAGGAAGGATTTAAACCTCACCTACTACATTTTTATGCCCATATATACCTGATTGTTTCATTCTAATCACCATCAAAACAGAACATGACCAGAGGCTGGATGAAAAGCAGCCTGCTGCTCCCCCCCTTCATTTGTTTTGAATTATAAGATTAATTCCCACCTGGTTATCAGATTCTGTTTCATTTTCATCGAAGCCGCAGGCATCATAATAATGAGGAAAAGGTTCAGACCAGCCATCTTCAGTGCAATTTCTGCTGATGTCCCCTGTGCCAAGTACAGCTGGGAATGTGACACTGGTGAAGCAAACCCCAACACATACACTCTCCATCCCCATGGGTCACGACGAAAGAAAACCCCACAGTACTATTTATCTGCCTATCTGCAGAAGACTTTATGGACATCTTGAAAGTTTAATGACATCTTTAATGACCCTGTACTACAATAGATACTTACAGATGTCTACTAATACAGCTGGTCACCAGAAAGCAAAAAAGATTTAGCCAGTATAGTCAAAGCCTCCAGACCACCAACTACCTCATTCTCAAGCGGATACCTAAAAACAGAGGTCAGCTGAATTTCCCTTTCCATTTTCTTCTCCATTGATGAAAGGCATCTAGGGAATACTGCTTTGATGTAGACAACTACACTTCAGATGGCTAAAGAATAAGTTCAGTTCTTAAATATAGGCACACCATGCTACTTCAGATGATCTATATCTGTGGCGTACGCATAGGACTGGCAAGAAAACACAAGGCTAACATGATTTTTTGGAGCAGCTGCTGAAAGACAGGCAGGAGACTGTAGGATATCTAAAATAGTCATCATACATCTATGGTGAGGATGTTCTCCTATGGTCAGATAACATGTATCCCACACATTTATCTTCAAGCCTAGGCTTTGATCTGAGACTGACTTTGTGAGAAGCATATGTAGGAAAACAAAGGAAAGATGAAGTGGGAATCTCTTCCCCTTCCCTGTCTTCATAGCAGTATGTTCATTTACATCTCCAGATGCCCAGTGTGGTTTCAGCTGACAATTTCAAACCTGTGAGCTTCTCACAGTCCTCTGCCTATTATTTGCTCCAATCCCTGGTTATAACCTTACTCTAAATCAAGTGTTTGCTCAGATCTGGCTCAGAGAAAGCCTCATTCTCTTCTTCTCTCTTTATATCCTGTTTCTGATCTCATATAACGACTAGCTCCTAAATGGCTTTCACTGCCACATTCTGAAGGCTTAAAACTATATGGGGAATCAAGAGCTGGGGGGAGAAGAGGAAAGCATCTCTTGTCACTCACTTTGTTACTGAGGCTGCCTAAGGTGGGATAGTGCCCATGGTGTTCTATTTAAGCACCTTTATTCTTGCCAGTGTTCAATGACCTGGTGGAAAAATTAGAGCTGGGCTGCTGGCTTCACCTATTCCTCTCCAGAAGGATAAAACAGTTTCCAGTTACTGCACTATTACAGATTTTGGAGTTTGACCTGTACCTTGATGAAAAGGGATGGAAATTTCCAAGTTTTTTTACTTTATTATTTTTATTAAGGTTGTGCTGCTTTGCATTCCTAGAGCAGTTTAGTCAAGGAGCTCATAACACCAGCAGTGACCTTATTTTTAAAGAATCTGTTTGCCATCCATGCAGCAGAATATATCTGTTTAATCACAGCACTCATTTAAGAACATTGCATTACTTGTCAAATTTCAGTAAATTACTTCTGCACATTCATCCCTACTTTTCTATGGAAAATAACCACTGAATCATGGTGTTGACTTTCCTTAACACCATTTAGTAATTACTGTTACGCAGGTAGATATAATTTGTAACAACATCCTTGCTAGATTGCAAGGCTCAATAGTGGAGGAATAAATTTTCATAATAATGCTAAAAGTAACGCACCAGAAAATGTGTCATCGTAATTAAAAGTGATTAGAAAAGAATAGCTAAATAGGAGGAGAAAAAGCCAGGAGCATCCTTTTAAACAATTAAATAAAAAGAGAAACATTCCATGGTTGTGTTTCTTACCTAGGGGAGACTGGGCTGTGCTTTCCAGCAGGTCATAATCACCTATAAAAGTGGAAAGTTGGTATGAAACTATTTTGATTCTGTTTTCTATTAGGACCAAAATTGGTCTCTGTGGAAATTAGTGAATAGAATCCAATTGATTTTTATTTGTTAGGGTTAGGCCCAAAGGCAATAAATACTGGATTCTGTCTTTTCTGGAATTAATCACAGATTTACGTGTGGCTTTAAATCAAAGCTGAACCTATAAAATTAAAAAATTGCTACTGCAAGAAGTGAGAACACAGCTTAAAACACATAAAATCAATCTAGGACCAATTGTATAAAGATATATAAATTCAGATATTATATCTTTACAAATTTACATTTACTCTCCATAGATACAGTCAGATTTCACAGAAGTCTTCAAAATTCTATCCATCCATCAATAAAAAAGAGCATTAATTAACTGGTCCTAAGGAAGATAGCTTTATTTTGTGGATTTAAGTTAGATCACACTAATTTTCAGAAACCTATCAGATTTTTATTTGTTTTTTTATCAGAGTGTTACAATGAACTACAACTATTCATCATCATAATGGCTGGTACACAAACAACTTTTCAATAATCTGATATTATCATCTGCTCTGCATATAATTTTTGAGAACAGAGGCACATAGGAGGTAGTCAGCACCAACTGGTTCTTACCTGCATGGGTTTGCCCCAAGTTATCTACTTCCCAGCCTAAAATTAGAAGAATAAAAAATAGTTAATTTGATTTTGATGATAGTTTGCAGATTGATTTTGATAAGGATTTGCTTCCCAGAAGAGGAATGGATGTAGCAGTGCCCAGATAAGAACAGCAAGAAAAAGTTGTCAGTCCTTTTTTAAAATATCAGTACTGTGGATTTATGGCTGGAAAGTGAATGGTTTTCAGAAGATGGTCGATTACATTGTATTGTTATAGCTCTATTTAGCATGGATATAAAAAAGATATATCTAAAAAGGATATGAATAAAAAAAAAAAAGAGGGAGCTTTTTTGGAAGTTTTTTATTTCCTTTTTATTCCTTTTTTTTTTAATGAGAGGTTAGTGTACTGAAATAAGAAAGTCTCACACATTCCCATAATATTATGCCAAAATTCATGCTGGTTTGGATACTAAAACCATAAAACATTATAATGGGACATCTTAAACATTTGGGTTTGCATTAAAAATTTTCCTTTTCCTTTCTTTTGTCCTTTCCAAATGAAATGTTGGGATTATCTCAAACCAATCTCCCACCCATTTGAGTAAGCACTTAACCCAAATTGCACTGAAATCAGACTTTCCTGAATCCTCAGTGGATTTTGGCTCTTGCTCAGTGTGTTGGGGGATGCCTAAAGAGAAGCTGCTTTAAGCCACCGAGTGGTGCTGCTGCCTCATGCACAGAGAGAAGCCAGGAACCTGACAGAGCTGTCTGCAAATAGCTCTTCCCGTGGCCCATCGACCAGTGAAAAAATGTTTCCAACATATCATTGCCCACTACAGCAGGTTAAATGTTTAGATTAGCTGAGTTCTGTACCCCCTGGAGTAACCACAGGGCTTGGAAAAGCCATTCACCTATTTGTATGAGAGAGATTTTATTAAATGCAAAATCCAAAGAAAGATTGATTTTGATCCTATGGGAAAGCAGAAAGAATCTCAGGAAACAAAATAATAAAAGGAGTCATTTCAGTAAAGCATAAAACACATTTTATTCGTTATACTTTTTCTTCAAATCATTGAATCAAATCATTTTTTTATCATTGTTTTTATTTTGAATTGATTTTTCTCTCTCTTCTCAAACAAAACAGACATGCTTTTTCATCTTCTGAGATAGGACAAAAGGAAATTAATTTGTTCCATGGGAGGTTTTAGATTGGATATTAAGAAAAATTTCTTCACTGAGTTATCAAGCCCTGTAACAGGCTGCCCAGGGCAGTGTTAGAATCATCATGCCTGGCAGTGCTGGGTGGTCTTACAATATTAAAGATCTTTTCCGACCAAAATAATTCCATGGTTTTATGATTCTATGATAGAAAACAGAGGATTTAATGTAAGGATGGTGGTGGGGGTCTAAAAAACTAAGCTGAAGCATTGGGAAGTCTTTACTGGGTTTTTGAATGGATGCCTTCAACATCAGACCTACACATTCAACCCACCAGTTACTCTGGAGGGTTAGTACTGAAAGCCATGAGGAGAACACCCTGTGTCTCCTGGCTTCTCTGCCAGCAGCCATCTCCAGTAGCTTTTCATGTATGAGAGTTCTTGGAAGCTTGCAAATATCATGTAAGGCTCCTAGTTCTGAAGTCACCAATGCTCTGAAGAGAAATTTTCCAGCAAAGATCATTCAACCTGCTACATCAGACTATATTCCCAGCTGCTGCAGAACTGCTGTGGCTGTGCTCCAGATTCTTGGCAGAATAACAGGGATAAGTCTGCAGAATATTTGGACAGACCTGTTTCCCTTCTGAGTTGACCAACACTCAGGTTTATTACCAGTGGTACAGCTCAGATGTAGATGTCTATGTTGGTAAAATCTGAATTCAGAATATCAAGTTCAGGATAGACAGTGAGAATTTTTATCTGTGGTTTGATTAATTAGAAGATCAAAGGGCAAACCACTGTTCCTTTATCACCATTTTTCATAGTGTCTTTCACAGCTTGCTGCCCCTAAAATAGTAGCTCATAATGGAACTGGTTCCTTGCATGAGGTCACCTCAGCCAGTAGCTGTTATCTTACAATGACCCACAGATGTAGAGTAAGAAGCAGCTGAAAAAAAATGAAACTTGCCTTTTATTAACATATATTTCTACATCTGCATCTACTAAAGAAAGTTGCAGTACAACCTTTTACTATACAGGGTTTAGACTTGATCCAGCAACTTAATGTTCACTAATAAACTAAGCTACTGGAAAGTCAATTAGATTTACACTGAACATTATGCCCTGAATTACAAGTAGAACTCAAAGTGCATCTAATGAGTGGTGAGGTAATATATACAAATATGCAATTGTATTTGTGCATGTGTATATATATTTTACATATATAAATATATGTAAACACACAATGAAGGAACATGCAGCCACCATCTGGCTTTAAATTCCTGCATGCTGCTGCTGCCCTTCTCTCTGACACCACATGCTTATGTATCCTGTATCAGAATACAGATGTTTACATGATGCAGAACTGTATTTTTGTGGGGCTTTTTTCAGTCAAGTGCCTTTCACTCAAGTGCCTTTCTGATTCTAGAGCGACCTCAGCATATTTCTCTGGTGTCAGTGATGCAATGGGCACCTTGCTGCTCGGGCTTTTGATACAACTCCTCACATTGCCTTACTCTCAGGACATAAACAATGAGAATCTGGTGTGTTAGACTTCACTGATGAAGGAGTGAAAGCCCAGCGTGATGATTCTGCAACACGCCAGATGAAATACATTACTGTCCCAGAAATGAAGAATTAACAAAATATGCTTTTTAGCTGCATTTTGACTGGAAATTTAGCTTTCAGGGGTTTAATTAAAGTATTACATCCATGGCTTACACAAATAACATCTGTGGTCCTCACATGTACTTAAACAACAGCACAACCTAAGCTATGGAAAGATGGAGTGATGAGCAGCTATTAAACAGTGTCTTAGAGGACCATTTATTAAATCAATAGTTGCTCACATTAGCCAATAAACTCCCAAAGAAGCTAATGTTATCCTTGACAAAGGACAGTTTATCCAGTATATTGACAGGCAGTGCTATTCACTATTTGACCAGACTGAATAGGTAAGTGTCACTCTCTGGGAAGTAAATCTTCCATCAGTGCTTTAATTGGCATTATTAATTGGATGTTATTTGCAGTACTACTAGACACCCTAGAAAAATCCACCAGAATGCTGAATTACCAGTTCCAAAGATCAAAAAAGATAAATCAAGCACAGAAAAATATTGGTTATTTCCATTTTCTACCTGAAGAGGTGAAAGAGGGGTAAAAAAAATAACTCAAAAGACTTGCCAACAGCTTCCCATAGAGTTAGTGGCAGAGATCCAGACCTTTCATGCCCTTTTCCTGCACATTTATCAGACTTTCTTCCTTGGCTTCCTTTTGCCAAGTCCCTGAAAAGATAACTACCTCCCTCCTCACTATCCTCCAGCTGATGAGAAATTTGAAGCCAGCAATTGTTGCTTCTGCTTTAAAGTGAGCACGACTGGCAAAACTAAAGCCAAGAAACAGCCTGGGTACGATGAGCCTCCGAGCTCAGCGCAGCCTTTTAGATCTTCTCCTTCATGCCAAATTTGTGCTGGCTGCTTTTGGTGTCAGCTGGCATGGCAACTGCTTTATCTCCCATAGATTTGTTTATCTGAGCACAACTTGCATTTAACCCTTTCATTCCAGCATTCATCCTTTATCCCTAATTACCGGGGGGGGATGAATGAAAGGCTTCCAAAACTATTCTGTCCTGAAATAGCTTGTCCACACTTTTCCCTGATTCTTGTTGTTCCTTTCTCAGCATTATGGGTTGAAGGACTGGTCCACACAGATAATCCTTCAAAAGGTTGGATTTTGGCAGCATTGAGATCAATGTGCAAAGCTTGCACTGTTTTTACTGCATGTTATTTTTTCCCTTCAGAAAGTGCAGAGACTGAGGTAGAGAGATTATGGAAAAGATTTCCTCCAATCACTTGTTATCATATGTGGATAATGAGCTGGTTAGGCAGGAATTCATTTTTTTTTCTTAATTATTTTTTTTTCTGTTTTAGATAGCACTGATTAGAAGCTTAAGATCTAAGGTATAAATACAAAATAAATCAGGGAGCTCTCACGCCCAACTCCTCAGCATCCACCATGCTGTGCCTTTTCTCTCCCTTCCCTATTGCTGCATGCTGCTCTGATGCACCAGCAATCTGTTCAGCCGGCTGGCAAAGCCAGAGCCAGGAACAGCAGTCTACTTAGCAGCTTTTCTGGGGCTTTCTGAGCTCCCTGCACAGATACCACCACTTGCACACTCTGCCCACTGCTTCTAATGCCCTCTGCCCAGTCTTGGGCACATATGATCCTACACGCCCACTATCCAACCATCCTGGATCCTTCTTTATGTCTTTTTATCTTGGGGGGAGTGATTCAGAATCAGCTGCGAGATCTTTATAATCTCATTAATAGTATCTGTAGAAAGTGGCAGTCAGGACAGGTTATAGAGTCCATGGTCTTACAGATTCCCACACCTTTCCCTTTGCGAAGTGTTTCCCTCCACTGTTTCCAGGGATTTTGATCTCTCCAGACTCATGCTTCATAGACAATACTTTAAAATACAGATGGAAAGTCATTAGTCACTTGGCATTTGGTATTGCCATTTGCTTTGTCAAAGGGATTTGTGAACATAGGGCTCACACGGAGACAGTACAAAATTAAGTGGTATTGCTCATTGTACTTAAAAACAAGAAAACTGAGGCAGAAGAAAAGGGTAAGATTAGGAAGCCTGGTTCATATTTTCATCTTTAAAAAGAACTGGTGCCTAAGGACACCTGAGGAACTGATCCTGGAGGGTAAATTCATACCATCTCATTTACACACCTGGCAATAAGTTCACCTGTTTTTTAAGTCTCCTCCTATAAAAGGTAAAGACAACACCACTTCCAGAGGTTGATCTGTTTTAGACACCCACCACTGGATGAGAAGAACCAGCTTCTGCAAGTTTGTTATTACCCAGTGGTTTGTGCAAAACATTGCAGTACAGGCAGTTATGGAACTGATACATGAGTCCTCTCTTCATAGATCCCATACTAGTTTCACAGGCACATGGTTTCATGACAGAGACAAGACGACCTAGTGAATCATGCCTGGAGATCACTGGGTACCAGTGAGCTCCCTTGTGAGGAACATACAACCCATAGCACATAGGGCTGGCTGAGTGAGGACTGATGTACAGATGTGATCACTAACATGTGAGGGAAATGATTATTTTCTTCTTTCCTTCTGCTTTCCTATCAAAGACTCTGAAACTAGTGCTGGACTGAGGTCACCATAGCAACTGCTAGGCTTCATCTAAATATTATGTGTATCCTTCCAATGAGGCTGGGCTTTCACAGTAGCATCTGTCAGAGTGGAAGATCAATGCAAACACTATTAGAGGGTCTCCTAGATCCAAAGAAGACAGAGGCCATACTTCAGAAAAAAGTAAAATGTTTTCCAAACAAGAAACAAGAAAAACAAGAAACATTGTCCCATGGAGATTATCACTTATTTCATAAGTCCCAAGGAAGAAAACAAATCAGTTGATTAAACCTAGCATTGAATGTGTGCCCACCAGAGCTGAAATCCTGCAATCAGCTGGAACTCCTTTCTGAGTTAAGAGAAGAAAGAAGAATCAAGACTGCTAGTAAAGGTTGAAGCACCTGCCCATGTTACACCTATGGTGATATTTAAGTGTCTCAACTTTTGCTGTCCAAGTGTTCTCCAAATGACTTGTCAGCTCTCAGTATATTCCACTCTTGCATGTTCCCCAGCAAAGCATGACTTATTTTATTGTCAAGGGCCAGATCAGATTTAAGATTACATTGACAAAATTCTTGAGCTGTGCTACAGCTTTCCCCTGCCCACTGCAGGATGTCATCTTATGAAGGACCAAGGACTTGATCTTTAGTTGAAAAGCTCTTGGTCATGTTGAATGCTTGAGTACCAGAGGCACAAAGTCTTATGTCCCCTTAAATTGGTGGGAAAGGCCATAAAATGTCCTCTCCCTGTAAAAAAAAGCACTGATGAGGCTTTAACTACTTGATTGAAAAAGGCAGATACAGTTAGTACTCTTTGATGGCAGTATTTTCCTCCCATTTCTCTCTGCATTGCAGAGACTTTGTGGTGCTGTGACCGAGGAGGCATGCTTAATTATAGCTTGTCCTCCTCGCTCTGGAAAAGCTGAAGTCATCCCATGGCTTTACTGCCTGGGGAAAACCTAGGGATGAAAATCAGCAGGAAAGGACTTGTTATCTAGTAAGCACTACTATCTTGATTATGGGCGAGACATTAACATCAACACTTGGTAAGTCTCTTGTGCTCTTTGTTCTTTCTGTCATAATTCTTTCTAGGACTTGATGAACACTAAGCTACAAGAACATATATGCAATTTGCAGACAGCTTGGAAAGATGTCCAAAGCATTTAGCTGGTGTGTATATATGTGTAAAAAAAAATATCCCTGAGTTGAACTTGTTTCTGAACATTACATAGGACAAAGGGAACAAGGAAACTGAGGTGTGCACAGACTCCTAGTTGTTTCAAAGACTAATTAAGCTCTGCTGCCTCATTATTATTCCCATAATGAAAGTGCTATGGGATGGATCATGTCTGTTTTTCAGAGACTGCTCCTTGGTTCTGTTTTACTTCCTTTGGTTGTCAGGGAGGATGTTGAAATACCCATCAGGGTGAGATATACTTCAATAGAAATCTGGACCTTTGCATTGATCTTTTGCCTTACCCATCTGACAGGCAAATACAATTTCCAATTTCAGTCTGCTGCAACGCTGACCTTAATTTCAGCTACTAGCAAAGAAATCCTGCATCTTCTCCTCCTTCAGTCGAAAATAAGTGCACAATTTTCCAGATACATATTGTTGCTTAGAAGTCCCCTGATCTTTAACAGTCACCTTTTCTTTCTATCAAAAACTATCAACATATAACCCAAACTAGTAGAAACTGTAACTTGCAGATATTTTCAATGGCTTTCACTTTGGGAAGATAATTTCTGTTGTCTCTTCCCCCAGTTTGGGAGTTACATACCATTTTCACTGTGGCACACAGTCAGTACTTGAAGACTCTACCAGGACTATTTCCCCAGAAGTGGCACAGAAGAGTTTTCCATGTAGGAACATGTTGCATCACTTCCCCTCTCATTAACTCTTGTCATCTTATTCTGTTTGATTAGGGATAATACCTCAAGTCAAGACAGGAGGAAAAAAGCCACAGATGTCTTTTCAAATCCAATTAACCCTGCAGTCATAAATCCCATTGTCCACCCATGATATCTCTAGCACAGAAAATATGAGGCTTGGTGTTCTTACGACAAAGCACTTGAGTGACTCCCAGTGCTTTTAATGGGATCAGTAATAGACTATTTTCAATTTCGTGTTCTCAGAGACAATAAAGCTTGTTGACTGAACACTGACATATAGCTTCCAGAGTAGCAGCAAGCCAAATACTTTAGTTCAAAAATGTGAGTGTGGGATGTAACCAACTCCCTCTTCAACTCTGTAATAATACCTTGATGCATTCTTTATTCTCCTGGATTTTAATTTGGATCCCTTATATCAACATAGGATGCATTTTACATCTCTGGTAAATATTGTGTACACTATCTACATTTTATCTTACAGTGCTTTATAGTAATGTTCTTTTGGGTGTAGCAGGTTATGTCCTAGACTGAGCACTAGATAAACATCTGAATTGCTGAAGGATTCAGTAAAAGCTAATCATACTTATGTGGATTTGTGAATGAAAGCATTTCTCAATGGGAAGCATATGGCAATACTCAGAAACTGCCTATTATCATTTGTATTAGTCTAAAAAGTCTAAAAATATGCTCATTTCTGATCTGGCTATTGAGTTCCTTTCAATGATCTGTTTGAGTAATGTGGCTTTATAGGTTCCAAAATATCTCAGCTGTGCAGGGCAAAGAAAGAAAAGCAAAAGCTTGGCTTCAGAAGATTTATGCAGCCAGGCAATAGCACTTCTGTCTAGGGAGGAAAAAAAAAGAAAGGGGCAGGGGGGAGAGAACAAACCAGAAAAAATTTCCAGCTGGAAACGTAGGTCACTATGTTGGGGCCATGTCTAAGTCTTGCTCTGGCACACTGAAATGCAGCATCACAGCTTCACACAATTTCCTTTTGCTTCTTTTGCAAATTTAACAGTGCTGTAAATACACCCCCATCTAGAGTGGTAGTCTCTGGAGTCAATAGGAAGGCACTAGAGAAAACATTATAATCAGTGTCATCATGGAACTTACAGCTTTCACTGCCAATCAAACTGAGAATTGATGGATATCAATCAAAGAAATGAAGGTGGAAGAGAAATTAATATTTAGGAACCCACCAGAAGCAAAGCTGCTGTAAATCCTTAAGCTACAAGATCAGAAGAGATTCAGAAGCTAGTATGCCTTTTTTTTTTTCTCCACATAGAGAGATTGAGAATAATCTTTTTGTTCAGTATGTGTCTGAAAGGAAATGAAAAATTCCGGTGATTTTGGAGGGGCAGAGAGGTGAAATGAAATTGTACAAGGAATGGTCTCCAGCTATGCAGCATGGGATTTAACATTAGGTTTTCTGTAGGAGTTTGACAGCAGTTCAAATGTTACTCCTCAGTTCCATTGCAGTGAAGAACAGAGCAGGGCATATTTTCAAATTAAAAATAGCTGGTATTTTTAGCTAAATCCATAGATAATTTTTCCAACAAAGCATCTTTCCAGGTGACAGTTTAGTTGGTTAATTTTTGTTTTCTAGTCTCTCTTTTTTTTTCCCCTTAATTTTAATTCATAATGAATTCAATCATTCAAGTCAGGGCAGCCAAATTACTTTCTGAAATTCATAAAACAAATACCTCCCCCCCACTCCAGTGCCTCAAGCATTTGACACAGGTTGGAGGAAACACCTTCAAGTACCCCTTACTTTCCATTCACTGACTCAGATATCCCTGTGGCCAGCTCAGACTGACATGTGTAAGTTTGAGATATCCAAAAGCAAGCCAGATTACTCCTCCCCCCTCTAAGATTAACACCTCCTATGGTTTGCCTGTTGGTCTACAAGCAGGTGTACCTACAGGTGCTTTAGAGAACAAGCTTTTTAAAACTGTAACTTAAAGTTATTGTATTATTTACAAAATATTTTGATCATATACAATTTTTCTGTATTAAGACTATGTTAACAACTACTGGTGTCAGTGGCTAGCCTAGTTACATGTTCTACAAACACAGCAGCAGCCAGAGGATGCCCTAACAATCTATAAATGTGATTAGCCTTGTCTTAGAAACATTTTTGTTATCTCATAACCCATTATTTAAAGAATAATCATAAAATGTGAAGGTTTTTTTTTTTTCATTAAGACCTCATTGAAACAAATATACTTGGCTAATTAAAATGATCAGCAATGATAGTGAAAACTCGGGCTGTTTTACCCAGGAGAGTGATTTTGGATGTAGATATTTCCACCTTAGGGTCATTAATGCAAATCCAGCCAGGTCTGTAGAGATTTCAGACTACTCCAGATTAAATGTTTATTTGTTTATGTAATGAATTATGAATCTTGCTTTTCTTCCTGCTGAACAGATGTCTAAAAACCCCTCAAACCCAGCACTACAAGAGGTAACAGCTGTCACTTTTGTTAGTGATCCTGTAAGGAGCTAAAGACAGCAGGACACGTTTACACTTGCTCCCTTAGGGTCATACTATCACTTTGCTACAGGTCAAATGTGAAGTACAGTATGTGAACAGGTCTGTAAATCTTAGGCAAATAATTAAAAAATATCATTTTAGCCCTTTTTATTACATAGGTCTAGTTACAATAGTTTCATTTTATATATCTTTAATTAGTTTTTTAATAAAATAGAAGTAATAGGTGTTTTATTTCTTTAAAGTCTCTCGTTAACAGATAAAAGGTTGATTAAGCTCTGGAATAGATCATATTGAAGTAACATTGTCCTTAAGGTGGGAGATGGTTTAGATGGTGTCAGTGCTGGCAAGATTGGAGGCAGCCTGGGCAGCCACACACTGGTGGAGTTTGCAGTCCTGAGGGATTTGGGTCAAGTGAAAAGTAAAGTCAAGACCGTGAGTTTTAGGAAAGCAAAATTCCAGCTGTTCAAGGAGTTAGTCAATAAGACCCCTGTGAAAGTGCCTTCAGTGCTTTCTGACCTAAACTGCTCAATGAGGATGTGATTTCTCAAGGGCCTCCTTGCCTTAACTACTTCAGAAATGGTAACAGCCCAGAAAAATTTCTGCAGAAGAAGTTAAAAGGTTACATATTTTTGTGGGTTATAAATAGGAGTATCAGAGCCATTCCTTGAAATAAAGAATAGTTAAAAGGTCCACAGCAGAGGTGTGTGGACAGGTTGGCAGTGGGGGAAATTTCCTATGCTGTAGGTGTACATGGAACCACTCTCCACAGTATCAAGCCAGCAATATTGCTGAGCACTGCATTCGAAACAGGCAGGGAGAGAGAGAAAAGTGTGACATTACAATGTGTTAGCACCCTGTAGCTTGAGGGTATGTAGGGAGTGTAGATTACAAGCCACTGAAAAGGAGAGGTCCTAATGGAAATCCAGACAGGTGCTGTCTGGAGCAACAGCCCTCCTGCAGTTATATCAGAAGATATTGCACATCAGCCATCTGCTGATGTGCAATAAAGAACATAAAAGTATTTTGCCTGCAGGTTGCAAGCACCACTGATAACTGGATAGGGAAAACTTTTGATTGAGTGTATATTCAAAGGATGACCAGAACTGGTTTGACAATCAGATCGAATGACAAGCAGTCCACAAAAATTGATTAGGAAGTCATGGAGAATTGAAAAACAAAAACAAACCCACAAAAAATCTGAAAAAGGAAAGAGTATTTCCTTAGTTATGGCAGACACAAACCCTACTGGATGCTGACATGTTTCTTCTATTATCACTAAATGTGGCTGGCTCGGTGAGTCCCACTGTACCCACCAAGCCAATGCTGAACCAGTATCACAACACTAATGATTCTGTTTAATTATACTGGCTGTAATTAAAGCACATAGAATTATAAGAGTAACAATAATTTTATCCCTGATACTTTC